>CAJQZJ010001638.1:19505466-19590211 GCA_907164525.1 Lophiomys imhausi | reverse complement strand
CTTCTTCTTCTTCTTCTTCTTCTTCTTCTTCTTCTTCTTCTTCTTCTCCTCCTCCTCCTCCTCCTCCTCCTCCTCCTCCTCCTCCTGACTCCCTCCTTCTCCTCTTCCTCTTCCCTCTATTTTTTCTTTTTTTCATTTCATTTCTAATTAATTAATTAAGTAAATTAATGTGGGAAGGACACAACAGTAGGGGCCATACTTGGAAGGACTGGTGAGTGTGATTGGGATTCATGAAGTAAAATACCCAAATAATCAGTAAAAATATTATATCACAAAAGAAGTAAACCAAAGGAGTGAAAAAATTATACTAGAGGTTTAACAGGTCTCAAAATGAACAAATAATTAATTTTAGTCTATGTCATAGAAGTCAGAAGAGGTCTTTATGATGCACGAGGAACTATTTTGTTATAATTCTCAATATGTTTGAAAGAGAAAAATGTAACAATGCCTACAGTTACAGATGAAAATAGGTTTCATACACTAAATTATAATTTTGAAATTTGAAATGTCTTCTGGATAAAATAGAACAACGGCAGTATTCATGTGCTACCCATGGGGACATTTGAAGGCATCTTTCATATATCTATAATTTTAATTTTAATGTGAAGATACATTAAAAATATCCACACAAAATTTACAAAAATGCTTGTTTGCATTGGAAGAGTGATACAAATTTTTTTCTCCAATCAGTACCTAGCATGATGTTTAAAAAGACATATATCTGAAAAGCTGAGAGTGCAAATGGGGATTAAAGTAATTAATTTCTAAGATCCCAACAGGTTTTTAAATTGCTAATTTTAAGTAGGAAACTGTGTTCTATATGAGCTTTAAAAAGTATTATATTAAAGTAAAATCAATGATTCACTTGCAAGAAATATATTTTTCTGAATAGATTTTTTTATTTATTTTTAAATGGAATTAATCTAAACTTTAGTGAGTGATTCTGGATGGTTTGGTTATTTAGGACATACTCTCAAAACTTAAAAAAAATTAAATATTTACTGAGATGCTTAATGTTGTGCTTCCATAGTCTAAATCTTCTACCTCAGTGACCATATGAGTCCTTTGTCATCTCTCCACTTAGAGACACAAGAAACTAATGTGGTAAGGTAGCAGTCTTAGCATTCAACTCAGTGGAGCCATCATGTTTCAGAAGAGAAAAATCCAACTTTCTTATCTTTCCTGGTTAAAACTTATAGACAAGAGAATACAAGATCATAGGACTCAACATACCTTTGGAAATGAATTGCTGAGCCAAAACAATAATTAGAAATACAAATGAGGGCTGGAGAGGTGGCTCAGAAGTTAAGAGCACTGGCTGTTCTTCCAAAGGTCCTGAGTTCAATTCCCAGCAACCACATGGTGGCTCACAGCCATCTACATTGAGATCTGCTGCCCAGACATATATGTAGAGCAAATTCCGCATACATAATAAACAAACAAACAAATAAATAAATAAATAAACAAACAAACAAATAAATAAATAAATGTTTAAAAAAAAAAAGAAATACAAATGAATGATCCAATTCCTACTGTTTTATCCTTGGGTCCTAGAAGCATAGCTATTGATTCTTTTCATTTTTTTCAGTGCTGTACATATGTTTTGATGTAAAAGTCACTACATAACAAAGTATCAGTCTGAATTGACACAAGGAACACATTTTTTTATTCAAATTAAACACTCTAAATGTATACTTCCTTTTAAAGATGAGTATAAAGTAAGACTGTGATTATTTGGAAATTTACAATAAAATTCACACAATGTTTTGATTGTTAATAGCAGATGAGGTAACCAGGGAAGTGAGCAACATCAGAGCAAACACTGAGGAAACTGAGACTTAGATGTGGTCATATGATTTGCTATGATTATTAATTTTTTAATGTTTATTTATTACTTCAAGTTACATAGTTATATCTCCATCACAGCCCTCTCCTTCCACCCCTCCCAGTCCCACACTCCTACCCTCTCACCCTTCCCCCAGACTGCATAATTCTTTTTTTTTCAGTCTAACAAATGGTTCTTTCTCTTATAACAATAAATACAGTGCAAAACAACTGAAATAAATAGGCCACAATTCTGAGAGTTATATGGCTTAGCATACATTCTCAATATCCAGTCCATATGTATTTGGCCCCTGACTTTAACATTCTACTATCTAACTATCTCCATGAGTTTAAAGTTCTCTATCTAACTCAGCTTTGATACTAACTTGCATCACAATTTTAAAAATATCTTCTTAGATCCAGAATGCCCTCTTGATTCCTAAACAACTCAAAATTTAACTATAAGACTCTAGCTATCTATTCTTCAACCACCTCAGAGACCTGAGAGGGATAAATATATCTGATTATATAGGAAGTGCAGGGCCCGCAGCTTCCAAAACTAAGAAATGACATATCAAGGCTGCCTCGACAGTTCCCATTTTCTCTACATATATTACAGCATCAATCTTCAGCTGTTTGGCCCCATTTCTCTGACAGACATTGATTGTAGAGCAGGAATTATGAAGGACTTACCTACCCTGTCTTGGCAGAGCTAGGCTGTCGACTTACCTGCTTCCAAGTTTTGTCCTTTTTGGACAGCAGTCTGTCTACACTTGGAGCACGGGGTTTTTTGTTTTGTTTTGTTTTTTGGCAAGAGGTAGGCTTGCCACTAATTCAACCATCTCACACTGGAGATTCTTTGATGCCCATCTTCTACTTGGAGTGGAAGAGGATGCTGTCAGGAGTTGGCATGTCTCGATATCAAAAAAAAAAATCTTAATTTAAGAAAACATCTTTGAATGCCATACTCTGCAGATCTCTTGGGGTTTTTGAAGATGCCCTGTCTATCTCTTGTGTTTAGATAAGCAAATGTTGCTGTCTCTCAACAACTTGATTTCTGAGTAGCTTAGAAAATAACTGTGATAGACTGTCATAGTAACTAACAAAATGACACGCTTGCATGACTGTTAGTTTGTATTTCTTAATTATCCTTTACAGTTTATGATGGTTGGTAGCAAAAGGCCAAAACTTCACATTTCCTTTTTAAAAATTACTAGGTACAATAACTTTAATAAGTGTTACCCTTAATTTTGTAACAATATACAAAGGTCAATACCAATGTGGCCAAATATACTCTTAATTTTGTATCAATATACTAAGATCAGTACCGATGTAATCCAATACAATCTTAATTTTGCATTAATATACAATGATCAATACCAGTTTAGCCTAATATAGTATTAATTTTGTAAAAATATACAAAGGTATAAGGGCTTATTCAACAATCTATCCTTTTTTCTTGATCTTTTCTATACTATGTCTATGTCCCATTTTTTCTCAAGTCTATTTCTGCCTACATAGGAGAAAAAGAAGGATACAGAAAAGAAAAAGAGAGAAGTCCCTAGGTATAACCTCCAAAACCCATTTAACAAGACCATTTAACAGCTTGTAGTTTCTTCCCCTAAATGACAAAATTTTCTGTTATCCATCAAAAAACCAAAGGGGGAGAAACACCCTCCCCACCTTCTGGGCCTAGGACGTCGCTCTCATAAATGACTTCCTGCTGATTTGGGATGAAGTAAACCTGTTTGGGGCCCAAATAGGAATGGAAAAATGGTTAAAATGTTAATAGAATCATTTGATGTTCAGGCCTTTTGTGCTCAAATATTTAGTTGTCCTAAGAAGTTTGTAGACAGAAGCTGATCTTCAGGCCTTTACTGAAGTTCTGGCTGGAGCAGTCTGTGGAGCTGAATGATCTTAGTGATTTTGAGTTGTGGTTGTAGACTTTTGAGGAAACAGCTATTGAGGGAATCTGCAAGGCTGGATCGTCTGATCCGCTCGTCTTCTTCGGTGTCTGATTTGTTTTCTTCTGAGGTTTCCCTTGTCCAGTTGTCCCTGGATTCCTAGAATGGATGCTTTAAGTCTCCTGGAAAGATAAGAACAGAGCCCTGCCCTAATCCTAACTCTGGGGCAATTACCTTTTTTTTTTTTTGGGGGGGGGGTCAGGTAATATTTTTCCTGGAACGAATTTGGTTTTTTGACAATATACAAAGTATTATATTTCAATCTGGATTAATGAAGAAATTATTTTGTTATTTATTTTGGAGATAAACAAAACTTTAGTGTATACATTTTGAGATCTCAAAGGACAATTTGTTTACATTGAGCATGCCTTTTGTATGTAGCTTTTAAACTTAAATCCTTCTAGATCCTATGTGCCTGTCTCTGCATACTAAGTATTGGGATCAAGACCTATGGTTCCCAACTGAGGGGATTAAAGATATGCTCCCCCGCCCCTGGATCGAAGTTTTTCCCTATTAGAGGTTGTGTCAGGCTGACCTTGAGCTCTGGCATCTACCTGTTTCTGTCTCTAGTGTGTTGGGATTAAGGGTGTATTCTTCTTGAATGATGGGATTAACGGTGTGCACCATCACCACCCTGTTTCTTGTAACTCTAGAATTTATAAGACAACTAACTCTATAGTGCTCCTCCTGTCTCTACTGAAGTTAAAAGTATGGGCTAACCCCACATATTTCATGTATTTTACCTTAGCTCTCAGTTTTTTCAACTCTTGATGGTTTATAAAACCAGGTTGAACAGATGTAACCTTTAATTTATTTACAGTATTTTAAACCTGTTACCTGGTTTTTTTTATTTAATAAATTTATTTATTGGTTGCTTCAGGTTACATCCCCATCATATTGTCCTCTTTTCCACCTTCCAAGCCCCACCCTCCCATCCTCTACCCCTTAACCCTTCCATCTTGCTCCTCTGGAGTGCAGTGACCCACATAACAATCCCTTGTCCCAGTTCAGACGTCATATGAGAGCCAAGAGCATCTTCATACACTGGGGACCTACAAGGCAGTATCACCAGTGAAAAGTGTCTCATTGCTGGGGAGGGAAAGCTAAAAAACAGACCAACAAACAAACTAACTAACAACAACAACAACAAATGAAAGAAAAAAAGTCTATGTCCATGTTCCCTTTGGTGTGTTGGTTGTACTATAGATATCCTATACTATATAGCTAAAATCTGATTATAAGTGAATAGATGCCATGTGCATCCTTCAGGGTCTGGGTTAGCTCACTCAGGATGAGCTTCTCTAGTTCCATCCATTTGGCTGCAAATTGCAGAATTTCATTGTTTCTGATAGCTGAGTAATATTTCATTGTATAGATGTACCACAGTTTTTAATCCATTCTTCAGTTGAGGGACATCTGGGTTGTTTCCAGTTTCTAGCTATTACAAATAAGGCTGCTATGGACATAGATGAGAGACTTCCTTATGATTCTGTGAGGAGTCATTTGGATGTATACCCAGAAGTGGTATGGATGGGTCCTGAGGCAAAGCTATTCCAAGATTTCTAAGATATCACCAGACTGACCTCCATAGTGGTTGCACAAGCCTGCACTCCCACCAGCAATGGAGGAGTGTTCCCCTTTCTTCACATCCTCGCTAGCATGTGTTGTAATTTGAGCTTTTGATCTTAGCCATTCTGACAGGTGTGAGATGGAATCTCAGAGTCGTCTTTAGTTGCATTTCTCTGATGATTAAGGATGTTGAGCATTTCTTCAGGTGTCTCTGGGCCATTCAGGATTCCTCCTTTGTGAATTCTCTATTTAACTCCATCCCCCATTTTTTTGATTGGATTATTTGGTTTCTTGGCATTTAATTTCTTGAGTTCTTTGTAAATTTTGGATATTAGCCCTCTGTCAGATGTAGGGTTGGTGAAAATTTTCTCCCAATCTGTAGGCTGCCATTCTGTTCGAATGACACTGTCTTTTGACTTACAGAAGCTTTTCAGTTTTATGAGGTCCCATTTATTGATTATTGGTCTCAGGTCCTGAGCTGTTGGTGTTCTGTTCAGGAAGTTGTCATCTGTGCTAATGAGTTCGAGTGTTTTTCCCATTTTTCTTCTAGTAGATTTAGGGTGATGAGCCTTATGTTAAGGTCTTTAATCCACTTGGATTTAAGTTTTGTACAAGTTGATAAGTATGAGTCTAATTTCATTCTTTTACAAGTGGACATCTAGTTGGACCAGCACCATTCGTTGAAGATGCTGTCCTTCTTCCACTGTGCCATTATGGCTTCTTTGTCAAAAATTAGGTGGCCATAAGTGTGTGGGTCTATTTCTGGATCTTCAATTCGATTCCATTATTCTACAGGTCTGTTTCTATGCCAATACCATGCTGTTTTTACAACTATTGCTCTGTAGTACAGCTTGAAATCTGGGATGGTGATACCTCCAGACCTTTTTTTATTGTACAGGATTGATTTAGCTATTCTGGGCTTTTTGTTATTCAATATGAAGTTGAGAATAGCTCTTACCAAATCTATAAAGAATTGTGTTGGTATTTTGATAGGAATTGCATTGAATCTCTATATTGCTTTTGGTAGGATAGCCATTTTTATTATGTTGATCCTACCTATCCATGAGCATGGGAGATCTTTCCATCTTCTAAAGGCCTCTTCCATTTCTTTCTTCAAGGGCTTGAAGTTCTTGTTGTACAGGTCCTTTACTTGCTTGGTTAGAGTTATACCCAAGTATTCTATATTGTTTGTGGCTATTGTGAAGGGGGTTGTTTCCCTTATTTCTTTCTCAGCCCATTTGTTTGTTGCATAGGGAAGGGCTTCTGATTTTTTTTTTAATTAATTTTGTATCCTGCCACCTTACTGAAGGTGTTTATCAGCTGTAAGAGTTCTCTGGTGGAATTTTTGGGGTCGCTTATGTATACTATCATATCATCTGCAAACAGGGATAATTTGACTTCTTTGTTTCCGATGTTTATCCCATTGAAGTCCTTTAGTTGTCTTATTGCTCTAGCAAGAACTTCAAGTACTATATTGAAGAGATATGGTGAAAGTTGACATCCTTGTCTTGTCCTTGAGTTAAGAGGAAATGCTTCAAGCTTCTCTCCATTTAATTAGATGTTGGCTACTGGCTTGCTATATATTGCCTTTATTATTTCTAGGTATGGTCCTTGTATGCCCGTTCTCTCCAGAACTTTTAGCATGAAGGGGTGTTGGATTTTGTCAAATGCCTTTTCTGCATATAGTGAGATTATCATGTGGTTTTTTTCTTTCATCTTATTTATATGGTGAATGACGTTGATACACTTTCGTATGTTGAACCATCCCTGCATACCTGGGATGAAGCCTACTTTATCATGGTGTATGATACTTTTGAAGTGTTCTTGAACTCGGTTTGCTAGTATTTTATTAAGTATTTTTGCATCTATGTTCATGAGGGAGATTGGTCTGAAGTTCTCTTTCTTTGTTGGGTCTTTGTGTGGTTTAGGAATCAGGGTGATGGTGGCCTCATAGAATGAGTTTGGCAGTGTTCTTTCAGATTCTATTTGGTGAAAGAGTTTGAAGAGTATTGGTGTTATCTCCTCTTTGAAGGTCCGGTGGAATTCCGCGCTAAGGCCATCTGGTCCTGGGCTTTTTTTGGTTGGGTGATTTTTAATGACTGTTTCTGTTTCCTTAGGAGCTATAGGGCTGTTTAATCTGTTAATCTGATCGTTATTTAGCTTTGGTAGGTGGAATCTATTGAAAAAATTGTCCATTTCGCTTAAGTTCTCAAATTTGGTGGAGTATAGATTTTTAAAGTAGGATCTAAATATTTTCTGTATTTCCTCAATGTCTGTTGTTATTTCTCCCTTTTCATTTCTGATTTTGTTGATTTGGGTTTTTTTACCTCTGTCTTTTAGTTAATTTGCCTAAGGGTCTGTCTATTTTGTTGATTTTCTCAAAGAACCAACTCTTGGTTTCATTGATTCTTTGTATAGCTCTTTTTGTTTCTAAGTTGTTGATTTCAGCCCTAAGTTTGATGATCTCCTGCCTTCTGGTCCTTTTGGGGGTATTTGCTTCTTTTTTTTCCAATTCACCCAGTTTGGCTGTTAATTCGTTAATATGAGCTTTAACAATTTTCTTTTTGAAGGCACTTATTGCTATGAATTTTCCTCGTAGCACTGCTTTCATTGTGTCCCATAGGTATGTTGTGCCTTCATTTTAGTTGGATTTTAAGAAGTCTTTGATTTCCTTCTTTATTTCTTCCCTGACCCAATAATCACGTAGTAAAGAGTTGATCAGTTTCCATGTGCATGTAGCCTTTCTGTTGATTCTTTTGCTGTGTAAGTCCAGCTTTATTCCATGGTGGTCTGATAGGATACAAGAGGTTATTTCAATTTTCCTGTATCTGTTGAGGCTATCTTTGTGTCCAGCTATATGGTCAATTTTGGAGAAGGATCCAAGCAGTGCTGAGAAGAAGATGTATTCTTTTGTGTTTGGGTGAAACGTTCTGTAGATATCTGTTAGGTCCATTTGGTTCATGATCTCTGTTAGACTCATTATTTCTGTGTTTGGCTTCTGTCTTGATGATCTGTTGATTGTTGTGAGTGGGGTGTTGAAATCTCCCACTACTAAAGTGTTGGGATTGATGTGTGATTCAAATTTTAGAAGCGTTTCTTTTACAAATATAGGTGCTTTTGTATTTGGGGCATAGATGTTCAATATTGAGATGTCTTCTTGATGGATATTTCCCTTAACGAGTATGTAATGCCCTTCTCTGTCTTTTTTTATTAACTTCAATTGGAAGTCTATTTTGTTCGATATTAGGATGTCTACTCCAGCTTGCTTCCTGGGTCCATTTTCTTGTAAGACCTTTTCCCAGCCCTTTATTTTGAGATAGTGCCTATCTTCATTAGTAAGATGTGTTTCTTGTATCCAGCAAAAAGATGGGTCTTGTTTACGGATCCAATCTATAAGTCTGTGTCTTTTTATTGGCGAGTTGAGTCCATTGATGTTGATGGATATTAGTGACCAGGTGTTGTTATTTGCCATTATTTTGGTATAGGTGATCATCTTGTGCTTCTTTTTGTTTAGTTGCTGTGGTGATTTCTATTTCCTCTGTTTTCTTGGGTGTGGTTATCTTCTCTGGGTTGGAATTTTCTTTCTAGGATCTTCTGTATGGCTAGGTTTGTGGGTAGATATTGTTTAAATTTGATTTTGTCATGGAATATCTTGTTTTCTCCATCTATGTTGAAGAGAGTTTTGCTGGGTATAGTAGTCTGTCTGGGCACCTATGTTCACTCAGTGCTTGTAGGACATCTGCCCAGGCCCTTCTGGCTTTTTAAGTTTCTGAGGAGAAGTCCAGTGTAATTCTGATGGGTCTGCCATTGTATGTGATTTGGCCCTTTTCTCTTAAAGCTTTTAATATTCTTTCTTTGTTCTCTATATTTGGCATTTCAATTATTATGTGGTGAGAGGAGTTTTTTCTGATGCAATTTGTTTGGTGTTCTGTAAGCCTCTTGAAATTTTATTGGCATCTCTTTCTTTAGGTTTGGGAAGTATTCGTATATGATTTTGTTGAAGATATTTCCTGGACCCTGGAGTCGGGAGTCTTCTCTTTCCTCTATGCCTATAATTCTTAGGTTCCGTCTTTTCATTGAGTCCTTGATTTCTTGGATGTTTTGGGTGGGAGATTTTTTTAGCTTTCTCAATTTCTTTGGATGTTGTACTGATTTCTTCCATTGAATCTTCCATGCCTGAGATCCTGTCTTCCATCTCTTGAATCCTATTTTTGGTACTGATATCATAGTTCCTGTTCTCTTCCCCTGGCTCTCCATTTCCATTTTTAACTCTGACTGTATTTTCTTTATTGTTTCCATTTCCATCTTCATGTCTAGAATGGCTTTATTCGTTTTGTACATTTCCTGTTCCAGTTTGCTTGTCTTTTCCTGGAAGTCTTCTATTGCCCTGTCCTTTTCGTTTTCAAGCTGAATCACCTTGTTTAGACGTTCTCTGATGGTGTTATCCATAGTTTTCATCTGTGAAATCGTGGCCTCTTTCAATTCCTTCATGAATTTAAGTTCTTCTTGACGGGACTCTATGACTTTCCATAATGTAGAATTGTTATCATTTTCTTGTGTTTCAGTTGTGGTTCTGTGATCCAGGTTGGCTGAAATGGCATCGCTTTCTTTTGTTGGAGTCTTTCCTCCTTGAATCCTGCTTTTTCTGGGTTGTTTGGCCATGTGTAAGTCTTACCTGTCTGTTCCTGTTGTCTTCTATTCTTAGATCCAAAGGGGGTGCTTTAGTGTAGCGGTTGACTTGTCTGACTCCACTCCTGTAAGTTTTGTTTTTCCTCCCCACCTCATGGGTGGAGACTTCACTTATCAAGGGGGCAGAGCTGTATACACTTAAGCTCTGGTTCACCACCAGGAGTGTCCATAGTAGCAAAAAAAAAAAAAAAAAAAAAAAAAAAAAAAGACCAATAATAATGGCAAAGACTTCTTGGTTTGCCCAGGATTGAATCCTATGGTGGATAAAATCTGCCTCCCCCCCCTGAAGCTGGCTCTGGAACCTGGCAGGTGGTGCCACGGTCTACCAAGTTCCTGTAAACAGAAGTGAGTTGCAATCTACAGCCTGGTGGGTATTCTGCTGCTGATCCATGCTCGCTCCGTGGGTCTGCAAGCCTTTGCCCCATAGCCGATAGCCAGACCATCTGGTGCGGGCGAGGGGTGGGGACAGCAGGCTGGAGAGTGTCTCTCTGTGTGGGGTTTGAATCTGTTGGCTGGGTATTAGATTGGAACTTACCTGGCGTGTCTCTCCTGGTGGGGAGAGGGGATCCCAATTCTCGGATTCAGCTCCTTCTGCGTGTCCAAGAGCGGGAGGGGACGTCCTGCCCAGGGACTTTTAGTGGTACCCGAGTAGTTGGGTGAGAGCCGGGGGGGTTCGGGTCTCTTAGACATTTTTGTACTGCGTCTTATATCAGTCGCGGTTTTCCCAAGATTAAAATGCATCTGTACGGGTGCAGCCATCTTGGATCCCCCTATGATTATTAATTTTACAAATCCTACTGACAGGTAAAAGAGTGCACATATTGAGTACCGATTCAGAACCTTTCAACTCAATGTTGCCTCTGCCCTGCAAGGGAGAACAAAGTGATAAACACTGTGATTAACTCTCCAAAGTTCATCCCATAATTCCACTAAACTATCTTCTTCAAGATGGTAGGATGCCTGCTAAGGTTTGTGATATGCTGTGTATGGTAGAGTCTGTTTATGGACAGTCTACTGTATAGGTCTACAGATGGTAGTTTTTGCAGGGTATTTGTAGAATAGGAAACTACTAAGTGTTTATTATAGTAAGGACAAAATACTCCCTCTTACATGATAGGAGAAATCTAATCTATTAGTCCCTAACCTACTGCAAATTGTTGCCTAATTTCAGAGATGATGCCATAATAGAGTTTATTGTTGTTTTTGCTCTTAACAGGACATTTAATTATGGTCATAGCTGAGTTACCTTTGGAAAAGAAAACTGTATCGTACTAAGTCCACACTTAATTTGTATTGCTGCCATCACTGGCACTTTCTTCCTACAGCTGTAGTTCAACAGTGGGATTGAAAGGGACAAGGAACTTATTGATAAACTCATAACTTTCTACTAGACTATTAAAGAAATGTTCTATGCTGAGATTACTCTTCAGTGAACATTCTGAAGTCTTACATTCATTCATATGCCATCCATATTTCAAAAATATTCATCTCTTCTCAAAAATTTTGTTGCTAATTTCCTAACCACATTATTTCAGCTAAGTAATCAAATAAAGAGAATAAGCAATTGTAACATGTCTGACTACTTCTCCTTGAGTTTTCACTCAGTAAGAGGATTTCTCTCCATTATTATTCTTCAGGCTAGGCTGGTCCTGTAAAATGACCATAGGGTTGGAACTGTCTGATTTGGAATGTCATGTGTGTGTATGAAGCACATGCAATCAAAATTCGTGGAGCTTGATACCTGTTAGTAGGACACTTTACCCTTGCTGAGCTGCTATGTTGGGCCCCAGAGCAAGAGGAAGCTCTTAGCCCTCATGTTACTGATGAACTAAGGGGGGCAGATATGTGGGCCTTCCCATACCAGAGGAGAAGTATAGGTGAAAGAGGGCATAGAGGGTGGGAGTGTGAGACCGGGAGGGGAAGGGAAGGTGCGTTGTGATTGAGATGTAACTTGAATTAATAATAATAATAATAATAATAATAATAATAATAATAATAAAGGATTCTCTTCTCTGAAGAGTAATAATAGGCAACACTCCTTGAGACTCTTCATCCAGAATGAGAAAGATAAGGGAGTATAAGAGGCAAAGGACCCATGGGCATCTGAGCCATGTCTTCATGTAGTAAACTTGCATTTTCAGTATGTGCTGCTTATCAAATATGAATGCCTACATCCATTGGTTATTAAAATACTGCAATATATACCTAGCATTGTGGCTTCTTAAGTCAAATAATCAGTTTGTGAAGGGCAAGTAATGAACTCAAGAAATTAAACACCAAGAAACCAAATAATCCAATCAAAAAATGGGGAACACAGCTAAATAGAGAATTCACAAAGGAGGAATCCCGAATGGCTGAGAGACACTTGAAGAAATGTTCAACATCCTTAATCATCAGAGAAATGCAACTCAAGACAACTCTGAGATTCCATCTCACACCTGTCAGAATGGTTAAGATCAAAAGCTCAAATGACAGCACATGGTGGCAAGGGTGTGGAGAAAGGGGTACCCTACTCCATTGCTGGTGGGAGTGCAGGCTTGTGCAACCACTATGGAGGTAAATATGGAGATATCTTAGAAATATTGGAATAGCTTTGCCTCAGGACCCAGCCATACCACTTCTGGGTATACACCCAAGTGACTCCTCACAGAATCATAAGGAAGTTTCCTCATCTATGTTCATAGCAGCCTTATTTGTAATAGTTAGAAACTGGAAACAACCCAGATGTCCCTCAACTGAAGAATGGATTAAAAAGCTGTGCTACATCTACACAATGGAATATTACTCAGCTATCCTAAACAATGAAATTCTGCAATTTGCAGCCAAATGGATGGAACTAGAGAAGCTCATCCTGAGTGAGCTAACCCAAACTCAGTACATAGCATCTATTCACTTGTAGTCAGATTTTAGCTATATAGTACAGGATATCTATACTACAACCAATGCACCAAAGGGAACATGGACATAGACATTTTGTTTGTTTGTTTGTTTTTTAGTTTTCTTTCCCTGGCAGTGAGACACTTTTCACTGGTGGTACTGCTGTGTAGGCCTCCAGTGTATGAGGAGGCTCTTGGCCCTCATATGACTGCTGAACTGGGGTGAGGGACTGTTATGTAGGGACATTCCACCCCAGAGGTGTGGGATGGAAGGGATAGGGGGTAGAGGGTGGGAGGGCGGGGCTGGGAAAGGGGAAAGAGGACAATATGATGGAGATGTAACCTGAAGCAACAAATAAATAAATTTATTTATAAAAAAATAAAGTGGAACTATAACTTTGTGACCCAGAGTCAAACCCATTGGCGGACCAGAGTCAGTTTTGAAGAAGAGTTTGGAGGGGACAGGAGAAGTTGGAGAATAGAACTAGAAGATGAAACTTATGGAAATAAAGTACTAATATATGAAATTTTAAAAAATAAAATGTTATATTAATATACATATAATAGATACTAGGTATATATAAGTAAATAATAACATACTAATGTACTGATGGTGACAGACTTGCTCTAAGCCCTAAAGTATTGTCCTTAAATTGAACTACATGGTCTTTTCATCATCTCTAAATGGTATCCATAGCTGTTATTGACCCTTCACACACCGTAAAATCCCTGCAGAATTATGTGGCTCCAAGTGACAGTGTGGCTTGTACAGGTGTCCACATTCACTTGAGAGCTTTCTCTTTTTCTGGAAAAATTCCATAATCATATGGTTTTGAGGATCCACATATACACCCCTAAATAAGAAGCATGCTGCCTCTAAAGTCCAAGCAAGTTCATAGGCACTATCCCTCTTCTGGTGGTATGGAGGCCTAAGTTTAACAACTGACCCTTCATTTCAGAAGTATTATCTTTATATTACCACACCACTGGACCATCAAAATTTAACAGAGCCTCCTGAATGTTTACTGAATTTATTTTCTGCCTTCCTTCATGAAAACAGCTTCCTAACAAATTCTATAGTGGTAGTCATTTCTCATAAGATCCAATAAGGACAAAGTCTTCAGTTTGATGGACCAATGTTATTTATTGAGGAATTAAAGGCAAATAAGATTCTTGTTAAGAAAATCGTGGCAAAGGGAGGGGATGATGTGCTCCTAAGTTATGACAATGAAGGCATGTTCCTGGCTGGGCCTCTCAATGTTGACTCTTCCATTACCCTTTCAAATAGAGAAATAAACTATAGATCAACAGCTATATACTATGTACTAGAAGATGTGGCAATTTGTTCAAGAAATAAGTTTATATCTGAGGGCAAAGGCATAAAATGGGAGTCAAAATCCACTGTCGTTTTCTGAGATCCACTTGTCTTCTGCATGGACAAACTTGGCAAGATGAATGTGACATAATGGACTATCTGTGCATCTTCCACCTCTTTCATTATGGCAGTAATCACCACAGTGTTTCAAGAATGGGAAACTGTTTTCTGTTCACTAACTAGGAGTACTGCATGCTTAGGAATTTAGATCCATAGTCATTTAGTTTTGTTAAGTTAGTTAAATGGTATATGATGCTTAGCGATATAATCAGGTCTTTCCATTGGAAAGATAGATTCTAAATTTAATTAGAATAGAGATATAAACAAATTAAAATAAAAAACCTATGAGAAAGGGATATTTCTACTTTTCCTAGGACCTTATTTCAGACAGTGTGGCGGATCTTAGTCGAGGTTACTTATACAAACAAAGAGAGGAGAAGGTGTATAACTTAGTTCTAGGAGAGAGAGTTTTGTTTTTTCAGATGTTCAATTAGTTTGGTGATAGCTACTTATTTTTGGAGAGAGTGATCTTATTTCCTTAATCTGCCAACTCACCAAAATTAATAAGAAACAATCAGGAATAATTTATTTTTACCATGAGTCTAAGCATTTTGATGCTCAGTCAAGTTGACACATAACTTAGTCATCATAACATGGCTTAATAATTTTAATTGTAGACCCATGATCACCATAAAATCAATCTGAATGTAGCATATGATTTTCTAAAATAGCTTCTCATTTGACTAAAGAGTTTATTAACTTCTATAAGCCAAGCAACTTATTTTCTCTCATATAGCAAAAATATCCTCATGTAATTTCCAACTATGAAATCAGAAATTTATGTTCTCAAGGAGTTCCAAACTGATTGCAAACTGTATTTCTTCCATGTTTTATTTAGTGATTTTGTATAATTTTTCATGATATCTACCTATTAAATGACAACAAGGAGTCAAAACATTTTCCATGTGTTGACAATGTAATTGAAGTATTATTTCTTTCCTACATAAAGTGTTATAAATAGAATTTTATGAGAGCAATCTATAAAGGGAAATATAACATTTGTTCAAGTCAATCACAAATTTATCTGCTTATTGCCAAATGGAGATTTTAAATGTTTTCAATTTTTCAAAGTCTAAAAATACTTTTTATAAAAAGCTTTCACTTGAAAAAGATTAAAATTAATTGTTTTTTTTTTTCAGGAACATCTTGTAGTTTATTATCAGGGATGATAATGATACTCTGCATCGATGTTATCAAAAGTTTGAGTTTATTTTTATAGTCTAATATTTTACCTTATTATGTTAGTTAAATGTCGGCATGCATGTACTAACAGGTTACAATTAGGTTGATACATACGCATTTATTATTTATACACAAATTTATCTAAAGATAAGTCCATGATGTATTTTCTCATCCCATACCCCTTTATCTATGTTTTGTGTGGAGTTCCCAACTAAATATCTTGTCAATTTGCTAATTCATATAATCTATAAAAATGTCTGAAATGTGTAATTTTGTGGAGCTCATTTTCCTATAAATTAAAATTAATTATGCCTTAAATTTTTCTCAAGAATATATCAACTCTCAGGTCACATTTTAATAATGTGTTCTATTTATTGTATTTTAGGTCACTCAAGTAGCCAATCTAATTTCTCATCTTTCTCCACAGGATAAGTTCGTCTTTTTGCAAAGAGTAGTTGATTCTGGTAGTCTGGATTCTAAATCTTTGAATTCTTTATGTACAGTGGAGAAAGCACATACTTCCAAACCTTTAATCATGGTGTATAATACATTATCAATGTATCAAAACAAGTCTATATCCATTATCTATATCTCTTTTCTCTTTTCCTTAACATTTGTTATTTAGATATCTTGTGACGCTACTGCAAGTCTTCTCTCTTTATGTGTCTAGCTGATTTTTCAGGTGTAGTATTTTTATATGTCTATCCTAAAATTATACTTAAGGTTTCATAAAAAGTTTAATGATTATTTTATACTTTAGTTTTTTACATTGTTTTCCATGTTTATATTGCATATACAGTTATATGTATGAAAATATCCTTAATATACATTTTATTGTATATATACTTGTAATATATATTGTATATATATATATTATAAATATACAATGTGCTTAATTGACTTTTAAGAAAGAAATTCTATGTTCTTTAAATATATAATATATATTAGATTAAAATAACATATTTTGCAACATATAAAAACTGTGGTACTTCTACACAATGGAATACTACTCAGCCATCAGAAACAACAAAATCATGTAAATTGTAGCCAAATGGATGGAACTAGAGAAGCTCATCCTGAGTGAGCTAACCCAGACTCAGAAGGATGCACATGGCATCTACTCACTTATAACCAGATTTTAGCCATATACAGGATAACTATACAACAGCCAAGGCAACAAAGGGAACAGGAACATAGACTTTGTTACCTGTCAGTGAGACACTTTGCCCTAGTGGTGCTGCTTTGTAGGCCCCAGTGTATGAGGAGGCTCTTGGCCCTCATATGATTGCTGAACTGTGGTGGGGGACTGATATGTATGGACACTCCACTCCAGAGGATTGGGATGAAAGGGATAGGGGGTAGAGGGTGGGAGGGAGGGGCTGGGAGGGGTGGAACGAGGGGACTATGATGGTGATGTAACCTGAAGTAGTAAATAAACATAAAAATATATACATGTGCATTTTAAAAGCTTTAAAGAGTAATATAAAATCAATTAATTTCCACATTATTTATGAATATCAGTTTGGTGATTCTCAATTTCTTTCTTAGTTACTAATTTGCTTTTGTTTAATTCTGCACTAGAAATTCTCATGTTTTTGAAGACAACAACTCAGTTTAAATTTCCAAATTATTATTGTGTACAGGAGTAGGATTTTCTAATTCATTTCAAAATTTATTGTCTTATAATTATTTCTTATTCATTTGTACATATTTGTCCATATATTAGGTTTTTCTTTTTATGTTAAAATGTCGAAACACTGAGAACATAATATTAGACCTAGGCATTAACTCAAATTCTGCAGGTCAGAAAATCTAGCCAAACCTAACAGATATTTTTTTTGTAACAGTATTGAGAATATGGCACCATAGTTGAGAAGGTCATCTTTTGTGTCTCTGTGGAAAAATCCATTTCTCTTCCAGAGAGATGTCTCAGTTGGTGAGAGCACTGGATGCTCCTTCAGGGGACATAGTTTGGTTCCCAGAATCCACATAACTCAGAACTCCAGTTCTATGAAATGTGAAGTCCTTTTCTGGTTTCTACAAGTACCAGGCATACATATGGTACACAGACATACACAGAAGCAGAACACTCATAAGTGCTCCAGTCCTTAAGCCCTCTGCTCAAATACACAAGCGAGTTTTAGGTAGATAACTAAAAGAAAATTCTCAAAAGTAGCTTTGAAGAGCTTACATATTTAGCAAAACTCCCAGTATCTTAGCTCTAATCTTCTAAATCCCTATAGTCTTCTATCTTCTCTCCCTACTTAAATCACTAGCTTGTCCTTATATTATGCAATTTGGACATTAGCATTAAGTTCACTTTCCAAAATCTAAACTAAATTGTGTTGTCTCTAGAAATATTCTGCAACTGTCTTACTTTTTGAGGCTTTTCAAGTTTCTTTTTTGTTGTTGTTTTTTTTTTGTTTTTGTTTTTTTTTAAATACTTTATTTTTTTTTCTTCAAGTTACATCTCAGTAACAAACCCCTCCCTATTCCCCCTTCCTATCCCGCCCTTCCACCCTCTTCCCCCCAGAAGTTTCCCCTTTCAGTCCAACAGATGGTTACTTCTCTTATAACAGTAAGTATTATACAAAACAATACATATAAATATGCCACATTTATGAGAGTAAATTGGCCCAGTATACCTTCCCAATGTCCAGTTTATACATATTTGGCCCCTGACTTTAACATTCTACTGTCTAACCAACTCCATGAGTTTAAAGGTCTATATGTGACTCAACATTCATACTATCTTGCAACACACTTTTAAGAGTATCTTCTTAGATCTATAACACCCTCTTGATTCCTAAACAGTTCAAAATTTAACTATGAGACTCTAGCTGTCTACTCTTCAACCACCTCAGAGACCTGAGAGGGATAAATATATTTGCTTATATAGGAAGTGCAGGGCCTGCAGCTTCCAAAACTAAGAAAGAACATACCAATGACTGCCTGGACAGTTCCCATTTTCTCTCCATACATTCCAGCATCAATCTTCAGCCTTTGGGTCCTGTTTCCCTGACAGACATTTGTTGTAGAGCAGGGATTATGAAGGACTTACCTACCCTGTCTTGGCAGAGTTAGGCTGTCGACTTCCCTGCTACCAAGTTTTGTCCTTTTTGGACAGCAGTCTGTCTGCAGTTGGTGCAAGGGGTTTTTTCATGTCAAGAGAAAGTCTTGCCACTAATTCAACCATCTTACAGTGGAGGTTCTTCGATGCTTATCTTCTACTTGGAGTAGAATAGGGGGTGCTGTCAGGCGCTGATATGTCTCGATATCAAAAAAAAACTTGATTTAAGATAACATCTTTGAATGCCATATTCTGCAGATCTCTAGGGGTTTTTGAAGATGCCCTATCCATCTCTTGTATTTAGATAAGCAAGTGTTGCTTGTCTCTTAGCAACTTGATTACTGGGTAGTTTAGAGAATATCTGTGATAGACTGTCATAGTAGCTAACAAAGTGACATATTTGCATGACTAGGAGTTTGTTTTAACTATCCTAGACCGTTTTAGACGGTTGGTATCAAGAGGTCAGAGCTTCACATTTCTTAGAACATTAATGTAATTCTATGAGGTGAGCAAGAATTTTCAAAATTCTATCAAATACTTGATACAAATTTATTTGTTAAATTGCAGAACAATTTGACTTAAAAACTCAACTTACTTCCTATGTTTCAGCATCTGTCAGCTTACCACAACTTTTTCAAAGGCATCAGCTACCTCACCTTTGACAGTGTGCAGAGCCCTTTCACATTTCCCTTTCTTATTTTAATCTCGACACCAAGGCTTTTGGCTATTTTTGCAAGGCCTTGACTCACTTCTCTGTCTCCTCAGTTTTCAAGCTCTATCCCAAAGGTTGCCGCCTGTGTGAGCTCTCTCTAGGCTGTCACCCAATATTTCATCCTTTTTTTTTTTTTTTTTTTTTGTCTGTCACGCTGGTGACATTATAAAATTAAAAGTGAAATAATCACTTCAGGAAGAATGCTCTGTGATGAGCCAAAATTACTGGAACTGTGAAAGGCTGTAATAAAGTTAGAAAAGATGACGGGCTAGATACATTAACTTGATTTTGGCTATAGCAAATAAATAATTTACAAAATAAACAGAATCTTGATCCATAAATTAAAACATTAGCTTCTGGACTCATTGAATTATTTCTTTAAATGTAATTGATATCTACTGCACAGTAGAATGAAGCTTCAGATGCATGATCAATATGGCATGTCTCAGGCCCCGGAAGAACCTAGAATGAGAAGGGAAAGCCATAGGGAATACAAGGAATAAGCAGCCATTGACGTATTTTAGCTTCTACTCTGTGGTCTGTTCTATTATCAGTAACACAGAAGCCAACCTTCCAGCAAAAACTGAAGTTCTACTTCAATTGGTTCTAGGGACCAATGGTGACATCTTTAAGGGTCATAGGTAAAATGATATAAAACCAATCACCACTGAAGGAGAAAACAGAGATTAATTCTTATGAGAATACTAAATTCACAATATAAATTGTTGTTCAAACCCAAAATTTCATTCCAAATGAAATAATGTCTTGTGGACTCTAGTGATCCTATAAGTTATTTCTGTTTCTAATGTTAAATTATCACATTTCAAATGAATATAAACTATGTGTTCTTCATACAGTGTAAATTTTTTTCTCTCTCTCTTACATACACAATTTAAACTCAACTAGGATTTTCCAGTTATGACTAACTTTTCATTTCATTGTGTTCTCAAATAGTGTGAAAAATAAAGAGGAAATGAGCATAAAATAATCAGAGAAAGATTGAAGATCTTTAGAAATAAAGCCAACAACCTCCCTATGGAGAGATGGAGAGCTGGCTTGATAAGTCTACTCACTGCTCTTGCAGAGAACCAAGATTTGATTTGGAGTTTACACATGGCATTTCACAACCTTTTGTACTTCCAGTTCCAGGGGAACCAATGCTTTCTACTGGCTTCTGCATATTTGCCTGTAAGTATGTTAATGTAACAACAACTTACAGGCAAACACTCATCTACTTAAAAATAAAAAATAAATAATATTTAATACTATTTTTAACAAGCAAGAAATTCAATATCACAGTGAAAACAAACCACACATAAAGAATTGTGACACTGTAACCAAATCTGGCTTCTGGTGTTAAACATTACTTTCCATTTCTGACAGTACCATACAAATATACTAATATCAGTGAAAACTTTGAATTTTTTAAAACTACTTTAATAAATTCAATGAGGGGTTATAAAGCCCACACAATGAAGAATCCAATTATAACTACATTAACCAGTACAAATTCTTCAAATGTCACTGGGTATGTGCTGTACATTCCTCATGATAGAAATGGCTCTTTTTAATAGAGACCATGGTTACACATCTGATTTCAAGCCCATTATATACGTGTTCCCTTTTACAGCCCTCTGCGCCCTGTTGCTGGTCCCCTGTATATTCCTGAACACAGCAATGTTTTTAAAATGCCAATAATTTCACTTGTCCTAGTCCCACTGCCCAGCAAGCATTCCTACTGATTGCTCATGGTGTTACTCAAGCAGTTGGGTTAGAGTTGTTGTTGTTGTTTGTTTGTTGTTATTCTTTTTTGAAACATAACATTTTTATTCATTTTCTAGGACTTTCACATCATGCATCTGATCCCATTCCGCAGTCCTCCCATGTCTGTCAAACACCCTTGAGACCTCACTCTACAAAAAAAAATAAAAACATAAAACTAAAAATATGAAAAAATTATAAAAAATAGACAAAGTCTAATTTGTATAATCTATACACTCACTGGAGCATGATCAAACTCTCAGTGGTCTGCTCCTTAAATAGAACTGACTATTTCCCCTCCCTCATGCCCACTACAAGCCATCTATTGTAGACAGCTACACTTCAGCAAACCTCAGAGTTTCTTCAGTAGCTTCCTAACTAGACTGTTACATTTTTATGAGGGGGGAGAGAGGAAGGAGGTTGAGGATGTAGGGGTTGTCACAGAAGCCTCCCATGCCTCTCCCTCCCAACTGTGCATCTGCTGTCATTGAAATTACAGCAAAAGTGGCCTCCTTGCTCTTCATAGTCAACAGAAGCACAGATTATAGGCTTCCACATGATTTCTGGAGACAACACAGACCATGAACACAACTCCCTCCTCACTGCTGTAGGACCTCGGACACAAGGCCCTCAGATGCAGGCCAGACCACTGACATCAACATGGCCTCAGGTGGCAGTTGCAGACCACACAGGCCAGTATGGCCCTCCAGCACAGCCCAAGGCCATCAACATGGCTTCAGGCATCAACACAGACCCTGAACATCCTCATAGCCTTGAATGGTAACATGGGCAGAAGACAGGTAACAAGGTCTGGCTGGCAGCTTCCGCCTGGCAAATGACCTGTGTTTTTTGTTTTCCTAACTTTTTAATTTATTCCCACGGAATCATTTATTATTGCATTTTCTTCCCATCATTACCCCAAATCACTACTGTCTTAATGTACTTTTCAATTCATTTACCTTCTTCAAGTTTAACATGAAGTTCATTTAGCAAACACAAGGTACTCTGAATTGTGCTTCACCAGTATCCAGGATTCAAAAATCAGTACCTCTACATTATTATGTTATCAAAACATTAACTCAACATTCAAAATAGTAGGGAGGAACTTTTGAATCTCTAGTCCTCTATTCTTACCATAAGTTCAAAGTATGATTTCTAGGGCCTCATTGAGAGGAAGCTGTTTTCTTTCAATTCAGTCACTCCTTCCATTGTTTGTTTTGCTAACTGCATGCTAAACCCCTTTCATGGAATGAAGGTTGTAGGAAAAAAATGTATACTTTCATCCCCTGGAGAAATGTGCCCATCCAGAGGGCAATGACAGCTAATAATCAAATTAAGAAAAAAACTTCAATAATAAAATGAAGATACATGGACTGGAAGAGAAAACACTCCCAGTGACAAGAGTGACAATGAATTTCAGGAGTTGTGTTTGCATTACTTAGTATCTTATTTTCAGAGCAGTGTATCTGTGGTAGAAAGAAGTCTGGAAGTAATAAAAGCATAGCCAGCTCATACATATAAAAAAGAAAAAAAAGGAACACTTTGATGAAAGGAAATAGTCTACAATCCCTGAGTTAAATACAGCATCATCTGATACATTGACTAATTAGAAAGAAGGGTGATATGAGTAAAACAATATGATTTAGGAAACCAAATAATTCAAAAAGTCAGAAATGTAAGTTGGAGAATGGGAAAACTATCTTGACCTTTGTGGGGGCATGTTTTTGTTTTGTTTTGGTTTGGTTTTGTTTTGGGATTTTGGTCTAAGTGCCATGACAAGCTTATGAAGAGTTTGACTGGAGAAGAAAAATGTTCTGACATTCTTCAAATAAGTGTGAATGTCAAAGATTTCAGTAGAGTAAAATTATAAAGATAAAGAGTTTTCTATAAATCATGCAAATTGCAACTTCAAGTACAGAGGAGAGGAAAGTTACTATTGTTCATTATATACACTTATATACAATATGGTTTCTAGTTCTTTAATAGTTCTTTGAGTATGTCATATAACATATTTTGATAATATTTAACTGTCCTCCCAACTCCTCCCAACTCTTTTCTGCTTTGTTCTTCTTATAAAAACAAAAAACAAAAACAAACAAAACTTTAAGTCCAATATGTGCTGCTCATAGATGTTTGGATGCAAGGCCATCCACAGAACCATGGTCCACCAACAGGGGGGGCATACTCATACAGAAAACTGATAGTCCCTCTTCTGGCAGCTACCAATTGCCAATGGTTTCTCAGTTGAAGGTAGAAGGATTTTGTGCCTACCTCCCTCTCTAAGATGAGATTTTTGCCTGGCTTGAGTTTATGGAGAATTTGTAGAAGCTTTCCAATTCTTAAATTGAACTCTTCAAATTTTCTAATAATCACTGATTTTAATTTGCAATAGGAATAATGTTGTTTTCATCTCTTTGGTAATCCAAAGTAGATGTTTTTAAGTGTGTATCCTTTACTAATATTTCTTAACTCTTTCAAAGAATCTCATAACTTTACAATGTTGTTTTCTAACATGTATCTGGACCTAAATGAGTCTATTGTGTTACAAAACTGGCACTATGAATATCTTTTCTAATTTAATTGATTATTTACACTTTCTTCCTTTTTGGAAATATGCCACCTAAGATGAGAAATTTTAGAGAGAAATATAAAATTTTAAGTGTAAAATAGAATTTAAAAAACATTTAATTTTCTACAAAATTGTGAGTTTTTCCTCATACAAGATGAAGTGACTAAAACTATGAAACATCTCTTTCTAGTGTACTTGTTGTAAAGTGTTATAGTTCTAGCCCTGTTAACACGGTAAAATGTGTCAAAAACACTTCACACATTTCTATCAATGGCTAGGAAAATTATTAATAATATTTCTATCAAACTTTATTTATGGCATAATTAAACTTAAGATATTATTAAATTATAATAATGCACTTGGTTTCTTCAGAAGAAACTACTTTGTAAGGTATTTTTTTATATAAAAGTCAACTATATTTGTAAATTCTTCCACTTTGAAGACTTTTTATTTTACCAGTGTTAAAAGCTATTGTGACCAACAGGGATTCACTAGACAAAAATAGTACTTCAGGCAAGATTGTAGATGAGGATTATTGACCATGATTGACTTTCTTTAAGAAACGTCCTACAGAATTGTTTGTTCCCTCAAGAGGGCTTTCTGAGTAGTATATATTCTTAAACATCCAACTGTCCTTGAAAGAATGATTCTTAAAAGAAAATTGTACTCTGGATTATAATGAAACAAAGTAAGCTGCAGTGCACATGATCAGCAAGAGGATCCCACAGCATTAACTACAAGGTGGCAAAATATAATGCTGAAATATTATATTCTGTGTCACACGTGTCAATAACATCACTACTAATGATCAAACACCACAGGAATTTTTATTGCCATTAATCTAAGATTTATTTTGGCATTTTTAAATACAATTAAAGTTCCTTGACATGTAGTTCCATGGGGCATGCACCCAAACTAATTAAGCTTGTTTTCTTGGGGATTCATGACTTACAGTTGATTGAATTTGTAACTGAATTAGTCACTAATCTTCTGGGGTTGTAACTCTTAATATTTTTAGATTCACAACATTCTTTCTACCATATCAAATCTTCAGGAATGTCTTTGTGAAGAATTCTGTTGCTTCCAGACTACAGATTTAAAATAGCCATGACATTGCCTTAGAAATGCCACTCTTTCTTACAATAATTGAAATATTTCATGAGTTAAGGGAAGTTTTATTACTGCAATGCTACAATAAACAGGAGTCACAGTCATCACGAGAAGCCCATCTATCCAAACTGGAATCATAGCTACATGTAATCAATGAGTGTGTTGAAATGAATGTAACCTAAGTTCTTGCACTCACAATTATTGAAAAAGGTAATTGTTTTAAACAATATCACCTTGAATCTATGAATGCAAAAGCTATAGCTAATTTATTAATCTTCCCCCAGAATAGCAAAAATGACTGACCTTACTTTAAAAATTGATCACATTCTTTCTCTCTGTTTACATTATAAAAATGAATGAAATCCAAACTGATTTAAAAGATTTCATTTTAAATTGTGTTCTGCACACTGTTTCTCTCTAACAGCTCTCTGTTTATTAAAATCTGGTTTTATGATCTCCTGTGGAATGTCAACATTCTCTCTCTTGGAGCACCAATTATAATCTCCACAGAGAATGGGTACTGTACGGTTATGGTTTTCTCCTAGGTATGCTACTTATTTGATTTAGCTTGATAATTAAATTTTTAATTCAAGCTCAGCTCTTTGTCATCTGGGCCTTCCTTTTTCTTGTCACTGAAAAGTCCCAGAGCTCTTGTTTATACATCTCACTACTGCATCTATTCCCTGTACTCACCTAAAATATCAACATCCTCCACTCCACAGTGAAACAAAATAAGACCTTTTTTATCTAGCTGTACAGAGTAAGTTCAAAGAAAGCTGCTTTGTCTGTTACAAAACCCTGACCTGTTAATCACTCTTCTTGATTCAGCTCAAAGCTCTGCAGCTAAATTAATGGATTTTAGTCTGAACTTGTGGGATAGAGGAAGAAAAATACTTTAGTTGTCAAGACTTCTTTCTAGTGTCTTCAAAATTCTTTCACAGAAGTGAGGGATAAGCACAGACTGCAAAGGAAGTGTGAAATGCAAAATTAATTTTCTTCATATTGTACGTTGAGGATTTGATAGACATTACATGTAGCATTAAGAAGTAGAATAGGAGAATGTGCTAGCTTTGTTCAAGAGCAGAATAAACAGATTAAAGCTTCCTACTGTTTCAGCTTCTGGATCAAAGAGAAAGAAGGTATCCAACAAGAAGCCTACCCTAGCTTAGTCACCATCAATCAAGTATTAATCACATACATATTCAATAAGATAGAGAGATACACACACTCACTCACACACACTCATAAACAAATGCACAGAGAGAGTTAAAATATCAACTTTCTCAATAATCATCTATCTATCTATATTTATATATCTATATCTATATATATATATAAATGTGGTGATCATACGAAAACATGAAATCTATCACTTTTTTTTATTATAACTCTTTTCTAGACTTCCTCTGCCCCCTGATCTCAGTTATAGGAAGCTTACAATTTTCAACTTGTAAATAGTAAAATGTCCACACACATTTTGGAACTTGATTACAAATCTGCCCTCTTTTGTAACAAATGCTGGATGGCTATATGCAGAAATAGAAAAAGTGAATTAAGAAGCAAAAATATATGAATTGTGGATTTTAGTGGCCGTAAAAGCTTGTCAATAATCAGAGAACGATGTAAGCAAATCGTAGGCACAGACAATGCCAAAAGTACTAATCTCTGCATGGATTTTTTTAAAGTTCTTTCTGATCTGAGAGAACTTTTATTTGGATTAGAAGATGAAATCTAAAGATGTGCAGCACAGTTTACGGAAAAGGAAGTCATAATGTTTGTGCTTTTCAGTATTTATGCTTCACTCTTCATTCAAGTTCTGGTATATTACATGTTTTTCTTCAACAATCTAAGTCCAATACAATAAAGAGTAAGAGAGAGGAGGATCCCTGGGCCATGCTAGTCAGCTATCCTTGGTTAGATAATGAATTCTAATTTCTGTGAGTGACCCAGCTTCAAAAACCAGGATGAATAGTGGTAAGGAAATAAACACAGGACCACCACCTATACCAAAATAATGGAAATAACAACCTCTGGTCACTAATATCCATAAACATCAATGGACTCAACTCCCCAATAAAAAGACACAGGCTTACAGATTGGATCCATAAACAAGACCCATCATTTTGCTGCTTACAAGAAACACATCTTACTAACAAAGATAGACAATATCTCGGAGAAAAGGGCTGGGAAAAGATTTTCCAAGCAAATGGACCCACGAAGCAAGCTGCAGTAGCCATCCTAATATCAAGCAAAATAGACTTCCAACTGAAGTTAATTAAAAAGACAGAGAAGTGTCGCGTCCCTCTCGACCGGCAAGAACGACGCAACTCGCAAAAGCTCTTCTCAAGCAGTTTATTCAGGTCCCTTGAAAACAGTCTTCCGAATAAAGGGGCAGACCCAACCCACAGGCTAAATACTAATTAGACAGCCAATCAAGTAAAGCCATGTAGTGCAATCTTAGAGGCCCACGTATGCGGAAGCAAGCCAGATCAGCGGTCTTTGCCAAATATGGACTTGTTTACCACCGAGAGCGCTCACCGTCGGGCTGGTGGAAGGCGGAGACCAGCGCCATCTTTAAGGCGCGGCACGTCGCAGCTCTCTACAGTTCCTCCTTTTTTATTTTTTCTAAAGATGATAGAAGTCCCTGGAAAGGTTTCGTAATCCCCCTATCTGGGGATCTCATGGTGGGTCTGAGCCTGTAGGAGGGCGGTGCTCAAACTCTTACCCGTCTCTGGGTCAGCCTCCCCACTCGGGACTGCCCTGTCTTAGGTGGCCGAGACTTACCCGTCAACTCCGTCACTGACTTACCAGACCCTAATATCTGTGGAACGAATTCCTCAGTGGGCAGGGACTATGCTTAGTGAAGATTTACTTCACGGCAGCAAGCCATGCCTGAGGGGACTGGCCCGCCTCAATGGCAACAAGGGCTTGTATAATCATGGCTGCGTTACGCTTTTGTGTGGCTCTCATTTTGTAGATGCACCATAGGCAAACCAGAGAGGCTAGCATCATTAGTATCGCCAAAGAGCCTACACCCGCCCACTCCTTAAGATGATCCATAGCCATCTGTATCCAAGAAGTCAAGCCAGTAGCCAGGCTCAGATCCACCCGAGTGGAGTTGATGTGGACAATTGTCGCTCTCAGCTCTCTCATCAAATTTTCAAATTCAGCAGACCAATCCTGTAAGAGGAACTTTGACAATTGTCTGGACAAATTAGCAGCTTTTGTATAATTTTGATATTGTACGGAGGTAACACACAAACCTTGCATTTTCCACTCACACCCCAATTGTGCTAGTTGCCAAAGAGAATCAATCTGTTCTTGTATTAAATCTATGCATTGATTAACTATCATAAGACCTCCTTTGAGATGAGAATTCATAGAGTTCTGAGTATCCAATGCCTGTGCCACAGTGGCTGAGATGTTATTCAGGGCATTGGCAGTCTGTATAGAACTAGACAAGGCAATAGCTGAGGCAGTAGCTCCCACAGCAGCAACAGTGATGGCAGTAACAATAGCTGCAGTGATGCCAAAATCTCTTTTAAACCTGAATAGCATCATGGTATTAGGAGCCTCTACAGGAACTGGTACATATCGAGGCATTCTAGTCACCACAGCCACAGGAAAGGCTGTGGCATTCCAGCATAGGGCATAAAAACATGTACCTGGAGTGCATACTAACTTTTCTTCACCTAAGGATGCACTCCCATTACTTACAATCCACAGAAAAGGAGGCCAGAGACATACTGGCGAAGCTGAAAAGCTCTTGTTGCGATAAGAATGAAACAAAGAATTCTAAGTACCAGAGCCACTACCGCTAGAGAAGTCCAATTTGGTAGCAGACCTTAGAGAAAAATTACCTCTTTGATAAATACCTCCCCCAAGCATAATGACAGGTCCCAAGTCCATGCAACTTCCATTTACTCCACATAAAAGCCACAAATCAAAAGGATTGGTGGCAGTCTGCTGAGGATCCCTAGTAGATATATCAAACATTCCTGTACAAGACTTATTCACTACATTACTAATCATGGGGCTAAAGGAAAAATAATTTTGTTGAACCCAAACTGCTCTGCGCTCCTGACATCCAGTCCAGGGAAAAGGTCCTTCCTCTCCTGTGGATCCTCTACAAAAAGGTGCCCAGCGTGGCTGTCTGGGAGGGTCCCGGTCAGAGACTCGTGTGGGCCACCATCCTTCAAGGCGAGAACCATTGCCTGAAAACAAACCACCACTCCTACCTCCAAACCTCAGTTGTGGTAAAAAATCTGCTGACTGCTGAGACAATTTAATGCATTTTGTATCATCTGACCTATTGAAGCTCATTAAAAAGCACAAACTACCCTTCAAGCTGACATTTCTATTACCCTCTATAGGGCTTCTCTGATCATCAAAGGGAAGGTAGGGTAAGCCTAAGCTTCTATTACTGCTAAATAAGCGTGGAAACACAGTTGCATCATGTCTGACCGGCATCGGCTTTGGGAATATCGACAGGATCCCCCATCTCGGCTCGGTCATTCCTGACATACTCACTGCTACTATCACCAGAATCCTTAGGAGGGTCTTCATGACGAATCTTCCTCACAAGGCGTTCAGGCACCCACACTGGATCTTGTTGATCCTGAGGAAAAACACAAACAGACCCTCTCGCCCATGTTAGCACGGGGTCAGGCCCCCGCCAAGAGCCTGTCAGAATGTCCTTCCATTTCACCATGCTTTTAGGCGGATCATGGGAATCCTGATGTCTGTCCGCTGCTGAGTGGCCTTGAGCATCCAAATTGAAAAAATTTAGAGTAAATAAGGCTAAAGATATTCTCTCCTTGGGGGTACGGCCTTGGCCTATTCCTCCTTTTTGTTTTTGCAAGCATTCTTTCAAGGTGCGATGAGCACGCTCCACAATCCCTTGTCCTTGAGGATTGTATGGTAATCCATGATTAAGCTGTACCTCCATCTGATTGCAGAAGGAGACAAAGGACTGTGCCGTGTAGGCTGGTCCATTGTCCGTTTTTAGCTGCTGTGGTTTTCCCCATGCAGCCCAGGCTTCTAAGCAATGTCCTATGACATTGCGAGCCTTTTCTCCACTCATAGGTGTAGCATGTATGATACCTGAGCAGGTATCCACAGATACATGAATGTATTTTAAGGTTCCAAACTCTGAAATGTGGGTAACGTCCATTTGCCAAATTTTGAGTGGCATCAACCCTCTAGGGTTCACTCCCACACTGGGAGGATGATGATGAATCACACACTGAGGACAGTCTAAAACTACTTGTCTAGCATCTGCTCTAGACAAATGGAATTTCTGTTGAAGAGTTTTTGCATTTACATGAAATAATTGGTGAAACTGTCTGGCTTGGTCCAGGAATGAGTTCCAAAAAATGCATTCCATCCTGGTCCATTGATCAACTTTATCATTACCTTCACTTAATGGTCCAGGTAATCCTGTATGTGCTCTGATATGTTGAATATAAAAACACCTTTTTCTCTGCCAGATTAAAACTTGTAACTCTTGTAATAAGGCACATACTGTACTACTATTCTTAATAGGACCTGCTAATTCTAATACTTTCACTGCGTTGACCACATAAACTGAATCTGAAATCAAATTGAATGCAAATTGACATCTTTTAAACACCTCAATTACTATTTTCAATTCTACTATTTGGGGGGAACCCGGTTGAAATTGACATAACACGGGCTCTTGTCTTTCTATCAAATAGGCTCCACAGCCTGTCTTTGAGCCATCAGTAAACACATTTGGTGACCCTTGAAGTGGTACTGCTGAAGTAACCTTAGGGAATATTACTGGGTGCTCTTTAAAAAATGATAGCAATGGATGTTTAGGGTAATGGTTATCAATCACTCCTTCAAAGCTACATTGCAATATTGCCCAGTCATCTACAGTGCCACACAAAATCTTAATTTGATAACTGGAATAGGGCACTATTATACTGGCAGGAGCAACTCCAAAAGACTGCAAGCATTGTTGGATACCATTCAAGGCTAAAGCAGCAAGTGCAGTGGGATAATGTTCTATGGATTTTTTCAGAGAAATCTTTGAATAGGTCCATAATAATGGTCCGTCCTGCCATAACAATCCTGTAGGTTGACTATAGGTGGCAAATATGCACAATGCAATGGGCTGTCCTTCCTGCCATCTCTTTAGGAAGGCACTCTGTAACCTTTCTTCCACTTTACATAAAGCTTTTCTTGCTTCGTCTGTTAATTGCCTAGGAGAATTAAGTGCTGAATCACCTTTCAAAATATCATATAGGGGTCTTATTTCATAATTTGGTAGCTTTAAATAGCCTCTTACCCAATTGATATCTCCTAACAACCTTTGAAAATCATTTAAAGTCTTTAAATTATCTTTTCTTATCTCAATCTTTTGAGGTATTATTTTTTCAGGTCCAACCTTCGCTCCTAAATAATCAACCACATTTTCCTTTTGAACCTTATCAGGAGCAATAAACAACCTTTTCTTTTTTAATAATAGAACTAATTCTTCATAGGCCCGATCTAACATTTGTTCACTCTTAGCTGCCAGTAAGATATCATCCATATAATGAAGACATCTCAAATCTGGAAAATTCTTTCTCAAGGGAGCAATGGCTTCCCCCACATATAGTTGGCACATAGTGGGGCTGTTTGCCATGCCCTGGGGTAATACTACCCATTCAAACCTCTGATCAGGTTCCTCATGGTTACAGGATGGAACAGTAAATGCAAATCTCTCACTATCTTTGGCACACAAAGGGATGGAGAAAAAACAATCTCTTATATCTATAACTATAATGGGCCATGAGGCTGGCAAAGATGATAAAAGCGGCAAGCCGCGTTGCACTGGGCCCATGATCTGCATTTGTTGATTTATGGCACGCAGATCATGCAATAATCTCCATTTTCCAGATTTCTTTTTAATGACAAAGATAGGTGTATTCCAGGGAGATACAGATGGTTTTATATGCTTTAAAGACATCTGTTCATCCACTAAATCTTTGGCTGCATTCAATTTTACAGAGGAAAGTGGCCACTGAGGAACCCATACTGGATCCTCCGTTTTCCAAGTTATAGGAATGCCCTCCTCAGTGGCCCCTAGGAAAAACCCAGGCCCTGTCTCTTTTGTCTTTGCTGTACAGATAAGGGACTCTTTCGTCCCTGCAAATATTTTCCTATTCCAAAGCCTGGAGCATATCCCATATCTTGCATCATACGTTGGGCTGAATCAGAATAGTCATTACTCAATTTAAATCCCATATCCTTCAAAAGGTCTCTTCCCCAAAGGGAGATAGGGAGCTCAAGTACATATGGCTGCATTTCTCCTGAGTGGTTCTCTTGGTCCTGCCACTTTAATAACCTTGCACTCATATCTGGAGTCCTAGCATAACCCAGGCCTTGAAGTGTTTGAGAAGAGGCTTGTACAGGCCAACCTGAAGGCCAGTCTTTCTTTGCTATGATACTCCTATCAGCCCCAGTATCCAAAAGGCCCAGGATCTTTTTACCATCAACTTTTAATTCCAAAACGGGGCGTTGGTCCAAATCCAGGGAGAGAAAAGTCAAATCTGTGCCCGTGGACCCAAAACCATCTTTTCCTCTCTCTCTATTCTTTGCTGCATAGCGGTCATGTAAGCTTGGTAACATGATCAATTGAGCAATTCTATCTCCAGGAGAGATAGCCGTTATACCACGGGGGGAGGCTACCATGATCTTAACCACTCCTGTATAATCTGGATCTATAACTCCAGGATGGACAATAAGTCCTCTCAAGGCCGATGATGACCTCCCTAACAACAAACCAACTGTACCAGGTTCAAGGGGTCCTTTAAAATCTGTTTCAATTAACTGGACCCCCATTTGGGGTGTTAATACGAGTCTGGTGGTGGAGCAGAGGTCCAATCCTGCTGAACCTGCAGTGGCTCTCCGCGGTCTCTCGGATGGCGGAGGGTTGGCCATCTCTCTTGATTCTGCTCTTTGTCCTGATTCTCTACTGCCCCATATATTTGTGGGCCCTGAGGTCGTGGGCCCCGCTGTCCGTTTTTTGGACGAGCGCCACCATAACCTTGAGTTAAAGGCTGGCCATGGATGTCTATCACTGAACGGCATTCATTAGCCCAATGGTTCCCTTTTTTACATTTTGGGCATAACCCCGGCCGCCTGGGGCATTGTACACTTCCTGTACTTTCTGTACTCCTTCCCCTGGGGCACTGTCTTTTAAAGTGTCCCATCTTGCCACACTTAAAACAAACTCCTGAACTTCCTCCACCTTTTTTGGCCAACTGTATTACTGCGGCAGCGAGACCAGCATTAGTTAACGGCCCTCCAAGCTCTCTACACACCTTCATCCAAGCCTCTAGGCCTTTGTTCTTATAAGGGGTGATAGCAGCTCTACATTCTTTGGTACATTGCTCATAGACCAACTGTTTTATTAGTGGCAAAGCAGCATCTGGGTCACCAAAAATCTTCCCTGCTGCCTCCACCATTCGTGCTACAAAATCTGAAAAGGGCTCCATGGGGCCCTGTAGAATCTTAGTTAAGTTCCCACTCACCTCCCCTTTATTAGGAAGAGATCTCCAAGCCTTGATAGCTATCTTGTTTATTTGCTCATAAATCTGAATAGGATATCCTATCTGCTGATTGGCAAATCTCCCCTGCCCAAGCAGCATATCTCTATCCCAGGCTGGATTTCCATCTCTCTGATTATTGGCTGCTTGCTCAGTGGCAAACTCAATCAAGAAAGCTTTCCAGTCTAAGTATTGCCCTGGACTTAAGCAGGCGCGGACCAGGCCACTCCAATCACTTGGAGTCATACAATGTCTGCTTAATGCTTCCACTTGAGCCATTGTAAAAAGCGGTAGTACCATAAGTACGAACCGACTCTGCAAGAGATTTTACCACCTTAAAATCAAGCGGTTCCTCGTACCTGTTCCCTTGTGGGTCTTGATATACAGGATAAGCAAACTGTAATTCTGTTCTTACTTGTGTCCACATCCCCGGGCAGAAAGATCTCCCTACTTTCAGTGACTGAACATGTTGATCTATCTGAGTGGCTTCTGGATATGGAGGAGGAGTTAAAGGTGCCATGGCAACAGCTTTGTTTACACCAGCTGCCGCTAGCGTGGCTGAAGGGGCTGTAGCGACGACTCCGCCCACTCCGACTGCTGCTGACGCTGACGCTGACGCTGACGTGTCAGGCGCCATAGCAACAGCTCCTCCCACACTGACTGCTGCCGACATGTCCTTTTCTTTTACCCTTTTCTTTTCCTTTTTTCTAATAACAGTCCTCTCCAACTGTTCTAGTAGAGCGTGTAGCTCTCCTTCAGAATCTGTGCTCTCTGAGTCCTCAAAATCTCTAAAATCTCTAAAATCTGTAAGATCGGGATAGAGAGGAACTTTCTTTTTGCCTCCCTTTTCACTGTCTGCCTGCTCAAATCTTTCGCCTTTGTCACTGTCTACTTGCTCAGATCTTTCCCCTTGCAGCAGTTCCAAGGCTGACTCTCCCTCCCTAATTGCATTACAACATCTCTGATCTTCTAAACAACTCCTCACCATTTTCCAAATCGGTCTTACTCCATGCTTCAGAGTCCCTTGCTCCCAAGCAAAATCCAAGTCCCTGCCTAATTTGTCCCAGCAAGATACCGTAAGATTCCCGGACACCGCAAACCACGGAGCCACGGAATCACATTCATTCAAAAATCTTTCTAGGGTAGACTTCTTAATCTTCAAATTCCTAGCTAAAAGTAGCTCCTGAAGAGCCAGAAAAATTGGGTGTGACTCAGACAACCCCATGTTTAAAAATTTTACTTTCAGTTTGCAGCTTCCCCACGAAACTGTATCTTTTGTTCGCTATCTCCGCGAAACTTTACCGTACGTTCGCTATCTCCGCGAAACTTTACCTTGTGTTCGCTATCTCCGTGAAACTTTATTGTCCTGATTTATCCCAGGAACTTACCAACGCGTTGCCCCTGACTGCAGGAGTTCTGAGTCTTTTCTGGGTCCCCGTACGGGCCACCACTTGTCGCGTCCCTCTCGACCGGCAAGAACGACGCAACTCGCAAAAGCTCTTCTCAAGCAGTTTATTCAGGTCCCTTGAAAACATTCTTCCGAATAAAGGGGCAGACCCAACCCACAGGCTAAATACTAATTAGACAGCCAATCAAGTAAAGCCACGTAGTGCAATCTTAGAGGCCCACGTATGCGGAAGCAAGCCAGATCAGCGGTCTTTGCCAAATATGGACTTGTTTACCACCGAGAGCGCTCACCGTTGGGCTGGTGGAAGGCGGAGACCAGCGCCATCTTTAAGGCGCGGCACGTCGCAGCTCTCTACAGAGAAGGGCATTACATACTCGTCAAAGGGAATATTCATCAAGAGGACATCTCAATATTGAACATCTATCCCCCAAATACAAAGGCACCTACGTTTGTAAAAGAAACTCTCCTAAAACTTAAATCGCACATCGATCCCCACACATTAGTAGTGGGAGACTTCAACACCCCACTCACAACAATGGACAGATCACCAAGACAGAAACCAAACAGAGAAATAATGAGTCTAACAGAGCTCATGAGCCAAATGGACCTAACATTTCACCCAAACACAAAAGAATACACCTTCTTCTCAGCACCACACAGAACCTTCTCCAAAATCGACCATATAGTCAGACACAAAGATAGCCTCAACAGATACAAGAAAATTGAAATAACCCCTTGTATCTTATCAGACCACCATGGAATAAAGCTGGACTTCAACAGCAACAGAATCAACAGAAAGCTTACACACACATGGAAATTGAACGACTCTTTACTGGATTACTACTGGGTCAGGGAAGAAATAAAAAAGGAAATCAAAGACTTCTCAGAAACCAACCGAAATGAAGGCACAGCATACCCGAACCTATGGGACACAATGAAAGCTGTGCTACGAGGAAAGTTCATAGCACTAAGTGCCTTCAAAAAGAAAATTGTGACAGCTCATATTAGCGAATTAACAGCCAAACTGGATGAATTGGAAAAAAAAAGAAGCAAACACTCCCAAGAGGAGAAGAAGGCAGGAAATAATCAAACTTAGGGCTGAAATCAACAACTTAGAAACAAAAAGAACGATACAAAGAATTAATGAAACCAAGAATTGGTTCTTTGAGAAAATCAAGAAAATAGACAAACCCTTAGCCAAGTTAACTAAAAGACAGAGGGAAAAAAAAGACAAATGAACAAAATCAGAAATGAAAATGGAGAAACAACAACAGACATTGAGGAAATCCAGAGAATATTTAGGTCCTACTTTAAAAAAATCTATACTCCACCAAATATGAAAACTTAAGCAAAATGGACAATTTTCTTGATAGATTCCACCTACCGAAGCTAAACCAAGATCAGGTTAACAGATTAATCAGTCCTATTACCCCTAGGGAAATTGAAACAGTCATTAAAAAGCTCCCAACCAAAAAAAAGCTCATGGCCAGATGGTTTCAGCACAGAATTCTACCAGACCTTCAAAGAAGAGCTAATACCAATACTCTTCAAACTCTTTCACAAAATAGATTCAGAAAGAACATTGCCAACTCATTCTATGAGGCCACAGTTACCCTGATTCCTAAACCACACAAAGACACAACAAAGAAAGAGAACTTCAGACCAATCTCCCTCATGAACATAGATGCAAAAATACTTTAAAATATAGCAAACCGAATCCAAGAACACATCAAAAGCATCATACACCATGATCAAGTAGGCTTCATCCCACGAATGCAGGGATGGTTCAACATATGAAAATCCATCAACATAATTCACCCCATAAAGAAGATGAAAGAAAAAAAAAACACATTACATGGGAAAAAGCATTTAACAAAATCCAACATCCTTTCATGCTAAAAGTTCTGGAGAATGGGCATAAAAGGACCCAGCCATACCACTTCTGAGTATACAACCAAATGACTCCTCACAGAATCACAACGAAGTTGCCTCATCAATGTTCCTAGCAGCCTTATTTGTAATAGCTAGAAACTGGAAACAACCCAGATGTCCCTCAACCGAAGAATGGATTTAAAAACTATGGTACATCTACACAATGGAATTATACTCAGCTATCAGAAACAAGGAAATTATGCAATTTGCAGCTAAATGGATGGAACTAGAAAAGCTCATCCTGAGTGAGCTAACCCAGACTCAGAAGGATGCACATGGCATCTATTCCCTTATAGTCGGATTTTAGCTATATAGTACAGGATATGATATCTCTACTACAACCAATGCACCAAAGGGAACATGGACATAGACTTTTTGTTTGTTTGTTTGTTTGTTTACTCTCCCTGTCATTGAGACACTTTTCCTTGGTGGTACTGCCTTGTAGGCCTCCAGTGTATGAGGAGGCTCTTGGCCCTCATATGACTGCTGAACTGGGGTGGGGGAATGTTATGTAGGCACACTCCACTCCAGAGGAGTGGGGTGGAAGGGTTAGGAGGTAGAGGGTGAGAGGGTGGGACTGGAAAGGTTGGAAAGAGGACACTATGATGGAGATGTAACCTGAAGCAATAAATAAATATTTTTTTAAAGAAAGAAACCCAAATTCACTCTCTAATGCCATGATTCATGGTTATTTATTCAAACATCCTAAACCTATCAGCTAGAAGCACCCTTTAGTAAGGAATATTCCATTGCCTCTATAGTAGGAAATGCCATCAAGGTTCTTTCAAATGAGGTCTAGATAAATCAACAGTGCTTCTCACAGCCTTGAAAGGGGAGGGCAGTGCCATAGAACTGCTGACAACATTTTCCCACAATATTCCATGGAAATCACACATTGACACTCTAGCATCTCTAAGTTCAAATCTGATCAATGGCTAATTAGTTTGACGTAACTGCAAAAGTTTTAGAATTTCTGAAACACTTAGTGTCTCAGTTGTGAGAGGATACATATGGTTATTTAAATATTTTTCATGAATATAAGAACAAGTCTGATGTGATCCTATGTCCTTCATATATACAAAAAATAATTTTCCAGATAAAGCATAGAAGTTTTGTTTGTTTTCTCACAAATAAATTCTCATCTTCCAAAGCTGATTATTATTCACAATCACAAAATCCAGTTGGCTATATGAGTAAGTGATGAATGTAGATTACACAGGTTTAGCTTAAAGACTGTGCTCCATGTCTTCTCCTAAATGTCTTGACAAGAACACCTGTGATAAAAATTTAAAAATCTGTCACATTCATGCTACATAACAATGTACAGAAAATAATTTGATTTACATAATACTAAAGTATCAATTTTTTTCAATTATGTTTTATCTGTTTCTTTATTGGACTGGAGGATATGGCTCAGTCAGAAAAGTATTTGCTATACAAGTATGGAGATCTGGGTTTGGATCCACAGCATCACATAAAAAGCCATAAGCATCAGTATGTGCCTCTGATCCTAACATTAAGGAGGAAAAGAGAGGAGGATTCCTGGGGCATGATAGTCAGCTATCCTTGTTTAGATAATGAATTCCTATTTCTGTGAGTGACCCTGCTTCAAAAACCAGGATGAATAGTGGTAAAGAAAGAAACCCAAATTCACTCTCTAGCCTCCACATGAATGCACATGAAAACACACAAACAAGCATACACACATGCATATGCACTTCACTCATGCCTTTCTTAATCCATGACTTATATGCAACATATATCATATTTTATACATACATAATTTTCCATTATGTGAATGAAATAAATTGGAAAAATAAATGAAAAAATAAACTGCAATATCTTCCATTGCACTTAAAGATGTTTTATCTAGATCTTCTCAGTTATAAGGTATGCAATTAATATCATTTTACCTACATTGTATGCAAATGCTTTAAGACACTTACTAGCTCAATGGAATTATTGAATACTAAATGTTAAATACCAAAATGTTTGTTCTCATTTTTACTGTATGTCAGAAAGATGTCTTGTACTTTTATAAAACTCACGGTAAGAAGCAAACCTACGTATGCTCTAATATCATAATATCATTCTCACCATTTGGAATCACAAGACATTTAGAAATGCAGGCACTTACTGTTGGTTGCCATTAAAATTTCTCTTTTCTTCAATTTGGTGTACAAGGATTCAGTATTGACTTATTTTCAGCACTTTGAACAGCTGGTGAGTCTGTGTGTTCACTACCAGTAACCCTGAAAAAGCAGCTATTTTCATTAAGACTGACTAGCATTTCTTTATGGGTAAAAACAAAAATATTTAGAAGAAAGTTTGAAACTATGTCAAAACAAGAGTAATTTGTGCCCCTCTAAGACTTTTGTGTTTCCCATACACTATCCATCTAATATCTATCTGTCTATCATTTATTTATCTATCAATCATCTATATCTAGCTATCATCTATCTATATATCATCCATCTGTATTTATATTGATATCTACATCTATCTAGATAATTGTTTTGCATTTTGTACCCACATATTAACCCAGCAAGTTTCAATGTATAATTTCAAACCCATGATTATACAGTTGGCCACAATATAAATCAAGGTGATATGAACACAAGTAAGGGATTTGTAGGGTGGAAGAAGGCGATATACAGGGATGGGTGGTGACAGCAATTAAAATGCATTTATTAACATGTGAAATGTCAAAGAACAAACATACTTAATAAAATTATATTGTCTGCAATCTACCTGTTTATAATAAGTGATAGATTTTCTATTGCACTTCTTGTTTTGTCTGTATTGATTTGTACCAACTGCTGACTTCTGAAATTAAGTCTTTGCTAGTATTACATTATTTATAGTAACTATTTCACTATTTATATTATTTTAAACTTTGACCATTTCACTTTGTCTCATAGTTCTGTTTCATTGGATACAGTAAAAAACAATAATTTCCACCTACAATTTGCATTTTAATGCCATAAAAAGAAAAATCTTCATCATTATGGTGCCACAAAGATTTGACCCTATAAAGTCAGAGTGACAGTAAAGTTTTATTACTGATTTATGTTTTAGCAATTCAACTTGTTCAGTAATCTTTACATTAGCATTTACAAAATACTGCTAAAGTTGTACATATATTTATAAAATTGTTATCATTTTCTAGTTTTTCAAGAAGCCTTTAATGTTCCTTTAAATAACTTCCTAATTGTATCCATACCTGAGTGTCCTACTCTATTATACAAGTGACATCCTAATATTAAACATTTAACTATATACGGGTAAATAAATAATTCATAGTTATATGCATATGCATATTAATCCATTCCTGGATTTGGTTTGTCAATGATTAATTAAGAAATATATATCTGTATTAATAATATTCAGCTATAATTTTCCTTTTTTATTTGATACTTGTTCTTCTGGTTTCTGCAAATTATAGCTCAAAACTTACCAAGTAACCTTATATTAAATAGTTAATTTCAATATTATAAATTTATAAAGCAATTTTATGTCAACTTATAGCAAGCCAGGCTTTAACATCATAGAGAAATCAAGGAACGCATTTAAAACATGTACTTAGAAATACACATTCATGAAATTGTAGCCTTATAGTCATGTAGAGTTCTGTCATCATATGTATTCTCCCTGAGATACATAAAAGCCATCAAGTCACCTTATCCTGATTAGTAGCATTCCTGAATTAATTAAGCTACCCACTAATTAGCTTCTTTCCCCAGCCAGACTAGGGTAATGGCAGAGATACCTAGATGTTGAACAATAAACCTAATATATCTCAACCCCCTAAATGGTTGAAAGAAGTAAACTACTGCTAATCAAATTATGAAATCTTAACATATTTAGGTTGTAAGTAAATGTCTTAATAAATGTCTTAAAACTTTTAAATGGGTGTTTTCTTTGTATAACTCTATGCACATATAACCAGAAAGAGAAAAACAGAAACACTACCTCTTGCTTCAAACTGTAATTTATTACTCGATGATTAATTAACACGTGTTAATTCTTTCCCTCTTCTGTCCTCCCCAGCATGTGTTAATCGTTATCCTACTATCAGCTTCTGTGACATCATTTTTCGTTCTAGCTCTCATATGGATATGATCCTGTGGTGCTGTTTCTGTTTGGCTGACTTCACTCAGATTAAACATTTCTAATTCCACCCAACTGCTGCAAATGACAGGATTTCAGTCTTCCTGTAGCTAAGTAGTATTCTACTGTGTACATGTCACACCTTTCCTTTGTCCATTCATCTGTTGAGGGGCATTTAGATTGCTTCCACTTCCACTACTGTCAATAGGGTGGCAGTGAATGTAAGAATACCGACATCTCTTTGGCATACTGAGTTCATTTCCTTTGTAATATATACAGAATAGTAGAATAACTGAATCATATGGCCTTTGAACTTCCAAATTTATGAGGAAATTCCATACTGTTTTCATAATGTGTGTCCTAATTTATATTCCTACTTAAGAGTCCAAAGACATACCCTTTTATCTACACCTTCCCTAACACTTGTTACCTTTAGGGTTTTTTTTTTCACATAATTACAAATGTAATAGAATTTATTTTACTAAATTGAGCTCTGTTCCTTTCACAAAAACTGATCCTGTCTCAATGTCTTAGGAGAGCCGGCTAATATTTTCATTGGTGAAACTTTTCATTCATCTTTGTTTTTTTTTTTAATACTTTATTTTTTTTTCTTCAAGTTATATCTCATTCACAAACCCTTCCCTATTCCCCCTTCCTATCCCGCTCTTCCACCCTCTTCCCCCCAGCAGCTTCCCCTTTCAGTCCAACAGGTGGTTCCTTCTCTTATAACAGTAAATACTATACAAAACAATAGATATAAATATGCCACATTTATGAGAGTTAAATGGCCCAGTATACCTTCCCAATTTCAGTTTATACATATTTCGCCCCTGACTTTAACATTCTACTATCTAACCATCTCCATGAGTTTAAAGGTCTATATCTGACTCAACATTCATACTAACTTGCAACACAATTTTAAGAGTATCTTCTTAGATCTATAACACCCTCTTGATTCCTAAACAACTCAAAATTTAACTATGAGACTCTAGTTGTCTATTCTTCAACGACCTCAGAGACCTGAGAGGGATAAATATATCTGCTTATATAGGAAGTGCAGGGCCTGCAGCTTCCAAAACTAAGAAATGACATACCAGTGACTGCCTGGACAGTTCCCATTTTCTCTCCATACATTCCTGCATAAGTCTTCAGGCTTTGGGTCCTGTTTCTCTGACAGACATTTGTTGTAGAGCAGGGAATATGAAGGACTTACCTACCCTGTCTTGGCAGAGCTAGGCTGTCAACTTCCCTGTTACCAAGTTTTATCCGTTTTGGACAGCAGTCTGTCTGCAGTTGGAGGAAGGAGTTTTTTCATGCCAAGAGATAGGCTTGCCACTAATTCAACCATCTCACACTGGAGATTCTTCGATGCTTATCTTCTACTTGGAGTAGAATAGGGGGTGCTGTCAGGAGCTGATATGTCTCGATATCAAAAAAAAGAAAATCTTAATTTAAGATAACATCTTTGAATGCCATATTCTGCAGATCTCTTGGGGTTTTTGATGATGCCCTATCTATCTCTTGTATTTAGATAAGCAAATGTTGCTTGTCTCTTAACAACTTGATTACTGAGTAGTTTAGAGAATATCTGTGATAGACTGTCATAGTAGCAACAAAGTGACATGTTTGCATGACTAGGAGTTTGTTTTACTTAACTATCCTAAACAGTTTTAGAAGGTTGGTATCAAGAGGCCAGAGCTTCACATTTTATTTTTAAGTATCTCTAGGTATGATACCATTAGGAAGCGTTACCTTTAATTTTGTATCAATATACAAAGATCTATTCAATTGTGGTTAAATATACTCTTAATTATGTATCAACATACAAAGATCAATGCCTATGTATCCCAATACAATCTTAATATTACGTCCATATACACGGGTCAATACCATTGTGGCCAACTATAATCTTTATTTTTTATCAATATATAAATATCAATGTAATAAATATGTATGTAATCCAATACAATCTTATTTTTGCACAATAAACAATGGTCAATACCACTTTAGCCAAATATACTACTAATTTTGTATCAATATACAAAGGTATAAGGGCATATTCAATAATCTGCCCCTTCTTCTTGGACCTTCCTGTGCTATGTCTATATCTCATTTTTCTCAAGCCCATGCACTCCTACATAGGAGAGGAAGAAGGATACAGAAAAGGAAAAGTAGGAAGTCCCTGGGTCTAACCTCCAAAACACATTAAACAGGACCATTTATCATCTTGTAATCTCTTCCCCTAAATATCAGAGTTTTCAGTTATCCTTCAAACAACCAAAAAGAAGGGCGGAGAAACACCCTCCCCACCCTCTGGGCATGAGACCTCGCTCTCTTAAAGTGACTTCCTGCTGATTTGGGTCGTAGTAAACCTTTTGGGGCCCGAACCAAAATGGAAAAATGGTTAAAAATGTTAGTACAATCCTTTTATGTTCAGTCCTTCTGTTCTCAGCTGTTTAGATGACCTAAGGAGTTTGTAGGCACAAGCTGATCTTGCAGGCTTCACTGAGGTACCGGCCGGGGCATTGTGTAGAGCTGAACAGTCCCAGTGACATTGGATTGCCGTGGTTGCAGTCCTCCGATGGAGACAGCTATTGAGGAAGTCTGCCAAGCTGAATCAACTGGGACACTCGTCCTCCTTGGTGCCTGATTCTGCTCTGTGCTGAGGTTTCCAATGTCCAGCCGTCCCCGGGCTCCTCGAATGGACGCTTCGATTCTCCTGGAAAGATAAGAACAGAGCCCTGCCCCAATCCCAACCCTGGGACAATTACCCTCTTTTTTTTTGGGGGGGGGGCTAGGTAATACTTCTCCTGAAGCAAATTTGGCCTTCCAACAACATACAAAGTGTTATCTTTCAATCCGGGTTAAAGAAGAAATCATTCTGTGACCTTGGACCTAAACCAGCTCCAGTGTATATATTTTGAGATCCCAAAGGACAATCTGCCTGCATTGAGAAGGCCTTTTGTAAGTAGCCTCCAAACCTAGGTCCCTCCAAATCCCATGTGTTTGTCTCTGAACTCTAATTATTGGGATCAGAGACCTGTGGTTCCCATCTGAAGGGATCAAAGATGTGTTCCACCACTCCTGGATAGAAGTCTTTCTCTATTTAGAGTTTGCCCTGCATCAGGCTGACCCTGAGCTCCGAGATCTGCCCATTTCTGTCTCCAGTGTGCTGGGACCAAGGGTGTACTCTTCTTGAATGGTGGGACCAAGGGTGTGCACCCTCACCACAATGCTCCGTATGACTCCAGAATACATAAGACCACCAACTCTACGGTCCTCCCCCCTTCTCCGCTAAGGTCAAAGGCATGGGCCAACACCACAATTCTCTTGTATTTTACCTTAGCTCCACGTCTTCTCGACACCTGGAGGTCTGCAAAACCAGGCCAAAAGGCTGTATCCTCTATTCCATTCACAGTGTTTCAGCCCTGCCACCTGCCCTTTTTTTTTTTTAGTTAATAAATTTATTTGTTTGTTGCTTCAGGTTACATCCTTATCATATTGTCCTCTTTTCCTGCTTCCCAGCCCCACCCTCCCATGCTCTACCCCCTGACCCTTCCATCTTGTTCCTTTGGGGTGGAGTGTCCCTGCCTAACAGTCTCTCACCACAGATCAGGAGTCATATGAGAGCCAAGAACCTCTTCATTCACCGGAGGCCTACGAGGCAGTACTGCCAGTGAAAGGTGTCTCCTTGCTACTGGAGGAATACCAAAAAAAGACCAACAAACACACAAACCCACAAAAACAAAGAATATCAACAAAAAAAGAGAGGAAAAAGAGAAGGGAAAAGGAAAAAAGAAAAAAGAAAAAAAGGAGAATGAAAAAGAAAAAGATAAAAAAAAAAGTTTATGTCCATGTTCCTTTTGGTGTGTTGGTTGTAGTACAGATATCCTGTACAATATAGCTAAAAACCTACTATAAGTGAATAGATGCCATGTGCATCCTTCTGAGACTGGGTTAGCTCACTCAGGATGAGCTCCTCTAGATCCATCCATTTGGTTGCAAATTGCATGATTTCATTGTTTCTGATAGCTGAGTAATATTCCATTGTATAGATGTACCACAATTTTTTAATCCATTCTTCAGTTGAGGGACATCTGGGTTGTTTCCAATTTCTAGCTATTACAAATAAGGTTGCTATGAACATAGATGAGGAGACTTCCCTATGTCTCCGTGAGGGGTCCTTTGGGTGTATACCCAGAAGTGGTATGGCTGGGTCCTGAGGCAAGGTTATTCCTAGATTTCTAAGATATCGCCAGAAAGACCTCCATAGTGGTTGCACAAGCCTGCACTCCCACCAGCAATGGAGTAGGGTTCCCCTTTCTCCACACCCTCGCCAGCATGTGCTATCATTTGAGCTCTTTATCTTAGCCATTCTAACAGGTGTTAGATGGAATCTCAGGGTCGTCTTGAGTTGCATTTCTCTGATGATTAAGGATGTTGAACATTTCTTCAGGTGTCTCTCAGCCCTTAGGGATTCCTCCTCTGTGAATTCTCTATTTACCTCCATCTCCCATTTTTTGATTGGATTATTTGGTTTCTTGGCTTTTAGTTTCTTGGGTTCTTTGTAGATTTTAGATAATACCCCTCTATCAGATGTGGGGTTGGTGAAGATTTTCTCCCAGTCTGTTGGTTGCCTTTTTTTTTCGAATGACAGTGTCTTTTGCCTTACAGAAGTTTTCAGTTTCATGAGGTCCCATTTATTGACTGTTGATCTCAGGTCCTGAGCTGTTGGTGTTCTGTTCAGAAAGTTGTCACCTGTGCCAATGAGTTCGAGGGTTTCTCTTACTTTTTCTACTAGTATATTTAGTGTGGCCGGCTTTTTGTTAAGGTCTTTGATCCACTTGGATTTAAGTTTTGTACAAGGTGATAGTTAAGGGTCTAATTTAATTCTTTTGCAAGTGGACATCCAGTTGGGCCAGCACCATTTGTTGAAGATGCTGTCCTTCTTCCATTGTGCGGTTTTGTCTTCTTTGTCAAAGATTAGTTGGCCATAGGTGTGTGGGTCCATGTTTGGGTCTTCAATTCGATTCCAGTGATCCACTGGTCTGTTTCTATACCAGTACCATGCTGTTTTTATTACTATTGCTCTGTAGTACAGCTTGAAATCTGGGATGGTGATACCTCCAGATGTTTTTTTATTGTACAGGATTGATTTAGCTGTTCTGCGCTTTTTGTTGTTCCATATGAAGTTGAGAATAGCTTTTTCCAGGTCTATAAAGAATTGTGTTGGTATTGTGATAGGAATTGCATTGAATCTATATATTGCTTTTGGTAGGATAGCCATTTTTATTATGTTGATCTTACCTATCCATGAGCATGGGAGATCTTTCCATCTTCTAAAGGCCTCTTCCATTTCTTTCTTCAGGGGGTTGAAGTTCTTGTTGTATAGGTCCTTTACTTGCTTGGATACAGTTACCCCCAGGTATTTTATATTGTTTGTGGCTATTGTGAAGGGGGTTGTTTTCCTTATTTCTTTCTCGGTATATTTGTTTTTTGTATAAAGAAGGGCTTCTGATTTTTTTGAGTTAATTTTGTATCCAGCCATCTTGCTCAAGTTGTTTATCAGCTGTAAGAGTTCTTTGGTGGAGGTTTTGGGGTCGCTTATGTATACTAACATATCATCTGCGAATAGGGATAATTTGACTTCTTCATTTCCAATTTTTATCCCTTTGATCTCCTTTAGTTGTCTTATTGCTCTAGCAAGGATTTCAAGTACTATATTGAAGAGATATGGTGAGAGTGGACATCCTTGTCTTGTCCCTGAGTTTAGAGGAAATGCTTCAAGCTTCTTTCCATTTAATTTGATGTTGGCCACTGGCTTGCTGTATATTGCCTTTATTATTTCTAGGTATGGTCCTTGTATGCCCGTTCTCTCCAGAACTTTTAGCATGAAGGGGTGTTGGATTTTGTCAAATGCTTTTTCTGCATCTAGCGAGATTATCATGTGGTTTTTTTCTTTCAACTTGTTTATGTGGTGAATTACATTGATAGACTTTCGTATATTGAACCATCCCTGCATTCCTGGGATGAAGCCTACTTGATCATGGTGTATGATACTATTGATGTGTTCTTGAATTCGGTTTGCTAGTATTTTATTAAGTATTTTTGCATCTATGTTCATGAGGGAGATTGGTCTGACGTTCTCTTTCTTTGTTGTGTCTTTGTGTGCTTTAGGAATCAGAATGACAGTGGCCTCATAGAATGAGTTTGGCAGTGTTCTTTCTGTTTCTATGTGGTGAAAGAGTTTGAAAAGTATTGGTGTTAGTTCCTCTTTGAAGGTCCGGTAGAATTCTGTGCTAAAGCCATCTGGCCCTGGGCTTTTTTTGGTTGCTAGATTATTAATGACTGTTTCTATTTCCTTGGGTGTTATTGGACTGTTTAAGCTGTTAATCTTATTTTGATTTAGTTTTGGTAGGTGGAATTTATCGAGGAAATCATCCATTTCACTTAGGTTTCCAATTTAGTGGAATATAGATTTTTAAAGTAACGCCCGAATATTTTCTGGATCTCCTCAATGTCTGTTGTTATTTCTCCCTTTTCATTTCTGATTTTGTTGATTTGGGTTCTTTCCCTTTGCCTTTTAGTTAATTTGGCTAGGGGTCTGTCTATTTTGTTGATTTTCTCAAAGAACCAACTCTTGGTTTCATTGATTCTTTGTATAGTTCTTTTTGATTCTAAGTTGTCGATTTCAGCCCTAAGTTTGATGATTTCCTCTCTTCTGCTCTTCTTTGGAGTGTTTGCTTCTTTTTTTTCCAATTCACCCAGCTTAGCTGTTAATTCACTAATATGAGCTGTCACAATTTTCTTTTTGAAACCTTTAGGGTTTTTGACAGTGGGCATTCTTACTAGGTAGAAGTGATAGCCCATTGGATCTGTCATTACTTCATGTTAGTGTCTTTGTAAAGAGATGGAGGAAGTCAGAATTGTGGAGGAATTCTGTTTCAAGTTTTGAGAACTTCCCTGACTGAAGCTTTTCAGGTTATTGGGAAAGAGAGAAGTCTTCTGAGCTTTATTATTTACAACACGTGGGTATGTTAGCCTCTCTGAGCTTGGTCTGGAGGTCTCTGTAGTCTAGAAGTATTAGGTTGTAAACATCTTGGAGAAGAAGTGGTTGCTTAATTTTTTACACACTAGTCGATCATTTGAACTCAGAGACTTGAGGAAAACTCTGTCATCCCTCTGAGCCTCACCCAGAGAAGGCTTTGCCACTGTCATGGGACTGAGGCCTTAGATTCCATGACATGGCTATGACCAAAGCTAATATATATATATATATTCTCTCAGGAATTCACCTGCTCAGGGTTTCCTCTTCTTGCTACAACTGCAAGTGATGTTCCAAAAGATGCATGGATCCAACAGAAATAATCATTCTGTGCTCCAACCTCCCTGAGTTCTTCAGAAAGTACACTGAGATGCAGACAAGAAAAGCATGAAGCCATGAAAAAATAAAAAGATTATGTGATATGTGAAACTAAAACTTTGTTAACAAATATAATTATTAATAACTATAAACACTTATTACCTAACAACTAACCCTAATAATAATTATAAACTATTGTGTTATACTGGCAGGGCCTGGCAGGAGGCCTACAGACTGGGCAGTCCTAGCTGGCCTTAGCTGGAGGCCTGATGATAAGGCCTGAGACCAAGGGCACCATTTATGCCCATAAAATAAATATACCAAGACCTTTTAATGTTTCATGCTTAGACCTTAGCTGGACAGACACTCGGACTAACTCACTTAATTTAACCCGACCACCTAATCCCAACCAGCCATGTGACTTGCTATACCTTCCAGAGTTCACAGACACATGTGTCCTCTTAAGAGTCTCCTGGCAGAAAGAGAGCTTGGTCTGTATCTTCCTAGGATTCCTTTCTTCTCCCCCGGAAGTTCTACCTTCTTATACTCTTTCTGTCGAGCTAATTGGCCATCATGAACTTTTATTAGCCAACCACAGAATGCCTCGGATAGAGTGTTAACCAGATCTTATTCATTGAAATCAGATTTTGAAAACAACACACGAAACCTTCCTCCAATAGATATCTTCTAGATTTAAAAAAATGATGTAAATATTGATAAAATACAATATTAAAACAACAGTATGTCAAAATTCTAGAATCGTAGCACATAGATATATATAAAGCAAACTGTGAAAAAGTGTGTGCTCCACTAATGGTAGCAATGGTCAGTACCTCATGATTTACAAAGTCCCAGTGAAAAAGATTGACATTAGAGCAACAAAGAATATAGCTGAAACTCACAGACATAAAAATAAACATGTCTGAGAGAACACAATAGTATCATTTTACCAGTTTAAAACACTCAAATTCCTTTAAATAAAAATACGAAAGGGTAATGATTTTGGCTGTACATTTAGTGGGCTACAGAAGCCATGGAAAAAAATTGATGTGAGTGACTATGAGACTGTTTCCAGAAATAAATTAACTGAGGAGGGAAGACCCACTCTGAGTGTAGGCACTAGTGTAAGCTGGAGTCCTGGATCAAAAAAGAAAGAGAAAGCCAACTGAGTACCTGAACCTCACCCCCATGCCCACTTCCTGACTGTGGATGCAATCCGTCCAATGGTATGCAAGGACAACAGATGCCTTAAGCTCCTGTGGCCATGCCTTTCCAGTTCTCCTAGAAGTTGTCTTCAAACTGTGAACCAAAAGAAACCCTTCTGTCCACATGCTGCTTTTGTCAGGCATTTTCTCACAACAATGAGAAAGTAGCTTATTCATATGTTGTAGTTTATTTAATAAATTGGTGAGAAGATACTAACTAATCTAATATATTATTAAATAAAATGTAGTTAAAAGGTTATCTACAATTCTGCAGACTCAAAACTATAGGATCTTCATGACACTAGGCAACAACAGGATATCTGAGAGGAGTCTCAGTGAGATTCCAACACAAAGTAGCAGAAGCTAGAGACCTAGTACCAGACCAAGGAGTCATTGTAATGAACATTTGCAGGAAAAAAATTTGTGGACAAAAGGGTATATTATTGGACACACGGAGACACACTACAGTTTCCACAATGTGATTCTTTTTCTCTGTTAGGAGAAGTTGCAAGGGTGAAGGTAGGTCTGAGGGGGAGGTGGGAGATGATTGGGAGATGAGTTCAGGATGTGAAATTCACATACACACACACACACACACACACACACACACACACACACGATAAAAAGTAAAAGAAGAAATATTTTGTAAATATAAAGCTAACCACCAGCAAAAATTTACAATGATGGTTTGTTTTATTTGCTGTGATTAGGAATGTAAATTTGCATAGCCTGCCTTGGGAAAATTTCAAAATCATAATTTCTATAAACATTCAGTGTTTAATTCAGCAGTTCTATGTTCTAGGAGCCATATCAGGAAGTAATATTGAATAATGAAAAAAGATAATTTTATGCAAATGTATTCCTTAAAGCATTATTTCTAAATGAGAAACTTAGAAACCAATTTTTGAGTCTAGAAAACTCACTCAATAACTTATAATAACTGGCAACTTGGAGTATTATTAAATAATAATACTTATTATTTAAAAGGTGCATAATATACATATATATATATATTGATTTGAGGCCAAGGTCAGCATAGAACACAGCAAGACCCTCTGTTAAATTCTATACTATATATATATATTATACATGATAGCAGAAATAGTATAATTAATTGTGCAGAAATGAAACCTAATGGAAACAAAGTGAGAGTGTAATGTAACAGAATGCTATGGTCAGCCTGAGTCTCCAGGCAGCACCTCTAACTGCTGCAGAGATTCCAAACTGTGCTGCATGATGGAAGCTGGACACCTGTATCCTCTGTGATGCCTACGCCTCATCATTGCCTCCTTCACACCCTACACCACAAACTTCCATACCATGGAATATGACATTCCTTAGAATGCTCTCTTAATTGTGAACACAATATCAGATCTTTGGTGACAAGACCTATGGTCACATTTTCAACATCCCTAAGGACCGAGAAGGCAAAGTGGAATCTGCATCAGTGTGGGTAAGCTTCACATCCACTGTTTTTCATAGTAAGCTTTAAGTTGAAACCCTCCTAAAACTTTCTCAGTCCTGCAGTGTATGCTAAATTCTCTCAACATACTGTCAATATAATAGCCTCTCTTTTACAAGTATTTGGGAATATTCATTTTTTCACATGTGATATAATAATAATAGTAATAATAATAATAATGATGATGATGATGCTGATGATGATGATGATGATGATGATGATGATGTCTCTGGTGCCCAGTATTTCTCATGAGCTGGTTAGATACCAATTTGGATCAGGGAATTTTGCTACAAATTAAAAAATCACATTTAAAAACCACCTTTCACTTGATCATAGAAAAGAGAACATAGTGCAACCCAGCCCTGGAGTGCCTGAGGCAGGAAAAATATGGATTTGAGGCCAAGGTCAGCATAGAACACAACAAGACCCTCTGTTAAAATTCCACAAAGAATAATTTAAAATTCCTTTTTCTTTATAAGGTCAATGAGCAAGTGCAATTGTCTTAAACCCAGATGTGTCCATGCCCCCACATTTCCAAAGATGAAGCCCACCCTGTACTTGTCTATGGATTCATTGTGGATTTTAAACCCCTTTGGCCCTTCATTTCAGTAGAACTGGGTTGAGTCTTTTCTAGGCTAGAATAACGTTTCATTGCCTATTTAACTCTGCCAGGCTCAGTGTTTGGTTTCACAATAGCAAAACTGGAGGTTTCCCAGCCAGCAATACTGTGCATCACTCCAGTCATGTCTCTCTTTCTGTCAACCTGGCAAATATTTAAAGAGTAACTTTTACTCTGCAGTCCATGGAAAGTTTCTCTGACTTCTCTTTATCCTACTCACATTTTGCCCCTCAAATTTTTAAAAGTACAGATGCCTCCAGTTTACTGTGCCGTGATCAAGAGGTTCTCCTTACACCTAACCAAACATGGGTGGAAATTTCATAACATGAATTACTTAAAGATTTAGCATAGCTAAGACCCTCTGAGATTTGAGATAGAATTCAGAATACCTAACCAGGGATGGTGCTGTTAACCATATATACTGCTTTTGCAGAGGACTAGAATTCTTATTTCTCAACTATCAGAGGACTCAGTGTCCTCTAATGGACCTTGTAGTCACACACACACACACACACACACACACACACACACACACTCACTCAAATATACATGTGAACAATATGTCTCCTGAACCAATGAGCATTGATGGTGCCACTCTTTCTCTTTCTGATGAAAGCCTCATGTTGACTTTCAAGTTGTTAACAATATTGATTATTCTTATGCTGTTTCTGAATACATTTTGATTAGCTGTAACTCAAGTTCAAGTATTAATGAATATGACACTCCAGTTGGCCCAAAGTACTTCACAGACACCACCATTCAACAAATGGAAGATGTTTTAGAGATAACCTCTTTTTTAATTAATTTATTTATTGCTTCATGTTACATCTCCATCATAGTGTCCTCTTTCCACCCCTCCCAGTCCTGCCCTCCCACCCTCTACCCTCTAACCCTTCCATCCCACTCCTCTGGAATGGAGTGTCCCTACATAACAGTCCCCTACCCCAGTTCAGCAGTCATATGAAGGCCAAGAGCCTTCTCATACACTGGGGGCCTACAAGGCAGTACCACTAGGAAAAAGTGTCTCATTGACAGGAAAAAAAGTCTATGTCCATGTTCCCTTTCTTTCTCATTTGAAATACACAAACTAAAAATAGAAAGTCAGAAGCCGCAAGGGAGATATTAAAATGAAAAATAGTCACTGGATATTATCTGAAAGGAAAGTAAATACGTTTTATATATATATATGTATATATATATATTTTATATATATATGTATATATATATATATATATATTGGAGTCAATACTACTGACACTGGTAGAATTTTCTACAGCTTTCATACTAAATGATAGGTAAACAAAAACACAATTTAGCAAGAGATACCATTTAACAAATGCTGTTCGACTGCACTTATAAAATGAAATTTTATTTTATATTTACTAATACTGTGAGAATTTTTTACAACATGATTTGATTCTTCACCTCCCACTCTTTCAACTCCTCCCCCCTTTCCTACTCACCCAACTGTATGTCTCCTTTTTTTGTTTCTTTGTTTGTTTTGATCTATCAATTCCAGTTTACCTGCACATAAGATTATGTATGCAACCTCCTGCTAGTGCTCACAGCCTTAAAGAAAATGGACTTTATCTCTCCCCAAAGCTATAAATTGCCAATACATTCTCATCCATCAGTAGAACTTTGTGCCTACCTCCCACTCCATGATAGAATTTTGCCAGGTATTGTACATGCTGGTACAACCACTGTAAGCTCATATGGACAGTTGCTGTATTGTGTCTGAAAACAATGTTTCCTTATAGTCTTCTAACACCTCTAGCTCTTAGTCTTCCTACCTCCTCTTTTATAATGATCCCAGATTCTTTGGGAGGAGAGAGTGTAATTTAGATGAAATTTTAAAATATAAAAATGATGCATGAATGGAATTGCTCATGATGAGTGTATTAGTGATGGTTCTGGAGCTTAAGGGTGTACACTAGTCAATCTTACCCACCATACACTCCTACCCCAGATGGCACTGGGAATAGTGTCAATGTTCCTGAATAGGGCAATGCCAAAGTCTGCTCTAGGTTCAATAATCTATAGTTTATTGCATTTTCTGTCAAGGGTTATTTATGCCACTAATTTGTGAGTAGACTTTTGCAAAGGGAAAGAACTATGATAGGAAGATGTATTTTCAGTCATGCACTACTCAGGAACTTTTCAGTCAGTGAAAGAAGACCTTCTGCATGACAGGAGTATTAAAGATTAGAGTGAAGTTTAAAATCACTATCATTTAGTAATGTAATAGCTTTTGCTTATAACTACAATATATTCTTCATATGTTGTGATAAACATTAAACATATTTACTTTTTGACATACAAAACTACATTACATATAGTATTATAATGTGTAGTCCTATCTTTGCCTATGATAGTAGATTATTATGTTACTGGTTTAGATATTTACATAAGTTTACTGTTTTCATTGTAGTGAACTTGCTTCCTATTTATTAACAAAAGAAGTAAATGCTGAGTTACATGGCTAGTAGCTTCATTTATCTTGTGCTTAGTGAGTCTTCTGGCAACATCTCTTCTTTGTGTATTTGGTTTAATGTCAGTCATTTTATTAATCATGGGCCCTCAGTATAAAACCTCCATTGCTCATATTGTCAGTAAGAGGTCACATGAAGTCATTTTCCTGGAAAGGAAATTTAAAAATGATTAAGAACTATGAGAGTGGAACATCGTTGATGGCTGCTATGCACTGGTCAGGCATTTTCCATTCCACTGGAGCTATGATGCTAAAGTACAAGAGAAAATTGACAGAATCAGTTACAGTTTATGCTTCATTGTAGGCAGTTAGACTAGGAGAAACTCCAAGAGAACCAGCCTACTTCAGACATACAGAAACTTCTAATAACTTGGTTGAAGACCACACAGAGAAACATACTGCCTTCAGCACTGTGACAACCATGGCCAAAGCATGGGGTATATGTCTGACATTTAAAAGACAGGCTGACACTAACAATAATATTGAACTTATTGTGAGTTATGGCAGATTTAATTATTTTATTACATCTGCTAAATATAAGAGTCTGTGAGTGCTGATACAAAAGCAGCCAAAGAATTTTGGAAACTAAGCAAGCTGTCAGAGGAAAAAGACTTGGCACAGCAAGCTTTCAGGGAGGTGAAACGTCTATGTTCTGGAAAGGGATGGCTGTTAGAAGTTTCACTCTTAATGAGCTAAGACAATTCTGCTTCAAGCCTCCTAAGAACAGGGCAAGTCTTCCTTGGTAACAAAGGAAAATCCTTTGTGATCTAACATAGTGAGAACCTACAGTCTTCAATCATACCAGGACATACTCACTTCTAGAGTATTATGATAGCAATGAAGATATAAATGACCCAGGTTCTCTTTTAAGACATCCCCAAGACTCACTGCTGCCTACAAAGAATACACCTTTCAAGATTTTGATTGTTGTTGTTAATGACCCACACCTCCTCCTTTTATCGGTGATATCAATCCTATGTCAAACTGATACTGCTCCCTCTGGATACTATTTATTCAATACAACCAAAGGTCCAAAGATTTAAAGCAACTTTTAAATTTTACTGCTGGGATACTCTGTCTCAGAAAGTTGCTGAAGGTCAGTAAAGTACTTAAAAAAAAAAACACAGAAACAGTTTTGAAACAACTTCTACCTATATCACTCCTCAAGGACTCTTCTTGAACTTATAATGTCACTGCAGAATTACAAGTGTCAGATGGAAGAAGACATTCAAGACATTAACCTGCAACTTTAGAGGGTTTGCCGATGTACTGATGATCATGACTTGGTGTACATGTGGGCTAGCATGTGTGTGTGTGTGTGTGTGTGTGTGTGTGTGTGTGTGTGTGTGTGTCTGAGAGTAGATCAGGATGTTGTTGAGGGGCTCTCAAGGAACTAGCTGATGGGCATCCTGAGAACAGGAATAGGAATACATAAGAGAAAAAAGATTAAGATGAGGAAACTGGTGAAGAATAGAATCAGAAAGAACATTTTTTTAATTCAAATGATGACTTCAGCAGACACTAGCTGGCTTTAGAAAGTTTCTTTTTTTAATATAATAATAATAATTTTAATTGTATTAAGTCAAATTCATTAAATACAAATTTTAATTGTATTCACAATAATTAATTTTAATGAACTTGATGACTACAAGCTACTAATGAATACAAAGTACTCAGATTACTGCTTTAAATATGACAAGTCCTTAACACAATTTATATTTTTTTAACAATAAGGAAACAATACCAAGTATCTTTTCCATATTTCTAGAGAAAATAATACAATAGGAGAATAGTAGAAATCCAGGGCTGTTATAGATAAAAACAACTAACAGGGTTAGCTCTAGAGTTCATGGATTTGATTATGTGTTTAGAAAATATTCTGGCACTCTGTGTTAGTTAGGGTTACTATTGCTGTGTTGAAACATCATGACCAAAAGGAGGTTGAGGAGGAAAGGCTCTATTCAGCTTATGCCTCCATATCAAAGGAAGTCAGGACTGCATCAGGAAGATGCGAAGAAAGTCACCCACCCACCACTCACCAAGCACATATTTAAAATTTCTGCCCTGGCTGTAAGCCTTCTTGGTTGCCTCATTCCCCTGTAGCATGACCCCATCAGCTAGCACTAACGGGAGGAAGAACATGCTGCTGAAACCAGGGAAACCTCAGCTGGCCAGAGAAGCACAGTTCCTGAAACAGTATCAGCAGACCAATTATGGCTGACATGAGAAGAGAGGTCATATTTTCTTAGAACAAATTCTCCTTGCTTTAGAAAGCTCCTTAAAAGAAGTTTTTTTGTTGTTGTTGTTGTTTGTTTATTTGTTTTTTTAATGTGAACTTGGATCAGAGGCTTTAATTGAAAAAGAAAGATGTCCATAGTAGATTATTTTTTCAGAAACAAATCTATAGTTTAAAAATAAAATGTAGTGCTCTCTTCGGCAACACATATACTTAAATTGGAACGATACAGAAAAGATTAGCATGGCCCCTGAGCAAGGATGACATGTAAATTCATGAAGCATTCCATATTTTTAATGCAACTCAAGACTACTCTGAGATTCCATCTCACACCTGTCAGAATGGCTAAGATCAAAAGCTCAAATGACAGCACATGCTGGCGAGGGTGTGGAGAAAGAGGAACCCTCCTCCATTGCTGGTGGGAGTGCAGGCTTGTGCAACCACTATGGAAATCAGTCTGGTGATATCTTAGAAAACTTGGAATAGCTTTGCCTCAGGACCCAGCCATACCACTTTTGAGTATACATCTAAATGACTCCTCACCGAATCACAAGGAAGTTTCCTCATCTATGTTCATAGCAGCCTTATTTGTAATAGCTAGAAACTGGAAACAACCCAAATGTCCCTCAACCTAAGAATGGATTAAAACACTGTGGTATATCTTCACAATGGAATATTACTCAGCTATCAGAAACAACGAAATTATTTAATTTGCAGCCAAATGGATGGAACTAGAGAAGCTCATCCTGAGTGAGCTAACCCAGACTCAGAAGAATGCACATGGGATCTATCCACTTATAGTCGGATTTTAGCTACATAGTACAGGATTTCTATACTACAACCAACGCACCAAAGGGAACATGGACATAGACCTTTTTTGTTTGTATGTTTGTTTGTGTGGGTTTTCTTAGTTTTCTCTCCCTGGCAATGAGACACTTTTCACTGGTGGTACTGCCTTGTAGGACCCCAGTGTATGAGGAGATTTTGGCCCTCATATGACTTCTGAACTGGGGCGGGGGACTGTTATGTAGGGACATTCTACTCCAGAGGAGTGGGATGGAAGAGTTAGGGGGTAGAGGGTGGGTGGGAGGGTCTGGGAAGGGGGAAAAGAGGACAATATGATGGAGATGAAACCTGAAGCAACAAATAAATAAATTAAAAATAAATAAATATAACAATAAAAATAAAATGTAAAAGAAACGATTAAAACAAACCACAAATGGACTTATTTCTGGAAAAAACAAATAACTGTGGCACACAATAAACAAGAGCTTCAGGTAAACCTTTCCTATCATTCTGAAGAAATCAATACAAGGGGTGCTGCCTCATGCATACACTATACCAGACACAATCCGTGAGTGTACAATTTATAGTCTCAACAGACTTTAGGTCAGGTTGTGTCTTGATGATTAACAACATGTATATAATAATAAGTAATGCTATTATAAAATAATAAATTTGAGCACTGTATAATTTATTTATATTTTAAGTTAATTGCTTTTTAAATGTTTATTTATTGCTTTAAGTTACATCTTCATCACAGTGCTCTCTTTCTACCACTCCCAGTCCTAACCTCTCACCCTCCACCCCCTCTCCCTATTATTGTACTCCTCTGGAGTGGGGTGTCCCTACACTTCAGTCCCCCCACCAAGTTCAGCACTTATATGAGGATTAAAGGTTTCCTCATGCACTGGGGACCTACATGCCACCACCACTGGGGCTAACTGTCCCACTAACAGGTAACAAAGTCTCTGTTCCTGTTCCTTTTGGTGTGTTGGTTATAGGATAGTTATCCTGTACTACATGGCTAAAATAGAAGTATAAGTGAATATGCCATGTGTATCTTTCTGAGTCTGGATTAGTTCACTCAGGATGAATTTTTCTAGTTCCATCCATTTGGCTGCAAATTGCATGATTTCATTGTTTCTGACAGCTGAGTAGTATTCCATTGTGTAAATGTACCACAGTTTTTTTATCCATTCCTTGCTTGAGGGAGATATTGGTTTTTTCCAGCTTCTAGCTATTACAAATAAGGCTGCTATGAACATAGAAGAGTAAACATCCTTGTGGTTTGGTGAGGAATCATTTGGATGTATACCCAGAAGTGGTATGACTGGGTCTTGAGGTAGAGCTATTCCAGATTTTGTAAGATATCACCAAACTAATTTCCATAGTGGTTGTACAAGTTTTCACTCCCACCAGCAATGGTCAAGTGTTCCCCTTTCTCTACAACCTCACCAGTATGTGCTGTCATCTGAGTTTTTGATCTTAATCATTTTGATAGGTGTAGGGTTGTCTTGAGTTGCATTTCTCTCATGATTAAGGATGCTGAGCATTTCTCCAAGTGTCTCTCAGCCATTAGGGGATTCCTCCTTTGTGAATTCTCTGTTTAGCTCTCTTCCCCATATTTTGATTGGATTATTTGATTTCTTGGCATAGTTCTTTGTAAATTATGGATATTAGCCCTCTGTTGGATGTGGGGTTGGTAAAAATATTTTTCCCAATCTGTAGGTTGCCATTTTGTTTCAATGACTGTGCCCATGGCCTTACAGGAGATTTTCAGTTTTATGAGGTCCCATTTATTGATTGTTGGTCCTGGAGCCTGAGCTATTGCAAGTTGTCACCTGTGGCAATGATCTCGGAGCTTTTCTCCAATTTCTTTCTATTAGATTTAGTGTGTAAGGCTTTATGTTAAGGTCTCTGATCCACTTAGACTTAAGTTTTGTGCAAGGTGATAAGTATGGGTCTATTTTCATTCTTTTACAAGTCGACATCCAGTTAGACCAGCACCATTTCTTGAAGATGCTTTTCTTTTACCATTGCACAGTTTTGACTTCTTTGTCAAAAATTAAGTGACCATAGGTGTGTGGGTTCATTTCTGGATCTTCAATTCGATTCCATTTATCCAGTGGTCTGTTTCTATACCAGAACCATGCTGTTTTTATTACTATTGCTCTGTAGTACAGCTTGAAATCTAGGATGGTGATATCTCCAGATTTTTCTCTTTTTTTGTACAGGATTGATTTAGCTATTCTGTTTTTTTTTTTCTTATTCCATATGAAGTTAAGAATTGTTTTTTTTCCAGGTCTGTAAAGAATTGTGTTGGTATTTTGACAGGAATTGCATTGAATCTTTATCTTGCTCTTGGTAGGATGGCCATTTTTATTATGTTTATTCTACCTATTCATGAGCATAGAAGATATTTCCATCTTCTGATGTCCTCTTCAATTTCTTTCTTCAAGGACTTGAAGTTCTTGTCATACAGGTCTTTCACTTGCTTGGTTAGAGTTACCCTCAGGTATTTTATATTGTTTGTGGCTGTTGCGGAGGGTGTTATTTCCTTAATTTCTTTCTTGGCATATTTATCTTTTGTATAAAGATTTTTGAGTTAATTTTGTATCCAGCCACCTTACTGAAGGTGTTTATCAGATGTATTACTTCTCTGGTTGAATTTTTTGGGTCACTTATATATACTATCATATCATCTGGGAATAGGGATGCTTTGGCTTCTTCCTTTCCAATTTGTATCCCCTTAATCTCCTTTAGTTGTCTTCATTTCTCTATCTAGAACTTCACGTACTGTGTTGCAGAGATATGGGGAGAGTAGGCATCCTTGCCTTGTCCCTGGTTTTAGAGGAAATACTTTAAGTTTCTCTCCATTTAGTTTGATGTTGGCTACTGGTTTGATGTATATCGTCTTTATTATTTCTAGGTATGGTCCTTGTATGCCAGCTCTCTCCAGGACTTTTAACATGAAGGGGTGTTGGAGTTTGTCAAATACTTTTTCAGCATCTAATAAGATCTAATAAGATGATCATGTAGTTTTTTTTCTTTCCTCTTGTTTATATGATGAATTACGTTGATGGATTATCATATGTTGAACCACCCCTGCATTTCTGTGATGAAGCAGCAGCCTGTGTGATTTGGAGATTCCAATGGGACCCTTTTAGCCAACAAGTCAATTGGAGTAACCCAATTAGGGTACTGGAAGCTTAACTTGGTGACATGAAATGGCCAATTGGGAACTGTCTTCCACATTACTTGGCCATTTAATTTAAATAGCCTTTATTTAAGTTTATATTTTAGTAAGGTTTTAAATTAGATTTAGACTTCCATCCTACTACTCAAATGGCACTTAATTTTGACTGTCTATCCTATACTCCCCTCCTCTATGTCCCTCTCATCCATCTTTCTCCTAATATGAGCCTTCTGTTCCAAATTCACCTTCTTCCATCCATAACTATCTTTTGTATTTTCCTTTCCTACAGACATCTATTTACCATCCCCCTAGTCCTTTACTTTAAACATGCTCTCTGTGGTTCTTCAGATTGCAATTTGGTGATCACTGATTTAACAGCTAATATCTATATAGAAACAAATATACACCATCTTTCTGGGTTCTGGATTGCCTCATTCAGAATTCTTTTTTTTTCTAGTTATATTTTTAACTGAGAATTTCATGATTTCATGTTTTTGAAATGACTGAGTAATTGTCATTGTACCATTTTTCCTGTATTCATTCTGCTGTTGAGGACATTTGGGTTGTTTCCAAAACTATTCCTAAAACTTCCAAGCAATGGACTTGATTAAGGAAATGTCTCATATGGTAGGATGGAGTAACCTTTGGCTATGTCCAAGATTGGTATAGCTGGATCTTGAGGTAGACCAATTCCCATCTTCCTAAGGAATCATCATATTGATTTTCAAAGTGTACAAGTTTACACTCACACCAGCAGTGGCTGAGTTTTCCCCTTACTCCACATCCTTGCCAGCATGAACAGTCACTTGTGATTTTGATCTTAGCCTTTCTGGGAGGTGGAACATTTCTTTAAGTGTTTCACAGTCATTTGAATTTCTTCTTTTGAGAATTCTCTTGTTAAATCTGTAGGTCATTTTTAATTTGCTTATTTGGTTACTTCATATCTATTTTTTGGTTCTTTATGTATTTTAGAAATTAGCACTCTATCAGATGTATAGTTTGTAATTTTTTTCCCATTTTGAAATCTGTCCCTTTGTCCAAGTGATGGTGTCCTTTGCTGTACAGAAAGTTTGCAGTTTCATGATGTTGTCTTTAATAATTGTAGATTTTAAAATTAATATATACTTATTCATTTTACATCCTGTTCACAGCTCTCTCCCTCTTCTCTACAAGGGCCCACCCTCCTACACACTTTTACCTTTGCTCCTTCTCTTCAGATAAGTGGAGCCACACACACACTCCACATATAAACCCACTCTGACTCATCAAGTCACATCAGGACTGAGAGCATTCTCTTCCACTGAGGCCAGACAGGCAACCCAGCTAGGGCAAAGTATTACACAAAAACAGGCAACAGAGTCCATGTCAGAGACAGCCCCCACCCCATTCCATTTGCTAATCTTCTTTTTTAATGTTTATTTATTACTTCAGGTTACATCTCCATCACAGTACCCTCTTTCCACTCCTCCCAGTCCTGCTCACCCACACTCTACCCCCTAACCCTTCCATCCCACTCCTCTGGAGTGGAGTGTCCTTACATAACAGCCCCCCACCCCAGTTCAGCAGTCATATGAAGGCCAAGAACTTCCTCATACACAGGGCATCTAGGGCAAAGTATCTCATTGATATGTAGCAAAGTCTATGTTCCTGTTCCCTTTGGTTCATTGGCTGTAGTATAGTTATCCTGTACTATATGACTAAAATCTGATTAGAAGAGAATAGATGCCATGTGCATCCTTCAGAGTCTGCGTTAGCTCACTCAGGATGAGCTTCTCTAATTCCATCCATTTGGCTGCAAATTGCATGATTTTGTTGTTTCTGGTGGCTGAGTAGTATTCCGTTGTCTAGATGTACCACAATTTTGTTGTTGTTGTTGTTTTGTTTTTATCCATTCCTCAGTTGAGGGTCATCTGGGTTGTTTCCAGTTTCTAGCTATTACAAATAAGGCTACTATGAAGATAGATGAGGAAACATCCTTGTGGTTTGGTGAGGAATCATTTGGATGTATACCCAGAAGTGGTATGACTGGGTCTTGAGATACAGCTATTCCAAATTTTCTAAGATATTGCCAGACTGATTTCCATACTAGTTGTACAAGCTTGCACTCCCACCAACAATGGAGGAGTGTTCTCCTTTCTCCACACCCTCACCAGCATGTGCTGTCACTTAAGTTTTTGATCTTAGCCATTCTGACAGGTGTGAGAAGGAATCTCAGAATCATCTTGAGTTGCATTTCTCTAATGATTAAGGATGCTGAGCATTTCTTCAAGTGTCTCTCAGCCATTAGGGATTCCTCCTTTGTGAATTCTCTGTTTAGCTCTGTTCTCCATTTTTTGATTGGATTATTGGTTTCTTGGCATTTAATTTCTTGGGTTCTTTGTAAATTTTGGATATTAGCCCTCTGTCAGATGTGGGGTTGATGAAGATCTTTTCCCAATCTGTCGGCTACCATTTTGTTCGAATGACAGTGTCTTTAGCCTTATAGAAGCTTTTCAGTTTCATGAGGTTCCATTTATTGATTGTTGGTCTTAGAGCCTGAGCTGTTGGTGTTCTGTTCAGGAAGTTGCCACCTGTGCCGATGAGTTCGAGGGTCTTACCCACTTTCTCTTCTAATAGATTTAGTGTGTCAGGCCTTATGTTAAGGTCTTTTATCCAGTTGGACTTAAACTTTGTGCAAGGTGGAGAGATGGCTCAGCTGTTAAAGGCTAGGCTCACAACCAAAAACCATTTGCTAATCTTAATGCTTGTGCTAATGGTGTTCTATTCAGAGAATATGTTCCTGTTTTTTTTTTTTTTTGTATGTATATTATGACTTTCAGTTTAGTACCTTTATGGGATTTCAGAGTGTGTGATCAAATGGGTCACTGTTACTTGTACCTTTAATTGGGCTCTTTTCCTTCTGTTTGTTTGTATTATCCAATTCCAATGTTTTGGTTTTTGTTTATCATATTATGTTTTATTTTATTATTATCCTTAGGAACTTGATTATTTTCTATTTAGAGACAGAAAACCAGTGAATGGAGATGGGAGGGGAGTTAGGAAGTATCTGAGAAGAGTAGAGGGAGAATAAACCACAGCCTGGATATAATGTATGAGGAAAAAATCTATTTTCCATAAAAGAAAAAAATAAACCAAATGTACAATGGGTTAATATCAATTGATTATTGCAAAATAGTGTTATATTAAAAATTATAAACATATTTGTTCAGTATACTCTAAGTCTACAGTGTTTACAAGAGTGCAGTACTGGAAAATGATATCCCAAGCCACATACTCACCATTCACTCGGTGACTAACTAGAGTAACCTCCAATCAATAAAATAATCCATTCATTTTCAGTTTCCTGTATCAATGTGTCATTATTTTTGTGGTAAAAATATTTTAAACTATATTTTATGTTTAAATATACAATAATATTACCTATACTATGCAATGTCATAGCATGCTGCATATATTTGTAGCCTAAGAATAGTGAACAACATTATTAGTATTAGTATGTAGAGCTTTGCTATACAATTTAGGTTTGTATAAATATATCTAAAATATATGCATAATGACTGTATAACTAATGTGTATATGTATACAAACACACATATGTGTGTGTGTGTGTTTCTAGGTATTCAATGATGAATGATCATCTTAGAAATTTTTTTCCAAGTGCATTTTTCTCACTAAGTCTGAATGGTAAATGAGGAATATAGGAAATAAAATGGAGATACAAAGGAAGAGGAAAAACTATCCTGGAATAAGGGTAGGATGCAGGATATTTTAAATCACATCTTGTCTGCTTTGAACTACTGGAATGGTGGAAAATCCATCCCTTTATCTAGTAACCTGATGTTTGGCCTTATGAGAGACTATTCACTGGTTCTCCACATTAAAGCAAATTTCAACACTCCAAATGACTCTCCATCACTGACGGTACTGCCAGCCATTGCAATACAACTTTAGTTTTTGGCAAAGGAAGGCATTCCTGTCTCCTCAAATATTTACACTTTGGCACTTGTTTTTAACAGGTGCTGCTCAGCGGAGAGACTAAGTGTCATGAGGCAATGCCGGTGAAAGAGGAAAGTATCATTGAGATACCACTGACTCCTTTCATGGGACAGGTTATTCTCTTGGCACCTATGATTTCTGAAATGAAATTTGAACAGTCTATGCTATAATGTCCAGACATTGGGGGAGGTGATTTTAAGAGGATATCTGACTTCAGTTTCTACTCAGACATAATCATGTGCATGAAACTATTCTTGAGGAATTTAGGCAAATAGCGTTGGTTATATAATTGCTAATAATTATAAAATTCAAAGAAGTATTTTAGTGTGTTAATATACATAAACATTTATATGTTTAGCTAATAAAATTATAGATAGATGATAGATAGATAGATAGATAGATAGATAGATAGATAGATAGATAGATAGGTAGAGAGGTAGATTTCCCCATTGACTTTCTTCCCTCCATTCCCTCTCAGGTTCTCACATTCCAACCTCTCCCTGAACAGCCCTACTCAAATACTAAAAGCCTCTTTTTATTTTATTATTATTGTTTCATACTCTCTCACTTTCTCCCTAACTCTCTTACACACACACACACACACACACACACACACACACACACACTCATATATATGTACAAACATTCAACACAATCTGTTGAGTGCATTTTTGTATGTACATGATTTCAGGGCTGACCATTTGGACAGGATAATTCTTCCTCTCCCAGCAGTCATTGTCAGTTGCCTGTAGTTCTTTGTCTATGGATGGCATGCTATGAAATAGTTTACCTTCCAATTTAGCACGTCTGTTGATATTGCCATGCTCCGGTCACATTTATGCAGCCATTTCTAGGAGAAACTGTTTTACAGCACACTCCCTGGAATTTGGACTCTTATAATTGTTACACTCACTTCCTCTCCTCATCAATTTTCGTTGTTTGTGTTCGGTATGTTTTAACCGACCAGTGCCACATGTGTCAAGATGAATATTGCTGCCCTGGTGCTCTGTGTAAATGATAGGATGTGTGTATCATTTAACATTAGTGGTAAGCTTGAACTTTCAAATACATTTTCCAGGATTTGGATTGTCTCCTGACTCCTTAAATCCTTAAAAGGACAAAACAGTTTGTCAAGTATCTAAGTCTTGAATAGACAATACATAATGAAGTAAACTGGATATCTATGTGTGTGTGTGTTTGTGTGCACCTCTTTGACACAGCAAGTGTTCACCTTGCAATAACTTATACAGAGCATCTATAGAAACAGCACATTTTTTCAGTTTAATCAAAGGGGCACAGTGAAGTTTACAGACCATTAAGATGCTAATTGCTTTGAGGTCTTGGTGTTAATGTAGATAAGCATGATTTTCTCAATAGCATAAAATATCGCTTTTATTATTCTTAATAATGGAAGCATTTTAACTTTGTTGAGGAAGATATAACATGATGAATATTCTCGTTAAACTACATATGTATCATGATATTTTAATAAATCATTCAATTAAACATTAACAGGAAATTTAATTGATTACCTTACTTTATGAAAAATTTAGTAAAGTTTATAGTAACTACAAAGGTAAGATTCACCAACAGAATACAAGAGCTAGAAGAGAGAATCTCAGACATTGAAAATATGATAAAAGAAATTGATGCATCAGTCAAAGAAAATATTAAATCCAACACATTCCTAACACAAAACTTCCAGCAATTATGGGGCACTATGAAAAGATAAAATGTAATAATAATAGGAATAAAGGATGGACAATAATCCCAACTCAAAGGTCCAGGAAATATTTTCAACAAAATCATAGAAGAAAAATTTCCTAACTTAAGGAAGGAGATGCCTGGAAAGGTACAAGCAGTATATAGAACACCAAATAGATTAGACAAAAAAAGTCCCTCTCACCACATAATGATCAGAACATTAAATATATAGAACACTGAAAAAATATTAAAGCTGCAAGGGAAAAATATCAAGTAGCATATAAAGGAAGACCTATTGGAATTACACCTGATTTCCCAATGGAGACTCTAAAATACAGAATGGCCTAGAAATATGTGCTGCAGACTGTAAGAGAGTGCAGATGCCAGTCCAGCCTACTCTACCAAGGAAAACTTTCAATCACCATAAACCAAAAAAAAAAAAGATATTCCGCAATAAACTTAAATTTAAACAATATCTATGTACAATTCAAAACTCCAACCTAAAGAAGTTAACGCCTAAGAAAACACAGAAAATGAATAATATCCCGCCCACCAGCCAAATCAAAGGAGTTAAACACTGACACACACACACAATCACCACAACCAATAACAACAACAAAATAACAACAGTCAATAATAATTGGTCATTGATATTTCTCAATACTAAATGTCTCATTTCTCCCCCCAAAAAGACAGAGACTAATAGAATAGATGCAAAAACAATATCCATCCTTCTGTTGGATCCAAGAACCATACCTCAACATTAAGGATAGACATTACCTACAGGTAAAAAAAAAAAATGTAAAAATTTATTCCAAGCAATGGACCTAAGAAGAATGCTTGTGTATTCATCTTAATATCTAACAAAATAGATTTCAATCCAAATTAAAAGAAATGTGGAAGGACATTATATACTTACCAAAGGAAAAATCCACTAACAGTGTATTTCCATTCTTAAAATCTATGCCCCCCAAACAAGGGCACACAAGTTTGAAAAGAAAGCACTGCTATACCTTAAATCACACATAAGTCCCCACACAGTGACGATGGGGACTTCAATAACCCACTCTCAACAAGGGGACAGTCACACATAAGTCCCCACACAGTGACGATGGGGACTTCAATAACCCACTCTCAACAAGGGACAGGCCATCCGGACAAAAAATAAACAGAGAAATGCTGGAGCAAGCAGATGCTATAAGCCAAATAGACCTAAGAGATATTTATAGAACATTTTACCCAAACACACCACACCACCCACACACACACACACACACACACACACACACACACACAAATATACCACCTTCTTCCCTATACCTCATGGAAATTTCTCCAAAATTGACCACATACTCATACACAAGGCAAGTTCCTACAGATACAAGAACATTGAAATAACTCCCTGCATCTTTTTAAATCACCACAGATAATAGCTAGATATCAACAACAATAAACTCATTGAACTGAACATAGCCTACTGAATAACTACTGGATAAGACAGAAACAATGAAAGAAATTAAACATTTTCTATGTTTCAATAAAAATGAATATATCTGAAAGCTCTAAAACAAAAAAATAATCACTCCCACAAGAAGTAGATGGCAAGATATAATCAACTGAGGCCTGAAATCAATAAAATAGAGACAGAGAACAATACAAAACATCAATGAAACAGAGTTAGTTCTTTTTTTTCCTTTATTTTTTTATTTCTTCAAGTTACATCTCAATCGCAGTCCCCTCCCTATTCCCTCTCCATTCCCACCCTCCCACCCTCAAACCCCCATCCTCTTCCCTTTTTTTTTTCTTTTAAGTTTAAGGTATATCTTATTTCCCCCTACAGTTTCTCATTTCAGTCCAACAAATGGCTCTTTCTCTTATAATAATAAATACAATACAGTATAACAGAGGTAATTAGGCCACAGTTATGAGGGTTATATGGCTTAACATACATTCCCAATGACCAGTCCATATGTATTTGGTACCTGACTTTAACATTCTACTATCTAAACATTTCCATGAGTTTAAAGTTCTATATTTGACTCAACATTCATACTAATTGCACACAATTTTAAAAGTATCTTCTTAGGTGTATAACACTCTCTTGACTCCTAAAAAACTCAAAATTTAATTATGAGACTTTATCTATCTGTTCTTCAATCACCTCAGAGACCTGAGAGGGATAAATATATCTGATTTTATAGGAAGTACAGGGTCTGCAGCTTCCCAAACTAAGAAATGACATACCAGTGGCTGCCTGGACAGTTCCCATTTTCTCTCCATACATTACAGCATCACTCTTCAGTCGTTTGGCCCTGCTTCTCTGACAGACATTGATTGCAGAGCAGGAGTTATGAAGAACTTACCTACCCTGTCTTGGCAGAGCTAGGCTTTCGACTTACCTGCTTCCAGGTTTTGTCCTTTTTGGACAGCATTCTGTCTACAGTTGGAGCAAGGGGCTTTTCCTACCAAGACATACATAGGCTTGCGAATAATTCAATCAACTCCCACTGGAGATTCTAAGATGCTCATCTTCTACTTGGAGGAGAATAGGGGGTGCTGTCAGGAATTGATATGTCTTGATATAAAAAAAATAAAGTTACAGAAACATCTTTGAATGCCATATTCTACAGATCTCTTGAGGTTTTTGAAGAGGCCCTATCTATCTCTTATATTAGGGTAAGCAGATGTTGCTTGTCTCTTAGCAGGTTTATTTCTGATTAGCTTAGCAAGTAACTATAATAGGCTGTCATAGTACCTAACAGAATGACCAGCTTGCATAACCATTAGTTTGCATTTCTTAATTATCCTAAACAGTTCATGACAGTTAGTAGTAAAAGGCCGAAACATCACATTTCATTTTTTTCTTTACCTCCTAACCCTTCCATCCCATTTCTCTGGGGTGGGGTGTCCTTATATAACAGTCCCTCATCTCAGTTGAGAGGTCATATGAGGTCCAAGAGCCTCTTCATTCATTGGGGATCAATGAAACAGTACCATCAGTGAAAAGTGTCTCGTTGCCTGGGAGAGAGAACTACTAAACAAACAAATCAATAAGCATACAATAGATAAAAAATAGAAAAAATATAACTAATATATAAAAAATAAGTAAAAAATAAAAATTAAAAATAAGACGTCTATGTCCAATTTCCCTTTGGTGTGTTAGATGTAGTATAGATACTTCTACTATATAGCTAAAATCCTACTATAAGTGAATAGATGCCATATGTGTCCTTCTGAGTCTGGGTTAGTTCACTCAGGATGAGCTTTTCTAGTTCCATCCATTTGGCTGCAAATTGCATAATTTCATTGCTCCTGATAGCTGAATAATATTCCATTATGTAGATATACCACAGTTTTTTAACCCATTCTTCGGTTGAGGGACATCTGGGTTGTTTCCAGTTTCTAGCTATTACAAATAAGGCTGCTATAAACATAGATGAGTAAACTTCCTTATGATTCCATGAAGAGGCATTTGGGTGTATACCAGAAGTGGTATGGCTGGGTTCTGAGGCAGAGCTACTCCAAGTTTTCTAAGATATCGCCAGACTGACCTCCATAGTGGTTGCACAAGCCTGCATTCCCACCAGCAATGGAGTAGGGTACCCCTTTCTCCACACCCTTGCCAGCATGTGCTGTCATTTGAGTTTTTGATCCTAGCCATTCTGACAGGTGTGAGATGGAATCTCAGAGTCGTCTTGAGTTGCATTTCTCTGATGATTAAGGATGTTGAGCATTTCTTCAAGTGTCTCTCAGCCATTAGGGATTCCTCCTTTGTGAATTCTCTATTTAGCTCTGTCCCCCATTTTTTGATTGGATTATTTGGTTTCTTGGCATTTAATTTCTTGAGTTCTTTGTAGATTTTGGATATTAGCCCTCTGTCAGATGTGGGGTTGGTGAAGATTTTCTCCCAGTCTGTAGCCTGCCGTTTTGTTCGAATGACAGTGTCCTTTGCCTTACAAAAGCTTTTCAGTTTCATGAGGTCCCATTTATAGATTGTTGATCTCAAGTCCTGAGCTGTTGGTGTTTTGTTCAGGAAGTTTTCGCCTGTGCCAATTAGTTCGAGGGTTTCTCCCACTTTATCTTCTAGTAGATTTAGTGTGACCGGCCTTATGTTAAGGTCTTTGATCCACTTGGACTTAAGTTTTGTACAAGGTGATAAGTATGGGTCTAGCTTCATTCTTTTACAAATGGACATCCAGTTGGACCAGCACCATTTGTTGAAGATGCTGTCCTTCTTCCATTGTGCCGTTTTGGCTTCTTTGTCAAAAATTAGGTGGCCATAAGTGTGTGGGTCTATTTCTGGATCTTCAATTCGATTCCATTGATCTACTGGTCTGTTTCTATACCAATACCAGGTCCTTTACTTCCTTGGTTAGAGTTACCCCCAGGTATTTTATGTTGTTTGTGGCTATTGTGAAGGGGGTTGTTTCCCTTATTTCTTTCTCAGCCCATTTGTTTGTTGTATAAAGAAGGGCTTCTGATTTTTTTGAATTAATTTTGTATCCAGCCACTTTGCTGAAGGTGTTTATCAGCTGTAAGAGTTCTCTGGTGGAATTTTTGGGGTCGCTTATGTATACTATCATATCATCTGCAAATAGGGATAATTTGACTTCTTCGTTTCTGATGTTTATCCCCTTGATGTCCTTTAGTTGTCTTATTGCTCTAGCAAGAACTTCAAGTACTATATTGAAGAGATATGGTGAAAGTGGACATCCTTGTCTTGTCCTGAGTTTAGAGGAAATGCTTCAAGTTTCTCACCATTTATTTTGATGTTGGCCACTGGCCTGCTGTATATTGCCTTTATTATTTCTAGGTACGGCCCTTGTATGCCTGTTCTCTCCAGAACTTTTAGCATGAAGGGATGTTGGATTTTTTCAAACGCTTTTTCTGCATCTAGTGAGATTATCATGTGGTTTTTTTCTTTCATCTTGTTTATATGGTGAATGACGTTGATAGATTTTCGTATGTTGAACCATCCCTGCATCCCTGGGATGAAGCCTACTTGATCATGGTGTATGATACTTTTGATGTGTTCTTGAATTCGGTTTGCTACTGTTTTATTAAGTATTTTTGCATATATGTTCATGAGGGAGATTGGTCTGAAGTTTTCTTTCTTTTTTGGGTCTTTGTGTGGTTTAGAAATCAGGGTGATTGTGGCCTCGTAGAATGAGTTTGGCAATGTTCTTTCAGATTCTATTTGGTGAAAGAGTTTGAAGAGTATTGGTGTTAGCTCCTCTTTGAAGGTCCGGTAGAATTCCGTGCTAAAGCCATGTGGCCCTAGGCTTTTTTTGGTTGGGAGATTTTTAATGACTGTTTCTATTTCCTTAGGGGTTATAGGGCTGTTTAATCTGTTTATCTGATCTTGATTTAGCTTCGGTAGGTGGAATCTATCAAGAAAATTGTCCATTTCAGTTAAGTTTTCCAATTTGGTGGAGTATAGATTTTTAAAGTAGGAACCAAATATTCTCTGGATTTCCTCAATGTCTGTTGTTATTTCACCCTTTTCATTTCTGATTTTGTTGATTTGTGTTTTCTCCCTCTGTCCTTTAGTTAATTTGGCTAAGGGTCTGTCTATTTTGTTGATTTTCTCGAAGAACCAACTCTTGGTTTCATTGATTCTTTCTATAGTTCTTTTTGTTTCTAAGTTGTTGATTTCAGCCCTAAGTTTGATGATCTCCTGCCTTCTGCTCCTCTTGGGAGTGTTTGCTTCTTTTTTTTCCAATTCACCCAGTTTAGCTGTTAATTCGCTAATATGAGCTGTCACAATTTTCTTTTAGAAGGCACTTAGTGCTATGAGCTTTCCTCGTAGCACAGCTTTCATTGTGTCCCATAGGTTTGGGTATGTTGTGTCTTCATTTTCGTTGGATTTTAAGAAGTCTTTGATTTCCTTCTTTATTTCTTCCCTGACCCAGTGGTCCTCTAGTAAAGAGTTGTTCAATTTCCATGTGTGTGTAGACTTTCTGTTGATTCTTTTGCTATTGAAGTCCAGCTTTATTCCATGGTGGTCTGATAAGATACAAGGGGTTATTTCAATTTTCTTGTATCTGTTGAGGCTATCTTTGTGTCCAACTATATGGTCGATTTTGGAGAAGGTTCCTTGAGGTGCTGAGAAGAAGGTGTATTCTTTTGTGTTTGGGTAAAACGTTCTGTAGATATCTGTTAGGTCCATTTGGTTCATGATCTCTGTTAGACTCATTATTTATCTGTTTGGCTTCTGTCTTGATGACCTGTCCATAGTTGTGAGTGGGGTGTTGAAGTCTCCCACTATTAAAGTGTTTGGATCAATGTGCGATTTAAGTTTTAGAAGCATTTCTTTTATAAATGTAGGTGTCTTTGTATTTGGGGCATAGATGATCAATATTGAGATGACCTCTGGGTGTATATTTCCTTTAATGAGTATGTAATGCCCTTCTCTGTCTGTTTTTATTAACTTCAATTGAAAGTCTATTTTGTTTGATATTAGGGTGGCTACTCGAGCTTGTTTCATGGGTCCATTTGCTTGGAAGATCTGTTCCCAGCCCTTTACTCTGAGGTAGTGTTTATCTTCAATAGTGAGATGTGTTTCTTATATACAGCAAAAAGATGGGTCTTGTTTACGGATCCAGTCTGTAAGTCTGTGTCTTTTTATTGGCGAGTTGAGTCCATTGATGTTGATGGATATTAGTGAACAGGGGTTGTTATTTCCCATTATTTTGGTATAGCTGGCTGTCTTGTGTTTCTCTTTTGTTTAGTTGCTGTGGAGGTTTCTATTTCCTCTGTTTAATTGGGTGTAGTTATCTTCTCTGGGTTGGAATTTTCCTTCTAGTAGCTTCTGTAGGGCTGGGTTTGTGAGGAGATATTGTTTGAATTTGATTTTGTCATGGAATATCTTGTTTTCTCCTTCTATGTTGATAGAGAGTTTTGCTGGGTATAGTAGTCTGGCTGGGCACCTCTGTTCTCTCAGGGCTTGTAGGACATCCATCCAGGCCCTTCTAGCTTTTAAAGTTTCTGAGGAGAAGTCAGGTGTGATTCTGATGGGTCTGCCATTGTATGTGACTTGGCCTTTTTCTCTTACAGCTTTTAATATCCTTTCTTTGTTCTCTACATTTGGAGTTTCTATTATTATGTGGCGAGAGGAGTTTCTTTTCTGATCTAATCTGTTTGGTGTTCTGTAAGCCTCTTGGATTTTTACTGGCATCTCTTTCTTTAGGTTTGGGAAGTTTTCTTCTATGATTTTGTTGAAGATATTTCCTGGACCATGGAGTCGGGAGTCTTCTCTTTCCTCTATGCCTATAACTCTTAGGTTCCATCTTTTCATTGAGTGCTTGATTTCTTGGATGTTGTGGGTGAGAGATTTTTTAGCCTTCTCATTTTCTTTGGATGTTTTACTGATTTCTTCCATCGAATATTCCATGCCTGAGATCCTGTCTTCCATCTCTTGCATCCTATTTTTTATACTCACATCCTTAGTTCCTGTTCTCTTCTCTTGATTCTCCATTTCCTCTTTTAACTCTGACTGTGGTATCTTTATTGTTTCCATTTCTATTTTCATGTCTTGAATGGTATTGTTCGTTTTGTACATTTCCTTCTCCAGTTTGCTTGTTTTTGTCTGGAGATCTTTCATTGCTTTATCCTTTTCCTGTTCAAGCTGAGTCACCTTGGCTTGGAGCTCTTTAATAATGTTATTCATTGTTTTGACTTGTAGAATTGTGGCTTCTTTGAATTCCTTCATAGTTTTAAATTCTTCTTGAAGGGACTTTATTACTTTCCATAATGTACAATTGTCATCGTTTTCATGTGTTTCAGTTGTGGTGAGGCGGTTCGGGCTGGACGGAATAGGGTTGCTTTCTTTTGTTGGAGACATTTCGCTCTGTTTTTTTTTTGTTTGTTTGTTTGTTTGTTTTTTTGTTTTTTGTTTTTTTTTGCTGTCTTCTGGACTTGGGTCCAAAGGGGGCACTTTGGTGTAGGAGTTGCCTTACTCCACCCCTATAAGGTGAGTCATTCAGTCCCGCCTCCCAGGTGGGGACCTAATTAATTCAGGTGGCAGAGCTCTGCACAAGTAATTTCTGATTCCCCGCTGGAAGGGCCCTTACTAGTACAAAAGTTTGATATAGGACAGTTTCAAATATCTCACAGTTTGCCCGGGGTTGGTTCGTGTCACGGGTAAATCTGCAGTTCAGCTCCAATAGCCTTGCCGCTCCAGAGCCTTGGAAGCTGACCTGTGACGTCACAGACTGGGATCTGAAGGCGCTTTGCAGTGGAGCTACTTCACTTCCAAGGGTCACAACCTTTCCCAGATAATTGGATCGTCTGTGTGGGACCTGGGAGTGCCCAGCAGGGTGGGGATTATCTCTGCGTGGTTTCTGAATCTGCCAGCTGGGTATTAGGTTTGAACTTACCGGGTATTTCTCCTTTTGGGGGGATGGGTTATCCCGATTCCCGGGTCCAGAGGCTTCCTAGTGTGTCCGAGAGTTGGAAGGGGTGTCCTGCCCAGGCATCTTCCGTGGTCCCTGTGTAGCTGGGTGAGATTTAGAAGGGGTCATGCCCTTTGTACAGCGTCCTGCAACACTTGCCGCCTTGTGACTGTTGACCCTGAAATCAAAATACGTCCGTGCCGGCCGCCGCCATCTTGGATCCTCCCAGAGTTAGTTCTTTAAGAAAATCAATGAGAGACAAATTCTTACCCAAATTGACTAAAATGGGAAGACAAAACAGTCAAATTAAGGAAATAGGGATATAACAACAGACACAGAGCGAATCTAGAGAATTATAAGGACAAGTTATAAAAGCCCATATTCCACTGAATTGGAAAGTCTTACAGAAATAGATAATTTTCTCCATAGGTACCACTTATAAAAGTTGAATCAAGATCACATAAAGAATACATATAGACCTATAACCCCTAAGAACTAGAAGCAGTCGTTAAATGTCTTCCAATGCAAGGATATCTAGAGCCACATGATTTTAGTGCACGATTCTACCAGACTTTCAGAGAAAAGTTAATGCCAATACTCTTCAAATTATTCTACAAAGTAGAAAAAAAATTGATTAGTTCATTTTATGAGGTCATAGTTACCCTGATATCCAAACCACATAAAGACTCAAAAAGAGAGAAAATTACAGACAAATATCCCTTATTACTTTGGATGCAAGGGATACAAGGGACATACCTAAACATAATAAAGGCAATTTACAGTGAGCTGATAGCCAACTTCAAATTTAAGGGAGAGAAATTCATAGCAATTCCACTGAAATCAGCAACAAGACAAGGCTTTCCACTCTCTCCTCATCTATTCTATACAGAACATGGAGTTTTAAACTAAAACAATAAGACAATTTAAAAAGATCAAGGTGATATAAATTGAAAAGGAAATCAAAGTATCATTATTTGCAGATAATATAGTATACACAATGAATCTAAAAATTCCACCAGGGAACTCTTATACCTGATAAACACTTTCAGCAAAGTAGCTAGATACAAAATTAGCCCAAATAAATTATCAGCCTCCTACATACAAATGATAAACAGACCGAGGAAGAATTCCTTGAATAATCTAAAATATCTTGTGATAACTCTAACAAGAAAGTGAAAGATTGCATGATAAAGCTTCAAGTCTTTGAAGAAAGAAATTGAAGATATCAGAAGTGGGAAGAGATTATTTTCATGGATTATTAGGATTAACATAGAAAATATGGTCATACAACCAAAAGCAATCTACAGATTCAATGAAGTCCCCACCAAATTACCAACACAGTTCTTTACATACCTTGAAAGGACAATTCTCAACTTCATATGGAAAATCTAAAAACCCACAAGAATTAAAATAATTGTGAACAATTAAATAAATGTTGAAGGTCTCAACACTCCTAATTGCAAGTTGTATTACAGAGCTAAAATTAAAAAAAAAAATCCTGTGAGTATTGTCATAAAAACAGACAAGTTGATCTGTGGAATTTAAGTGAAGACCCAGATATAAACCAGCACACATATGGACACCTGATCTTTTATTTTAAAAATAGCTAGAAATACACATTGGAAAAGAGATAGCTGGTCAAACTTGATGTCTGAATGAAGAATGCAAATATATCCATACTTGTTTCCCTTCACAAATCCCAAGTACAAGTGGATCAAAGAAATATATCCACAAAAAAAAGATGCACTGAACCTATTAAAACAAAAAAGTGGGAAATAACCTTGAATGAATAGGCATAGGGGACAAATTGTAGAACAGAATATCTCTAGTGCAGGCAATAACATTTGCTTTTGATAAATGGGCCTTATAAAACTGAAAAGCTCCTGAAAGGGAAAGGATACTGAGAAATGAACAAAGCAGAAGCCTGCAGAAAGGGAAAAGTTTTTTTTTTTTAATTTCACATCTGACAGAAGATTAATATTCAAATACATAAAGAACTCAAGAAAGTAGATATTAAAAAACCAAATAATCCAATTAAAAAGATTCTTCACCAAGCCACAAGGACAGCAGCTCAGCTTCCTTCATAGCAGATTTATTTGTAATAGCTAGAAACTGGAAACAAACCCAGATGCCCTTCAACCAAAGAATGGATAAAAAAATCTGTGGTACAATTTACACAATGGAACACTATTTAGCTATCAGGAAAAGGAATTCAAGCAATTTGCAACCAAATGGATGGAACTAGAAAAGCTCATCCTGAGTGAGCTAACCCAGACCCAGAAAGATACACATGGAATGTATTTACTTATAATTGGATTTTAACCACATAGTACAGCACAACTATTCTACAACCCACAGACCCAAGGGAACAGGAACCTAGCATAATTATCCTATGAGAAATTCCACCCAGCAGCAGATCAAAACAGATGCTGAGACACACAGTCAAAAGGTAGAGCTCTGCAAGCCCTATATAAGAGAGGCAGGACGAATACAGACACCAGAAAGGGTCAAGATCAACTCAGGAAGATCAACAGAACAAACCAACCTAGGCCCCTAGAGATGTACAGAGACTGAAACGCTAACTAGAAAAAGAACAAAAAACTTGAACTAGACCTAAACTCCCCTATACAAATATAGATAGGCAACTTGATTATCACACAGATCCCTTAGCAAGAGGAGGGGAGGTCAGTCTCAGTGATGGACATTGTTACCTGTTAGTAGGACACTTTACCCTAGCTGAGCTGCTATGTCTAGCCCCAGAACAAGAGGAAGCACTTCACCCTCATGTGACTGATGAACTGAGGGGGTGTGATAGGTGGGGCTCCCCTCACCTAAGCAGAAATATAGGAGGAAGAAGGGGTAGAAGGTGGGAGGGTGGAACAGGGAGGGGAGGAAGGAGAAGCCTGTGATTGAGAAGTAACTTGAATTAATAAATAAATGTTTAAAAAAAGAATAGATTTTAAAAATGCAGTACAAATGTAAACAGAGTTCTCAACAGATGAAGCTGAAATGGCTGAGAGGCACATAAAGAAGTGTTCAACATCCTTTGATATCAGATAAATGAAAATAAAAATTATTTTTAGATTCCATTTTTTTGTCAGAATGGCTAAGATCAATAACACAAGTGACACCTCATGCTGGCAAGAATGTGGAGCAAGAGGAACACTATTCCATTGCTGGTGGAAGTGCAAACTTGTAGAGCCAATAAGAAAATCTATATAATGGTTCATTAGAAAATTGGGAATTGATCTACCTCAAGATACAGTTATACCACTCTTGAGCATATATCCAAAGGACACTCTATCCTTTCACAAGGACATTTGCTCAGCCATTTTGATTCAGTTTTATTCATAATAGCCAGAAATTGGAATCAACCTAGATGTCCCTCAACAGAAGAATGGATAAAGTAATTTGGTACATGTGCATACCACATAAAGTATTACTCTGCCTTTAGAAAAAGACCTCATGAAATTTGCAGACAAATTGAAGGAACTTAAAACATAAAATTATCCTAAGTTAAGTATTCAAGACCCAGAAAGAGAGATAAGGCATGCATTCACTTATATATAGGTATTAACTGTTAAGTAAATAATAACCAAGGTTATTCAAAGACAAAGAGAAGTTAGGGAAAGATGAAGGGTCTACAGAGGACATGTGGATCTCCCTGGGAGGGGTGAATAGAATAGAAATTAAGGGTGGTCTAGGGCAGGTTGGGTATGGGAGCAGGGGGATCAAGTATAATGGGAGAATGGGTGGTGGGTGAAGAGAGAAGTACAGGGAATGCCAGTCCAATTTGAAAGCATTTGGAAGGTGAGGTGGAAACCTAGTCCAGTGAATACTTCTTGGAATCTATGAAGGTGATCTTAAGGAGGACTTTTAATAATGGCGGATATGAGTCTCATCTAGACACCTCTTATTTCCAGGTGTTGCTTCCAGTGGCAGTATCAGTTTGCATCCAATTGAGCTTTGTTCAATGGGTGCATGGCGATCTCTAAACAATCCCTAGTGACAGTTACACTCCACCAACTGGCAGCAGGCCCCATTGCTGACTCATTAAGCATGGAGAAGTTGAGTTGGTCCCTATATGGAGCCTTCATTTCTATGTTCTAGGCTCTGGTGTGTGAAGGTTGTCTGCAGGCTTCCAAAAGAGCAATGTGGACACTATCCCAGCCACAATTCCTGATATACAATCTGCCCTGCCTACAAATCATGTTAGGCTCAGAATATATTGTATTGCATGAGAAAGGAATATTTTCAATAAAATAGTAATAGATATTAATGTAGATATGCATGATTATGCCACCAGTTAAAAAATGTCTTTTTTCTTAATAATAGAAGCATTTTGACTTTTTTGAGGAAAATAGAACATAATGAGTACTCCCATTAAACTACATATGTACCAAAATACTTTAATTATTCATTCAATTAAACATTAACAGGGAACTTCATTAATTTACTCAGTTCCTTCCCATTCCATTTCATCTTCTGTAAAAAGAAATTCTTGCAAAACATTTGTTTTAGGTTTGTACCCATATGCTAAATGAACATGTATTTTGAAACTATCATATTTGTAGCAAATTATATTTTCTAGCCAATTAGTGTGTCGTAACAAATTCCTTCATGCATAGTAGCATAAAACAGTCACTTTACAAATTAGGTGAACTGAGTGCCCATCATTTTATAAATATAGGCAAGATTGCTGCAGTTAGAGTGGAAAAAATAGTTTCCAAACAGAAATGATTTTCATCTGACTGTGCATGGCTGCCTGAGTTGAAGCTTTGGTTTGATATGATGCTAAGAGCTGCAGGAGGCTGTCCATAGGAATTAAGAGAGGCACTGGGTGGGAATTGTCTGGTCATGGAGAGACGAGATGATCTGTAAACCTACTACAACAAGAAGATTCTGGAGGTGGGCACAGGAGCCACTGCAAGTCAACAAAGATAAGAAACAGAAGGAACCTGGCAGGACCTGATAAGAAAGTGTGAAGAGCCCTGATTTATCAACTGTTGTCTCACCTGAACACTGAACATATTTTAAAGTTAGAAAGAGGAAAATTATTATCATTTTCTACTTATTATTAAATCATTTAGGTACTGGGATGCTTCCAAATACACTAGCAAAAAATGTCTTAATGTGCTATCATATGTTTAATGTTTTTACCATATATATATTTCATATTACAAATCTTACCTGTTCAACATTCTGATTTTAAAGTATGGAGCTATGAAAATATTTCAAAGGCCTCTGAACCATGGGGTTAAAGCTCCGTGACGTTTTGTACATTTTTATGGTCTGGCAGCCATGGTCTGATTTCCCAGGCACCATTCCAGACAGACAGACTTTGCTTTTCTTATGTCTACCTCATCCTGGAAAGAAAACTTTTGTCATTTTTGTCAAACACCTGTGAGTTGTTCACCATATTGCATATTTTAGTTTTTATACATTTGTAATATTGCAAAATTATAGGCACCTGGAACTTTTATTAATGTTTCCTGAGTACCAAATTAAGCCATCATATTACTGTTTTATTGTGCAAATTGGACAAACTATTCCAGCATCACAAATATGTTATCTTCTAGTATACTAAGTACTGAAAGAACTGAAAGTTTAAAGTAATGTCTCGGGTATTTAAATAAATATAACCCTTGCCAAATTTGAAAAGAAAGCTTTAAAAATTGTATTTTTAGTTTGATGACTTAAGTATATAAGATAGGTGTTTTCAACTTACATATTTGTGTGCCCTAGAATGTAACAATTTTTAAAATATTTATTTACAGCCTAGTATATTTCTACATCTCCCTGTATCATAGTTATGGTAACATCTCTTTGTAAATCACAAAATTCCTTAGGTCAAGGACAATGTTTCATTCACCTTGTATCTACTACCCATTATGCACTTTGATGCAAAAAACTGATTCATAATGTTCATCTATTGAATAAATGAAATATATATGTATGTCTCTCAGCAAAATCTTCACAACAATGTAGATTCTAAATTTCATCTTTTATTTTTAAAAGAAAATTTATAGAAAATAGTATTGTGGAAGCGATAGTGTTTTATAAAATGTTATTTTCAAGTATTCCTGGTATATGGATGTTATCTTTTTAACACTGAAGAAAAAATTTCTGTCTCTTTCTCCATATATATAATATATGTGTGTGTATGCATATATGTATATATGTTCACTTGATTTTCAATAGTTCAATTCTTGTTCAAAAATTTTTGAGAAATTAATTACTTCTGAATAAAATTGACTTTTATATATGCACATGATTATCTATTATCCAAAACGAGTAAATATAAATTCAACTTTTATAATCATAGTAGTATTTCTACAATATAGTAATAGCTAAGAGAGAATGGCTGAGTTTTCATAGTTAAACAGAACACTGTTCATTTGCATATTACATACAGAATTCATAAACAAACACCAGTGTACTGCAAAGCCTATCAACTCTTCTTTAATGAAGTGACATTCTTGGCAGAAGGCTAAATGATTAGTGTAGCCATTTTTAAGTGTACTCTTAGTGCAAGTTCAGGCAGCCATTTTGGTCCACTCCCTGTGAAGAATAAGAAGGCTATCTCCAAAATCACAGAACCTTTTATACTGATCCTGTGGCAATGTTTGAGAGCTTCATTGGATTTTAGTTGTGGGCAATTTAAAAACTCACTGCCTTGACAAGTTACATAAACAGAACACAGTGGTGGCCACTGAAAATTTATGTGCTCCTAAAGAGTCGGTCATACTCATGGCATATTTTGGCATTGTGCAGTCTGAACCTATGGCTTTCAATTATCCCCTAAAAGCCTTACGTTTTAATAGCATTCCATGAACATATATTATGTTTTAAATTGTGCATAGGACCCCGCTCAGTATAGTTTTGCAACAGGCTCTTCAATCCTCATTCATCAGAGTAGCAAACAGACCCACCAGTGCTGCCTTCCCACTACACCAGACATTTTCTGATCAGGTTATGAACCAGGATGAGCTTCATCAAGGGATTCATTTTCCTCAGGCAAAGATTGCATTAGCTATCACAACTAAAGTCTAAAGTCTAATTCGTGAGGTCACATTTCCTTGATCCAGTTCTGTTTCTGCCTTTGGCGATATTAGCAGTTGTGATCATTATAACTTTCCTCAAGTGGCAAAACTTAGCGTCTCATTTTGGAGGGAAAAAAGAGAAAGTCAGGGAAAAAAGGCTGAAAACTATGTATGTGTATAATGCTTATGACATACACAAGTACCACATAACCAAATGACAGGATCCCTCTAATCCACCCTGTCGAATATGAAGGCAAAGGATGATATAGTGATCCTTCATTCAGGCAAAAGTTCAAAGGTCTCCACCATAATTGGAGTCATATTTCAGTAAACTATTATAGTTGTTTTAAATGTTCTCCTATTTCAGTCTTTCAAAAGGTAAGCTGCATTCTTTTTATGCTTCTCAATGCACCTATTCTTTCCAGCATTATGAAGAACTGAATGTGAAAACGTAACTCCTATTATTTGATTGGATTATTTGGTTTCTTGGTGTTTAATTTCTTGAGTTTTTTATAAATTTTGGATATTAGCCCTCTGTCTGATGTGGGGTTGATAAAGATCTTTTCCTGTTCTGTTCTAATGACAGTGTCCTTTGCCATACAGAAGATTTTCAGTTTCATGAGGTCCCATTTATTGATTGTTGGTCTTAGAGCCTGAGCTATTGGTGTTCTGTTCAGGAAGTTGTCACCTGTGCCAATGACTTCGAGACTTTTCTCCACTTTCTCTTCTATTAGACTTAATGTGTCTGGTTTTATGTTGAGGTCCTTGATCCACTTGGATTTAAGTTTTGTACAAGGTGATAAGTTTTGTACAATGGGTCTAATTTCAATCTTTTAAATGTCAACATCCAGTTAGACCAGCACCATTTGTTGAAGATTCTGTCCTTTTCCCATTTTACGGTTTTGGCTTCTTTGTTGAAGAATAAGTGGCCATAGGTGTATGGATTCATTTCTGGGTCTTCTATGCTGTTTCATTGATCATAATCCAATTAAAAAAATGGAAAACAGAGCTAAACTGAGAATTCACAAAAGAGGAATCTCTAATGACCGAGAGACACATGAAGAAATGCTTAACATCCTTAATCATCAGGGAAATGCAACTCAAGATGACTCTGAGATTCCAACTCACACCTGTCAGAATGGCTAAGATCAAAAATTCTAATGACAGCATATGCTGGCAAGGTTGTGAAGAGAGGGGAACACTCCTCTATTGCTGGTGGGAGTGCAAACTTGTACAGCCACTATGGAAATCAATCTGGCGATATATTAGAAAACTTAGAATATCTCTACCTCAAGAAAATACCACTTCTGGGTATACATCCAAATGATTCCTCACCAAACCACAAGGACATTACCTTATCTATGTTCATAGCAGCCTTATTTGTAATAGCTAGAAACTGGGAACAACGCAGTTGTCCCTCAACCGAGGAATGGATTTAAAAAAAAAAAAAACTGGTATATCTACACAATGGAATACTACTCAGCCATCAGAAACAATGAAATCATGCAATTTGCAGCCAAATGGATGGAACTAGAGAAGTTCATTCTGAGTGAGCTAACCCAGACTCAGAAAGATGCACATGGCATCTATTCACTTATAGTTGGATTTTAGCCATGTAGTATAGGATAACTATTGCACATCCAACACACCAAAAGGAACAGGAAAATAGACTTTGTTTATGAGACACTTTGCCCTAGTGGTGTTGCCATGTAGACCCCCAGTATTTGGGGAGGCTCTCAGACCTCATGTGACTGCTGAACTGGGGTGGGGGACTGATGTATGGGGACACCCCACTCTGGAAGAGTAGGATGGGAGGGTGGGGGGTAGGACTGGAAGGGGTGGAGAGGCACTGTGATGGAGATGTGGCTTGAAGTAATGAATAAACATTAAAATATCTCAAAAAAATAAAAAGTAACTCCTTTAACTCCTTTCAAATTTGCATATATCCTACAATCAGAAACAGTCTTTTTTAAAAAATAAAAATATTGCCTAAAAATCAAAATTTGGATAGTTCTGAAAACATAAGACGTTTGCTCATTTTCATAAATGTACCCTGTGTACATTCATCCACCATGTGTTCTTAAATAAGTGATGCTGCTTAAATTTTAAAATGCAAGTGATAACATAAGTAAAATTGAGCTGTTCACACTTTAAACACACACACACACAAACACACACCATCATCACCACCACCACCACCCTTATGTTTTGTGTTTGGGTGTTAACTGTCCTTTCCCAGAGGAAAGGAATCTATTGAGAAATTCTACTTTTAATTTTCCTATGATTTTAGATAGACTCTTCCTACCATCTGTTTCCTGTACACAAAATCCAACAGAACTTTTTCATGTCTAATATTTGTAAGGTATTCAAATGTTTTAAATGACTTAAACAGCTTAAAACATATAGGCTTTTGCTAGGTACCCCTGAGATGAAGATCACTGGGTTGGAGACATCAAACTTAAGGTATACTTAAGATATGCTAGAAACCCCACTGTTCGGAAAAAGAGAAGTGTACATCCTTTTGCCATCAAATACTCAGGAGCTTTTTATAAATAAGAAATCCAGAACTATACCACTTATTCTTAATTTTAATCTTAATTTTATTCTATCCTACCAACCAGGTTTATAATTGTAAGTGCCAGAATAGTGTGTATATGAAAAGTTATGGCCTTCTAAACTACTATTTATACTCACAATATAATTATTTGTTTTACTTTGTAAATATTAGCAAAGTGTGGTCTACTCTACTTTTGAATTAAGGGCTTTTAGATGCACACTTTTGTTCCATCCCACAACAAAATACTTTATGTGCTCCACAAATTTTGGCTTGCTCTTTGCTAACAGCGTGTCAGTTTTCTGCTTTTATGAAACTGAAAGTAGACAGATAGAAGAAAGACAGGATTAAAATTATAAAGAAAAAAAAGCATATGTTGCTTATAACATTGCCTGAAAGCAGCTGTGAAGAGGGGAGTGTAGAGTTATTGTCCATTAAGAACAGAGTTTCAATTTGCAATGATGAAAACATTGAGTTCTATAGATGGGTAATGGCAGGAGTAGCTTAATATGAATGTATTTAAATAACTCTTAAATGTCCACCTAAGATATATAAAATGACAAAGGCTTCTTTATATATTTTGAGAGAGAAGAGGAGAGAACAAATAAGAAATAACATATCATCTGAGTTTTAAAGTCTTGTTTGTAGTTTTAACACCTTAATCAAAATCACAACCAGTGATACAGATATTTAGCTTGCATTTGGTTGCTCAGAAAAGTCATCAGATACTGTACTAAGGAAAGTACTTGGATTCTTAAAGCATTATCTTTCACACATAAACATAAGATACTTTTTGAATGTTAGAACAGGAAACGATTCATACATTAAGACATAATTTTTGAGTGATGTACCATTTTGTATTCAGGGTAGTTTAACAATATCATAAATTGGTTGGGTAGAAAGACCAGAATTTAATTTTTTTATACTTTAT
>CAJQZJ010001638.1:19479800-19505066 GCA_907164525.1 Lophiomys imhausi | reverse complement strand
ACTTTATCTTTTTATTTCTTCAAGTTACATCTCAGTCACAATCCCCTCCCTACTTACCCCTCCTGTCCCACCCTTCCACCCTCCTCCCCCCAACAGCTCCCCCTTTCAGTCCAACAAATGGTCCTTCTCTTATAACATTAAATACTATACATAACAACAAAAATAAATATGCCACAATTATGAGAGTTAAATGGCTTAGCATACATTCCCAATGTCCAGTCCATATGTATTTGGCCCCTGACTTTAATATTTCACTATCTAACCATCTCCATGAGTTTAAAATTCTGTATCTGACTCAGCTTTCATACTAACTTGCATCACAATTTTAAAATCATCTTCTTAGATCCAGAACACCCTCTTGATTCCTAAACAACTCAAAATTTAACTATGAGACTCTAGCTATCTATTCTTCAACCACCTCAGAGACCTGAGAGGGATAAATATATCTGACTATGTAGGAAGTGCAGGGCCTGCAGCTTCCAAAACTAAGAAATGACATAGCAGTGGCTGCCTGGACAGCTCCCGTCTTCTCTCCATAAGTTACAGCATCAATCTTCAGCCTCTTGGTCCAGTTTCTCTGACAGACACTGATTGTAGAGCAGAAATTATGAAGGACTCACTCACCCTGCCCTGGCAGAGCTAGGCTGTCCACTTACCTGCTTCCAAGTTTTGTCCTTTTTGGACAGCAGTCTGTCTACAGTTGAAGCAAGGGGTTTTTCATGCCAAGAGATAGGCTTGCCACTAATTCAACCATCTCACACTGGAATTCTTCGATGCTCATCTTCTACTTGGAGTAGAATAGGGGGTGCTATCAGGAGCTGACATGTCTCGATATCAAAAAAAAATCTTAATTTAAGAAAACATCTTTGAATGCCATACTCTGCAGATCTCTTGGGTTTTTTGAAGATGCCCTATCTATCTCTTCTGTTTAGATAAGCAAATGTTGCTTGTCTCTTAACAACTTGATTTCTGAGTAGCTTAGAGAATATCTGTGATAGACTGTCATAGTAGCTAACAAAATGACACGCTTGCATGACTAGGAGCCTGTATATCTTAACTATCCTAAATGGTTTAAGATGGTTGCTATCAAGAAGCCAGAGCTTCACATTTCATTTTTAAGCATTACTAGGTACAATACCTTTAAGAAGCGTTACCTTTAATTTTGTGTCAATATACAAAGATCAATACCAATGTGGCCAAATATGGCTCAGCTGTTAAAGGCTAGGCTCACAACCAAAAATATAAGACCAGAATTTTATATCTTTACAGTACTGGAAGTCAAAAATTTAGAATAAACTGTTATGTCAGATCCAAGAGGGAAAAGAAAATGTATACTTTGGCTCTTCCAGTTTCTTGTGACTCCCAGAGTTTTAGACTGATGGACAAATAATAGTACCTATCTCGGTGTCCACAATACCTTCCCTGTTTAATATTCAAGATAATGTCTTCATCTCTACAAGTATCTTTTATTCCCTTGAAGTAATGGTCATCTCTGAACCATACTGACTCCATCTGTTAACCTTTTCCTAGTCCTGAATTCTTCCACTCACCATAAAACCTAATCTAGACCTAGAGTGTTTTCAGCCTCTGAGACTTACTGATGATTAAGTGTAGAGAGCTGCGAAGTGCCGCGCCCTAAAGATGGCGCTGGTCTCCGCCTTCCACCAGCCCGACGGTGAGCGCTCTCTATGATAATAAGTTCATATTTGGCATAGACCGCTGATCTGGCTTGCTTCCACATACGTAGACCTCTAAGATAGCACCACTTGGCTTTACTTGACTGGCTGTTCATTTAGTATTTAGCCTGTGGGTTGGGTCTGCCCCATTATTTGGAATTCAGAAGACTGTTTTCAAGGGACCTGAATAAACTGCTGGAGAAGAGTTTTGTGAGTTGCGTCCTCCTTGCTGGTCGAGGGGGGACGCGACAATTAAGCTCACCCTTTCTAGCTCTTTTGGAATTCTGGATGGCTGGATCAACTCAGCTGTTCTGTCTCAAATTCCTCTCCAAGCTGACGGATTCAATTAAGTTTATCTCAGCTTGTGACTGAACTGTTTTGCTTGGTCTCATGCTGGCAGCATGCTCTAATCTTCTGGCTTTTTCTCATTCTCTGGCTCATGTATCTTCACCCGTGTCTACCTTGTTCTCTCTATAATCTGACTCTGTAAAACTCTCCCGGTAAAACTGTCTACACACCCTTTCTCTGTCTGTTCCCCTAAGAAGCTTCCCTTCAGTCTCTGTTCTTGTGAGAGTTGGGGTTATCCTGTTCTCTCAAGTCTTTCTCTGATTTGTCACTTTGTCTGCCACTCAATTACCTGTCACTTTCAAACATGAGTGCTTCCTTTTAGAGACTAACTTTACTTTCATTGTTTGGGATTAAAGGTGAGCGCTAAAGGCATGTCTGTATTCCAGACTGAATAGCTATGTTGCTGGATTAGAGTAGCTTTAAACTCACATCAGATTCCTCAGGGTAATGTCAACTTCTCCAATGCCTGTTTACAATAAAGTGACATTTGTATTTTCTGAGGAGTAGAATGTGGGCAAAAATTCTGTGGGAACAATCATACTATCTGACTATTCATATATGGGTCATAACTTTATTTATTTATTTATCCGTTCATTCATTCCTTTATTTATTTATTCATCCATTTATTTGTTTGTTTGTTTGTTTATTTATTTACATCCTGAAAGAAGTTTCCCATCTCTCTTCTCCTCCCAGTCCTCACCCTATAATCTTTCTCCCTCATTGACTCCTCTATTTCTATCCAGAAAAGGGATTATTACATTTTAATCACAAATTATTTAGTTCTAAGTAATATGTTTAATTTTTTTCACTGTAATTATTTTTGAACTGCTTCTTGCTGTGATCCTCTATAATCACTTGTCAGTTCAGCAGACAGCTTGAGATAGATGGAAAATCAGTTACTTATCTATTTGAGAACCATCATCAATTCCTATTTCTCAACATCTATTTTTACATATCATTTCAAATATAACAACACAAGACAATACAAAAAGCAAGTGCCTGTGTGTTACTTCCAAAATTTCCTCATCATTTCACTTTTTTACTGCATATTTCTGTTCTCTTGTTCAAGCAATATACTAAACCTACATTGCCATTTCTTGTTTTATTTTTAAATCAGTAATCCTTTTTTCTTTTTTAATCAATTTTTGATATTATAACTAAAGTCTTTTCACTTTCCATCTTCCAAGCCCTCCCTCATATCCATCTATGCCTTGTTGTATTTCAAATTTGTTGCTTCATTTTTCATTTTTATTTTTCACATATATTTCTAAATATGACATGTTCAATCCATATATTGTTAGCTGTATACATGTTTTCAGGACTCACAAATTTGCATTTCTTGCTCCTTCTGCTTAAAAAACATTCCCCTATCTCTGTTCCCCATTTTTTGACTGGATAATTTGAGTTCTTGGCATTTAATTTCTTGAGCTCTTTGTAAATTTTGGATACTAGCCCTCTGTCAGATGTGAGGTTGATGAAGATTTTTTTCCCAATCTGTAGATTGCTGTTTTGTTAGAATGACAGTGTCCTTTGCCTTACAGAAGCTTTTCAGTTTCATAAGGTCCCATTTATTGATTGTTGGTCTCAGATCCTGAGCTGTTGGTGTTCTGTTCAGGAAGTTGTCACCTGTGCTGATGAGCTCGAGGACTTTCCCCCCTTTCTGTTCTAATAGATTTAGTGTATCAGGTTTATGTTAAGGTCTTTGATCCACTTGGACTTAAATTTTGTGCAAGGTGATAAGTATGTGTCTAACTTCATTCTTTTACATGTTGACATCCAATTGTACCAGCACCATATGTTGAAGATGCTGTCCAGAGAATTCACAAAGGAGGAATCACTAAGGGCTGAGAGACACTTGAAGAAGCATTCAGCACCCTTAATCATCAGAGAAATGCAACTCAAGACAATTCTCAGATTTCATATCACACCTGTCAGAATGGCTAAGATCAAAAGCTCAAATGACAGCACATGCTGGTGAGGTTGTGGAGAAAGGGGAACTCTCCTCCATTGCTGGTGGGAATGCAGTCTTGTGCAACCACTATGGAGGTCAGCCTGGCGATATTTTAGAAAACTTGGAATAGCTCTGCCTCAGGACCCAGCCATACCACTTCCGGATATACATCCAAATGATTCCTCACAAAACCATAAGGACATTTCCTCAACTATGTTCATAGCAGCCTTATTTGTAATAGCTAGAAACTGGAAACAACCCATTATCCCTCAACTGAGAAATGGATTAAAAAACTGTGGTACATTTACACAATGGAATACTATTCAGCTATTAGAAACAACAAAATCATGCAATTTGCAGCCAAATGAATGGACCTAGAGAAGCTCATCCTGAGTGAGCTTAACCAGACTCAGAAGGATGCACATGACATCTATTCATTTATAGTCGAATTTTAGCCATATAATACAGGATAATTATACTACAACCAATGCACCAAATGCAATGTAAACATAGACTTTGTTTCCTGTCAATGAGACACTTTGCCCTAGTGGTGCTGCCTTGTAGGCTCCCAGTGTATGAGGAGGCTTTTGGCCCTCATATGACTGCTGAACTGAACTGGGGCAGGGGACTGTTACGTAGGGACACACCACTCCAGAGGAGTGGGATGGCAGGGATAGGGGGTAGAAGGTGGGAGGGTGGCACTGAGATGGGTGGATAGAGGACACTGTGATGGAGATGTAGCCTGAAGTAATAAATAAATATTTAAAAATTCCCCTAAACATATATAAATCTTAACAGTTGGCTTCTTTTCATTGTCTAAACAATATATTCTCCATATTCCTATTCATTTCATTTACTTTTATTTAAAATATTGATCCTCCTGTAATGATATATTTAGTATACTTGATAATTTTCTGCATTATATGTTTCATTCCACTACATAGGAAGTTCTAAGAAAATAGGGATTTATGACAGTTTTATGCACAAAAACAATTTTGGAAACAATATTCAATGTACAATGGCTTTTGAGTCCATCTGTAACTTACTTATATGTCATCATTAAAATTTATAAAATGGAATCCATCTCACACCTGTCAGAATGGCTAAGATCAAGGGCTTAAATGACAGCACATGCTGGCACAGTTGTGGAGAAAGGGGAAGCCTCCTCCATTGCTGGTGGGAGTGCAGGCTTGTGCACCCACTATGGAGGTCAGTTTGGCGATATCTTAGAAATCTTGGAATAGCTCTGCCTCAGGACCCAGCCATACCACTTCTGGGTATACATCCAAATGACTCCTCACGGAATCATAGGGAAGTCTCCTCATCTATGTTCATAGCAGCCTTATTTGTAATAGCTATAAACTGGAAACAACCCAGATGTCCCTCAACTGAAGAATGGATTAAAAAACTATGGTACATCTATACAATGGAATATTACTCAGCTATCAGAAACAATGAAATTATGCAATTTGCAGTCAAATGGATGGAACTAGAGAAGCTCATCCTGAGTGAGCTAACCCAGACTCACAAGGATGCATATGGCATCTATTCACTTATAGTAGGATTTTAGCTATATAGTACAGGATATCTGTACTACAACCAACACACCAAAGGGAACATGGTCATAGACTTTTGTTTCCTTTTTCTTTTTCCTTTTTTCTTTCTTATTTTGTTGTTGTTGTTTGTTTGTGTTGGTTTGTGTGTTTATTGGTCTGTTTTTTAGTTTTCCCTTCCTAGCAAGGAGACACCTTTCACTGGTGGTACTGCCTTGTAGGCCCCCAGTGTATGAAGAGGCTCTTGGCTTTCATATGACTTCTGAACTGGAGTGGGGGACTGTTATGTAGGGATACTCCACTCCACAGGAGCAAGAGGGAAGGATTAGTGGGTAGAAGATGGGAGGGTGGGGCTGGGAAGGGGGGAAAGAGGGCAATATGATGGAAATATAACCTGAAGCAACAAATAAATAAATTTATTAATTTTAAAAAACCAGGTAACAGGTTTAGAACACTGTAAATAAATTAAAGTTTACAGCTGTTCAACCTGGTTTTATAAACCTCCAAGAGTTGAAAAAACTTAGAGCTAAGGTAAAATACATGAAATGCATGGTGTTAGCCCATGTCTTTAACTTCATCAGAGATGGGAGAAGCACTATAGACTACTATGACAGTCTATCAGATATTCTCTAAGCTACTCAGAAATCAAGTTGTTAAGAGACAAGCAACACTTGCTTATCTAAATACAAGAGATAGAATAGGGCATCTTCAAAAACCACAAGAGATCTGCAGAATATAGCATTCAAAGATGTTTTCTTAAATTAATTTTTTTTTGATATTGAGACATGTCAGCTCCTGACAGCACCCCCTATTCTACTCCAAGTAGAATTTGAGCATTGAAGAATCTCCAGTGTGAGATGGTTGAATTAGTGGCAAGCCTATCTCTTGGCAAGAAAAACCTCTTGCTTCAAATGTAGACAGACTGCTGTCCAAAAAGGACAAAACCTGGAAGCAGGTAAGTCGACAGCCTAGCTCTGCCAAGACAGGGTATGTAAGTCCTTCATAATTCCTGCTCTACAATCAATGTCTGTCAGAGAAACGGGACCAAATGGCTGAAGATCAATGCTGTAATGTATGGAGAGAAAATGGGAACTGTCCAGGCAGCCACTGATATGTCATTTCTTAGTTTTGGAAGATGCAGGCCCTGCACTTCCTATATAATCAGATATATTTATCCCTCTCAGGTCTCTGAGGTTGTTGAAGAATAGATAGCTAGAGTCTCATATTTAAATTTTGAGTTGTTTAGGAATCAAGAGGATGTTCTGGATCTAAGAAGATGTTTTTAAAATTGTGATGCAAGTTAATATGAAAGCTGAGTCAAATATAGAACTTTAAACTCATGGAGATGATTAGATAGTAGAATGTTAAAGTCAGGGGCCAAATACATATGGACTGGACATTGGGAATGTATGCTAAGCCATATAACTCTCATAATTGTGGCATATTTATTTCTGTTGTTTTGTATTGTATTTATTGTTATAAGAGAAAGAACAATTTGTTGGACTGAAAGGGGGAGCTGTTGGGGGGAAGAGGGTGGAAGGGTGGGACAGGAGGGGGAGTAGGGAAGGGATTGTGACTGAGGTGTAACTTGAAGAAATAAAAAATAAATTATAAAAAAATTATAACATGGTCAAAAAACATAAATTGACACAAATATTTCCTATTTTGTTATATTTTCATCATGTTTCATATAAATCAGTACTCTACATGAAAATAAGATCTATGATGGCAATAAGAGACAAGAGAAGTGTTTTTTTTCACAACAAAATGCAATATTCAGTCTTAGGAGGTATGAACTGCTAATTCAGATAGATAGATGTCCTAAAGGAGAAAGAAGACCCATTGCAAAGCTTAGGTTCAATGCTTTGATATGATTATAGAACTGAATTATATTTTATCTAGATTCAATGTGGACAAATGTCTGTCTAATAATGATAACCAGTGACTTCCAAACCCATACTCAAATCACATATAGGAATAAGAAGTCTTGTCCGTACCTAGGTGGCTCTTAGTCTGTATCAATCTTCTCTTCCTGAGAGTGTCCTTACAACAAACAAATGCCATTAGGTTTACAGTATTAATACATGCCACAAATTCCCTGGATATGAATTTTTGTCTGGACAAGTCTCAGTAGTATAAGGAGCTGAATTGGTGTGATTTCAGTGTCTCTGAATTACTGAAACACATGTTTAGTGTGTCATGCCAGTAGACAATAGTGGTGTCTGTTTTGAAAGGATCTGTTCTATCCCATTACACTTTGACTAAGGATGCAGCAAAAGTCTTTTGCAGAACTTCTGAACTACATAATTGCCTTTTGTACCTTTTCCACTTAGGTGTAAAGAGCTCTGAAACCTGTCATATGGTGTTTTTTTATAATCTTATAAGAGCATGAAGTCTAGCAGAGGTTTAAAAAGCTAAAGAGGCGAGGAAAGGGTAAAGGCAAAACTTCTGGATCAGCAAATACTTTCAAAATATATTTTCTGTAAAAGACACGATGAAACTGTCACAAAAATAACTATTGCTAGGCTTCCTCTTTTACTGCTGAAAGTGGGTTCAAGGTCAATGAAATAATTTTGGAATACTCTATTGTTGGTAACAGAATAAGACATGTTAAAAGAAAAAATAGCCATTCAAATCTCCTCTACTACATGTTCAATAAAAGACTAAATGAAAGTTCATTAAATTATTCATCAAGTAGCTTTTCCATCCACTTAGATCAAACTACAAAAATAACCATTGTAACAGTATCTCTTTATTTTTACTTATATATTTATTAATACTTAAAATTACCTATAAATCCTAAATCCTAAAATCCAAACCCTATTATCTAAAGATAATAAGACCTATTATTAAGGTCTCTAAGACCTATCATCTAAAATATCCTAATACCAATAAAACAAACACTTAACACTAACCTAAAGTTTCTTAAAAGGATATTTTCTCAGATTCTCTGGTCATGGATCTGTACAGATGGATGGTCTCAGCAACTTTTTAATCTTAAAGTCTATGAGTCTGGTTCGTCAGATCTTAAGGCAGTTTATAAATTTAATCTGCTTCCACCATTGAGGGGGGGCAGCCCCTATATCAAGCAAGAATTGCCTCTGCAGTCCTCGGGCCCAATTATTTGCAAGATGAAAAGTTTCTTAGGCTCACCATTCAGATGCTGTGGGCATCCAAGTTTCTGCTCCAGTGCTTTGTCCAATCCAATGCTTTGGGCTCTGATGGGAGAATATTCTCCTTTTAGAAGGACAGATTATTGAATATGCCCTTATACCTTTGTATATTATACAAAATTAATATTATATTTGGCAAAATTGGTATTGATCATTTTATATTAATGTAAAATTAAGATTGCATTGGACTACATCGGAATTGATCTTTGTATATTGATACATGTTCTATTTTATTTCTCTGAAGTGGTTCAGAACATAGATGAGGAAAGTCTCTAGTTTTCTGTCCCAATTCAAATTCTGGTACAAAATTTGTTTCTGTTTGTTTAAATGTTTAATTTATAAACGATTAGAATTTTATGTATAAATAACACGATGAGTTTGAACAAGTTTTCCATCTGTAAATTTATTGTGTTTTTATTATGAGTACATTTCTACTTCCTACAAAATATTTGATGACCTAATATATATATTTATCAAGTAAAAATTTAAAAAATCAAGAAACTTTTGTTTGGATAACAAACCATGCTGCACTTGGGACAAATTAATATCTCTATTTTTTTAATTGTTGTGATTAAACAAGAGAGGATATTCTATCTTAACAGAAGTCCTGCTGCTTTAATTAATTCCTCCAGTTGCCAACTGTGTTTTCAAGTATTAAAAAATAACTAATTCAATAAATCCTAAGTTTTACCAGTAGTACAGGTAAAAAGTGATTAGGACCTCAAACTCATCATTACCATCAGAAAACTGTCCCATTAACATCAAGTGTTTACATGCTACCTCTTCTAAGAAGACAATTGCCATATTTTGTGCCATATTACTTAGTACTTTCATTATTCTGATTCTATAATTGCATGTTCTGGTTTGTCTGGTTTTTTTTTTCAAATTTTAATTGCATCAGTCCAATATATCCAATACCAAGTTGGGGTAAAGGTAATAAGAGCCCTACACAAATCCAGTTCTCAGAAAGGCATACTAGAAAATGTCAATAATCTTTCTTTTTTTTTTTTTGATCTTTCCTATACTATGTCTGTGTCCCATTTTTTCTCGTCTATTCACTCCTACATAGGAGAGAAAGAAGGATAAAGAAAAGAAAAAGAGAGAAGTCCCTGGGTCTAACCTCCAAAACCCATTTAAAAAGACCATTTAACAGCTTGTAGTCTCTTCCCCTAAATAACAAAAATTTCTATTATCCATCAAATAACCAAAGTGGGGGGGGGACACCCTCCCCACCTTCTGGGGATGGGACGTCGCTCTCTTAAAATGACTTCCTGCTGATTTGAGACATAGAAAACCTGTTTGGGGCCCAAATAAGAATGGAAAAATGGTTAAAAATGTTAATAGAATCATTTGATGTTCAGTTCTTTTGTGCTCAGCTGTTTAGATGTCCTAAGAAGTTCGTATATTGATACAAAATTAAGGGTAATGCTTCTTAAAGGTATTGTACCTAGTAATGCTTAAAAATGAAATGTGAAGTTTTGGCCTTTTGCTACCAACCGTCATAAACTGTTTAGGATAATTAAATACAAACTAACAGTCATGCAAGTGTGTCATTTTGTTAGTTACTATGACAATATATCACAGTTATTTTCTAAGCTATTCAGAAATCAAGTTTTTAAGAGACAGCAACATTTGCTTGTTTAAACATAAGAGATAGATAGGGCGTCTTCAAAAACCCCAAGAGATCTTTTAAGGTTTTTAAGTTTTTAAGTTATGAGTTGTTAAGGAATCAAGAGGGAGTTCTGGATCTAAGAAGATGTTTTTAAAATTGTGATGCAAGTTAATATGAAAGCTGAGTTAGATATAGAACTTTAAACTCATGGAGATGGTTAGATAGTAGAATGTTAAAGTCAGGGGCCAAATACATATGGACTAGACATTGGGAATGTATGCTAAGCCATATAACTCTCATAATTGTGGCCTATTTATTTCAGTTGTTTTGTATTGTGTTTATTATTATAAGAGAAAGAACCATTGTTGGACTGAAAGGGGGAGCTGTTGGAGTGAAAAAGATCTATCTTAAGCTAAAAAAAAAAAAAAAAAAAAAAGGGTAGAGGAGGAGGGGGCTGATGGGGAAGAGGATGGAAGGGTGAGACAGGAGGGGGGAGTAGGGAAGGGATTGTGATTGAGATGTAACTGGAAGAAATAAAAAATAATAATAAATTATAAAAAATATATAAAAAAAGATGAGGGGGACAAAAACATGTCAAGCTAAGACTTTACCATTTTCCTATTTAAAGAAACAGGAAATTCTGTAGGAAGAAAATGCCTCTCTGCAATAGTTCCTCAACCCTGTCATAGGACAAAGATGGGAAACCCAAACCCCTACAGCTACCCCTACAAGTTATCTCCATGATATTCTTATATTACATCACTTCTTCCCCACAGGAGCCCTAAGGTGCAGGCAGTAGTGTGTCTGCCATTGAACATGTGAGGAAACTGAGTCACAGGTCACCCAGGATTATCTACCTGGAAAGTAGGACAAGAATTCAGCCTATATGGCATCAGTGTCTCCATGTTCTTAGCTACTCTGAACACTGCCCACTACCCAGGCAGTATCTTTCATTTTGTAAGAAAAAGATTTTATATGCAAAATAGTTACCATAGTTCTTGACCATAGGAAGCCAGCCTGCGGCAGCAACAAAAGTTACCATGCTGAACATTGGGTTGAAGTTCACAAGTCATGATGCTTATTTACAGACTGTAAAGTAATATTATATTTTAGGTTACTTTTATATCTACAATCCTATGTTCCTTCTGCTGGAAAAAAATAAAACTTGGCTTCTAAATTCTTTTTGATTGCAAAGATTTTCTTCCTGGATTAAAATTATGTTCTTATTGAAAAAAAAAAAGAAAGAAAAAAGAAAACGTCAAAGAATGGAGCAAAGAAGACAAAGGTGAGCAAATAGTTAACAAAAATCTCAAACATGTGATGTATTAGTTCAAAAATGGTGGTAGTTATTGTTGGATGTTTTGCAGTGTTTTAATATCTCCTGTTACCTATTTTGAGGCAGACAGACACATAGTAAAGACAAACTATCACAAAGAGTACTTGTAACTCAGTGGCAAGGTATAACACAAGGCCAAAATTATATGCAAATGAGGACAAACTACCAATAGCCACAAGATGTATATAGTACCAAAAGATATGGTGAGAAGCAGCAGAAGCTCTGAGTGGGCTGTGACTAGAACACTGTAGCAGTTTGGATTCATTACAACTGGAACTGGAAGATGCATTGCCTGGTACAATACTGGGAAAATATAAAGGCACTTGGACCATGTCTCAAGATCCTAAAGTAGCTCAAGGTTACACAACTAATGATCTCATATTATGAAAATCCCTCTGAATTTCACTAAGGGGCATATTCTGAAAAAGGATAACGGAGAAAGAAGGGGAAGACCCAGTAAAACAGACAGGAGACAGCAGCAGGGTTCCTTTCAGAATGTAAGTTAACCTACTTCTGAAGACTTCAAGGAAATCACAAAGAAAACAAGAATTCTATGGGGGCTGATAATCATTACATAGTTCTATTCTAAAATTTAATATTAAAAGGGTAATGAGTAAATGCTGAAGTCGCATATCAAAAAAATGAATGAAAACATACAGATAGTATGATATTGACCACAAAAAATGAAAATGCATTATCTAACTGATATAGCACTAAATTCACTTAACTCGCAAAGGAAACAAAAGCAGGAAAACACTTAGACAAATGAGAAAAAAATAGAATGGATACAAGGATAAACAATTACAACCTCAGAGACATTAAGGGCTGATGATAGGGATAATATGAAAGAAAATAAAAATGTCCAATATTTGCAAACAAGATCCATCATATTCAAAACGATCATCTCTAAATATGGGGGCAGAACAAATAATAAAATCTGAGAAAACCTAAGTATAACCTGGAATAGCAAATATTAAATTTATGTTCTCTTAAAATCATTGGTTCTTTGGAGACTTAAGGGAAATTATAGATGATGTTTAAAGCAAAGCAATATGCTATTGTTACCAGACTTAATAACATAGAGACAATAATGCCATAAAATAAGCAGAGTCACATATTTAAGACTGAAGGATAAAACATGAAACAAAACTTGTTTTATATATTAATAAAATTTAAGCACAAAGGTAGAGCTGCCCACTTAGCACCAAGTAAAAGTTCATAGGCTATCATTGCTGTGGGCTTTACTCAAGAATCTATGAGGAGTCACCTGACATCAAGATGACTAAAAAGTTAGTAATCTACAGATTTTATGAGAGCTAAATGTATACTTTGGTGGTAAAATGAGAGACATAATGGGAGTACAGTAAGTAGTGGCCATCTGTATGCTCTGATAGAGATTCTATAGACAACGATGAAGACTGGCTGAATATAGGAGTGTATAAAACAGTGACTAGTTGCCCTCTGAAGCTTAAGGGCACTATTAGAAATGCTAGTTGACATGCTTGTATGTTCATCTGCTGCATGGTATCTTGCCATGACGAGATATTACTACTACACAAACTGCGTAAGTGTATTTCCTCACAGTTTAATTACTGCCTGATGCTCAAAATTAAGATATTGGAAAGATATTTTGGGGGAAAGTTTTAGTTTTCTGGAGCTTTCTGAATGGCATTTCCTTCTGCATTCTCACAGCCCTTTTACATGTCTTTCTTTCATTGTTTTTAATTTTGCATGGTTATCAGTCTTACAAATCAATAGACATTATTTCCAAATATACAAATAATGACTGTCAGGCCTTCATTATACAAAGTATATACAGTAACACAGTTCCATTGATAATATAAAGGGAATAATGTTGGATGAAGGAAAAAAATTAGGCATGAGATTTTCTGATTTTTATCATTTCAAGTGTCTAAGAAAAAAACTCTCTGGGAGCCACAAAAGAGATGCATATGTAAAGTTGTTTAAAAGCTGCAATCTTTGATTTAACTTGTCATAATTGTTTAGTTACTTAGTATCACTGTCTCCTTCATTTACACACACACACACACACACACACACACACACACACACACATATACACATGTTGTCAGGACCCATGTCCAGGACTCTTGGGGGCAGTGAGTGTGGAATCAAGATCCAGATCCTGGAGGTCCGGTAAGAGACAAAAGTAGACTTGTTTATTTCAAAAAGAAGGGGTTCCCTTTATTTTTTAAATATTTATTTATTAATTATTCAGGTTATTTCTCCATCACAGTGTCCTCTTTTCCCCGCCTCCCAGTCCTGCCCTCCTACCCTCTACACCCTATCCCTTCCATCCCACTCCTCTGGAGTGGAGTATCCCTACATATCAGTCCCCCGCCCCAGTTCAGCAATCATATGAGGGCCAAGAGCCTCCTCATACACTGGGGGCCTATAAGGCAGCACCACTAGGGCAAAGTGTCTCATTGACAGGAAACAAAGTCTATGTTCATGTTCTCTTTGGTGCATTGGTTATAGTATATTTATCCTCTACTATATGGCTAAAATCCGATTATAAGTGAATAGATGCCATGAAATTAAATGCCAAGAAACCAAATAACCCAATCAAAAAATGGGGAACAGAGCTAAACAGAGAATTCACAAAGGAGGAATCCCTAATGGCTGACAGACACTTGAAGAAATGCTCAGCATCCTTAATCATCAGAGAAATGCAAGTCAAGATGACTCTAAGATTCCATCTCACTCCTGTCAGAATGGCTAAGATCAAAAACTCAAATGACAGCACCTGCTGGCGAAGGTGTGGAGAAAGGGGAGCACTCCTCCATTGCTGGTGGGAGTGAAAGCTTGTACAACTACTATGGAATTCAGTCTGGTGATATTTAGAAAACATGGAATAGATCTACCTCAAGACCCAGCCATACCACTTCTGGGTATACATCCAAATGATTCCTCAACAAATCACAAGGAAGTTTCCTCATCTATGTTCATAGCAGCCTAATTTGTAATAGCTAGAAACTGGAAACAACCCAGATGTCCCTCAACCAAGGAATAGATTAAAAAACCGTGGTATATCTATACAATGGAATACTACTCAGCCATCAGAAACAATGAAATCATGCAATTTGCAGCCAAATGGATGGAACTAGGGAAGCTCATCCTGAGTGAGCTAACACAGACTTATAAGGGGTTCCCTTTATAATCTCCACCCAGGCTCTTATTGGCTCCCAAACTGCAGGTGGCTGCAGCTCTTCCTAATTGACTTGTGTCTCACTATCAGATGTGGTGCCATTAATCTCCAGGCAGGTCTCAAGCCAGGCATGCCCAGCCAGGTCTCTCAGGTCAGCTGCACATGGAAGCCCAGCCATGCATGTGCTATTTAACAGCAGGCCTTGCTTCTGCTCATTGGCAGACCTTATTCCTCATACACACACACACACACACACACACACACACACACACACACACACACGCGCGCGCGCGCGCGGGGGGGGGGGGAGATAAAGAGAGCGAGAGTGTGAGAGAGAGAGAGAGCATCATGGTTGAAAGTCCTACCTATCTCAGATTGTACTTTTGGAAAACCAAATGGTTTGAAGGATAATCCACATCATGTAAACATTTCTGCTTCATTGTATTTAAATCACAACAGCAAAACCACATCACTTCAAAGCCTCAACAAACAGATGAAGCTAACTTGTAATAGTCACCAGAATAAAGGCAGGCAGATATTATGTAGCTTCTAATGTATAAACACAATAAAAACTACATGTAGTCTGAATGTGGCTCTGAATGGATCTGCATATCTTTAGAGAGAAATGTGACCAGATATGCATCATGAAGTGTAGAGACCATGCAACCTTGCAATATTTATATCATAAGGAAATCCAACCTTCAAACACTTAGAATTTTTGTATGTGCTTTGATCTATGCTGTAGGAATGAAAATAGAATCACACAAATTGTAAACCAAAGGAAGGGATAAGAGGAAAGAGTGTACGTTACTACAAACTATAATAATAGCACTTCTTAAGAGTCTGGAGAACACATAAGATAGAAAGATGGTAGCGATTATAAGCAAGGAAAAGATTTTAAGAAATAATAGGATATACTTAGCAGGTCAAATTTCTGCCCCAATATTATATTTGCCACAAAGTAAGTCCTAAGTGTCTCTCTTAATTTGTTTTATGTGAATGCATATAAGCATGCATATACTGTGTGCTGGGAATAATTAATACTTATATATACATTACCTTATTACTGGTGATGATTCCTGGTTAATTTTCCCTAGACAGATCTTACTTGTGTTGGAATAAACATAGAGAGATAATATACACTGTGACTTTACTATCAACAGGATTCAATGTGGCCAAATGTAGCACTAAGTTTTCCTCTTGTATTTCTCATTTATACTTAGACACAAAGACACTTGGGGCATGGAGAGAACCAGGTTTCGATATCTATCTGAAAACATAATAGTATACTACAGAGCAAGTGCGCAGCTGTGACATGATAAGTAACATTATGAAATAAGAATTTGGAGCTCCAGTAGAGAGTGAAATGGCATTAATAAAATCCCCCCAGAGGGGTTTTCTGAGGTGTTGCTCCATGAAACCTCTCTTCTGGACTTTTTGTAATGGAAAAAATTATTGAGAAATTTAAAAATGATTGTAAATTACTTTGAAGACAGAAAAATTGGTCTTTATAAACTGTCAGTTTCATAGAGTTTCCAGTTCTTTTCAGGTCTCTTTAACTGATTTTTGTGCAGCATATCACATCACACAGTGGTCCTGGGGATTCTTTCTGTGACTCTGGAATAGATCTGTGCAGGACAGCTGTTTAAATAGTCTATTAGCTCTCCTTCTATCAATCAACTCTTACTATGCCAGGAGTTGTGGCATATACCTATAATGTCAGAATTATGAAATATGAGGCAAGAAGATCATGAGTTTGAATCTATCCTGGCCTATACAGACAGACACTATCTTTTTCTGCCCCTCCCCAAATACAAATATACCCCCAATAAAAATAATGTCACTACTTCCACCTATTGATCCAAGAAACATTGGAAAAAATCACTGAAAGATCATCCTTTGGGTAACTACTATGGAAAATGCATATACTCATCATCTGTAAGCTAAGTACTATGGGCGACCAATATTGTATGATTAAACAGTACCTATTTGTTTTAACAAAGTAACAACAGACCATAGCCCAAACAGATACACCTACATCACAACCTTACTTATATGACTCAGGAAACATTATGAAAAAGGGAGCAGAAACACAGAAAGGGTCAGAATGCCAATAAATTTGCAGTCTAAAAATAGCCATAAACAAGATTGAAATTATCACAATATCAGTGCAAGGACAGAAGGAAGATAATTTCATTCAGCCCCACTCTGAGACAAAGAAGGGCAGGCAACTGAGGACTGCTCAGGGAAGGAGACTTAGCCTCTCCCTAGCATGAGCTTCCTTATTGGTTGTCTAATGCAGACTTATCAGCCCTGAAACCATACACATATCACCACAAAACAAGACTGAGTAGGTTTTGTATATGTGTGTGTACGTATATGTACACAATTCATATATTCTGGGAACATATATATGTGTGTAACAATGAGCATAATAATAAGAGACTATCAACTTAAGAGTGAGGAGACATGGAACGGTTTGGGGAAGGTTAGCTACAAGGGGTTGGAGGGAAGAAAGGGAGAGGAGAAAATGCTGTGAATGTATTTCCTTTAAGACATATTTTAAAAAACAGCAAAAGAACTCCCAAATATTCTCATATATCAGCTGTAAGGAAAATGCTACCAACAAGATTGTATGTTTTACTAAAAAGTCAAGTGAGTACAAATACATGTTTTTCTATTACTTACAATACTAAGTGCATTAGGAAGTGTATCCATGAAATTGTAAAAATTATGGATGTATTTTTATTTCTTTTTTTCCAAAATCAAAATACTCTATTTATTAAAGAATTCAGTCTAGTGGAAAAGAGAAACTCACAGAATTGGAAATAATATTTGCCAAAATAAAAAGTGAATGAATCTAATGCAATAGCTGTCTCAGATATTGCAAAAAAGCAGTTGTGTATGTTCAGCCTTTGGTGGGACATACATACTATGATTTCTAGGGCTCATGGAGCATCTTAGAAGAGGAGACAGAACATTCAGATGATGAGAAGGGATGGAGAAGTGCTGTCTTCTGGGAACAGCATGTCTCTTACATTCATGGGCTCAGCTGTCGCAGTTGCCAGTACAGTGCCTGAGAAAGAATGAGTCTTCTGTCATCCAGTCAAAGATGGGGATCTGGGGTCATGGGACCTGCTTGGCTCTGACTTGGGGTTTCTTGGCTCTCAAAGTTTCTTGGGAGTGAGGAAGGCCATGGTATTAAGTTGTGATGCCACTAGTGAGTTGCTGTAGCTCTAGTCCATAGCTCCACCCATGGCCACAGTGAGAAGTCTCTGATTAAACTCCATGGTTCAGAATACAGAGCCAGATACAAAACAAGAGTTTTGTGTGAAATATATATATATATATATATATATATGTAATTGTTTATAACATGGGGCAAAAGTAATTTGTCCACTAAAAGTGGGAGAGGAGCTTGATAATAGAAGAGACCATTAAGTAGGTATAAAAGGAGGATTAAATATGGTTGGAAGTGATAAAATGTAATATATGAATTACAAATTTGTCAAAAATGAATTAATATTTACTTCTATATTGTTAAAAAATTAATATTTGAGCTGAATATCACTAAAATTTTGGTTTGGCTCATCTCTCATGTTGATTCAAAACCTAAATACAATTAGAAAACAAAACAAAATCTGCACTAATTTTTTATAAATTGAAGTAAATTTTAGTATAAGTTTTCATCAGTATATCCTTAGTTATTGAGTAGAATATAAGTAAGGATATACAAATTTACACAAAACCTGTTCAGTTATAGCTGTCTCAGAACCCTTGGATTCATCCTTAAACATCCATCTGATTTCTCATCTTCTTGTAAGTGGACAAATTACTTTTGCCCCATGTTATAACCCAAAAGGATTATTTTTGAGGCTCATTCTGCTAATGGAACTTCAGTTATACAAATATTATTAAATATATGTGAATGAATATTTTATAAACATAATTAACAGGACATTCATCGATAGTCTAATCAGGCAACTGCGTACAAAGATGCCCAAAATAAACAAAACGCCAATAATGAAGGATATGTTTGAATAGCCCTGACTTCATTCTGTGCTCATGAATAACATGCAATTTTTATTTTTTTATAGAAGTCGATATGTATCATAACACCTGGCACAAAGCAGATGCTAAACAAATGTTAAATAAGTAAACCTATGGCTGTATGCCTAGATGGGTATCTGGCCAGCAGAATAAAATATTGAGGAAGCAAATCTTATAAAATTCAGGATAATAAAACAAAATAGACAATGTGAAGTATTTAACATCTCCTATATCAATGACTTGAAATCATGATATCAATCAATCTCAGAACATGTTAAATATAGTATCTTTCTTTATTTTTGGTGATTTTTCTTTTTTAGGCCTCCTGAAAAAAAAAGCGTCTCCTACATGTTCTGTTTATTACTCATATCCAGGGTTCAGTCAGTAATAAATTGTGTTAGTGAAATGCCCTTTACATGTATGAATTCCTTACAGGAATCTTTACACCTAGACAATTAACTTGGAAGCTGGATCTTTTTTCTGCCTCCTCAAAATAAGTGAAACCGTCCAAGAAAAATGATTATGCCTGAAGGGAGCAACTTTTGGTCTTAAGCAAATTCATACCCTGAGTCTGATTAATTAAAGAGGAGTCCTTAATAATTCTTTTTAATCATAGACCTCCTTGACAGTTTGATAATACTTTGGATGTAGTACTCCTCAGAATGATCATCTAAGTTCACTGAATAAAATTAAAAAATAAAATCACAAAAAGCAAATATCTTGAAATATGTAAAATATTTCAATTGCAACTCAGTAAAATAATATATGTACTTGTTGATTAACACATTAAATATTGATATCATTTGCTGTTTGTAATATTCTTCAATTTTCTTTTTTTATTATTTAATGTGTTATTTCCCATATAAGGAGGTCAGAGGACAACTTGTGAGAGGAGTTAATTCTCTCCTTCCATCATATGGGACCCAGGGACCACATTCAGGTTATCAGACTCAGTGGTAAGTCCCTTTTCCCATACAGCTTTGAGGTGAATTTTCAAAAGCCATTTAACCCCCTCACTTACATCAGGATCATCTACAGATGTCTATTTAGGTCTATAGAACTTGGATAAAATTTTTAACTCCAGCTGCATCAGCACTGTTCGTTCCTACAGCAGCTACATGGTCTACAACTGTCACCCAGACTCACTCCTCTGACATCCGCTACCCAAAGATTGTCCATCTTCCAATCACTTTGCTGGCACATCTGGAATGTCACCATTTCATGACAATGTCCTGTGACAGAAATCTTAAGCTTCAGTAAATCACTGTCCACCCACGACCTCCCACCACTCTTTATCTCCCACTCCTTACTCTGAGTGCATCTCCTCTCTAACTGCAGCAGGATTTCCAGTCCTTGTCCTTTGACTTTACAATCTACAATATCATCATGTATCCATGACAACCATGCTTTATCCTGCCCAGCAGTCAATCTTAACTTTTACCTCTTTTCAACTCACTATCACTCCTCCATCTCATCTCTCTTCTCGATCTCCTCTTTTTTTTAAATGTTTATTTATTACTTCAAGTTACATCTCCATCACAGTCCCCTCCCTCCACCTCTCCCATCTTCTCTCTCTTCTCCCAGAACTCATAATATTAAGTTGTTTAGGAATTAAAAGGATGTTCTAGGTTTAAGAAGATGTTCTTAAGTTGGTAATGCAAGTTCAGATGGAAATTGAGTTAGGTATAGGACTTTAAATTCATGGAGATAGACAATAGAATATTAATATTAGTTGCCAAATATGTATGGACTTGACATTGGGAATGTATGTTATATCTTATAATATTTATAATTGTGACCTAATTATTCTTCAGTATTAAAGTGGAGATATTCTACGATTCTATGTAACAAAATTATGTGAATAATATTGCTGAAACAAGTGTGGTTTTTTTTTTTTGCAAAATATCTAAAGTAACTTAAGAAGTCAGTTTGTGCTGTCATGCCTGATTCTGTAATTGTTAACAAGATTGGTGCTATGTATGCAGTATATCATGGCAGGGAGAGTGTGGCAGAGATAGTGTGGTAAAACAGTTCAGTATCCAGTGGTGGGGGCAAGTGGAAAATACTACAGTACTTCCTGTTAAGTTCTGTTACCAATCTTTTAACTAGGTTGTTTGTGTTTGTTTGGTTACTGTTTAGTCTTTTGAGGTTTTGAATATACTATACACCAACCCTCTGTCAGACGTACAGCTGGTAAAGCTTTTTTGCCCATCTGTGGGCTGGAAATTGAATACTGTTTTTTAAGTAAATCAGTTACTAGAGAGAGATACTCATATTCTGAAAGAAAAAAAAAGTATCTACTCTGTTGTGAACAGATTGCTTCCTCCAAAACATTAGGAAAATTTTAGTCAACATTTTATGATGGAGCTGAAAACTCAATTCACATTGTGTCCAGGTCTGGCTTTTGAAAGTTGATTAGGATTAGAGACCATTATCAGAGTTCAGGCCTACAAATAAATGCAGGTGGTGTTCTAAGAAGGGCAAGAGGGATAAGGACAGTCATACACAGACACTCCCTGCCTCTCAATGAGATAGATTCTGCGCTACCCTGGCATTCTACCTATGAAAGAATCTATCACAGGATCAAGTCCTCTTGAATTTTTGTTAGAAATATGGCTGAAAAGCAAGCCTATCTTCTACATAACCAATGTAATATATAGTAACGCATTATCAGCAATAGAAAACAAAGGCAGTATCTTACCAGGTAATCTCTACTTGGTTCAATCATTATGAATTATAAATATTGCTGAAGTGTCTGTTATGGAGAAGGTGTATGTGTGTTTGGGGAGTGAGGAGTCTACTGAGTTCTTCGCTCTGTGAAAGTGAGCAAGTTATTTAATGTCTCTGGTCCAAGATATCATCATATCTTCCTCGCAGTGAGGAAACAATTGGAATGACGAATGGCTTCAAAATAAACAACATGAGAAAAGAAGTTCTGTGGATTTGTCAGGACAAATCCAAGGTAGTCAGGTAATGATCGTGAAGATTGATTTTCCTTGATGGCCTTATTTACCTAAGATCCCTGTAGAGCAGAAAGTATGACCTGACTTTATATGTATCATGAGAGCAAATATTCACATAAATAAATATGGTATTAACAGTTCTGGTGCTCTGTCTATTCTCTTAGGCAAAAGACAATGGAGAGTTAAAAAGCAGTATACCTATCAGGAATCAATGAGAGAAAAATTAGAGGTAATTCTTCAGGCTGTAAATCCCTGCTGCATATTTCTCCAAATTTTACCAATTTATACAGGGAAATCAGAATTTAAAGTTAAATTTTCCAGTGGAGAAAACTCTGACTGACAGTCAGCCAATTGCCAGCATGTGGAAAATTTCCCTCTGCTTAAAAACCTGGGAGAACTGCATTGAAAAACAGCTTATAGCCTGCTGTGCCAGGCCACTTTTGCTTGATTCCCTGAAAGGTGAGAAGTAGTGTTTCACTGTCTGTCATTCTCATTAAAAACAAAATAAAACAAATGCAATTAACACCAGGTGTGTGGAACTCTGGGAAGCCAAACCCTTTGAGCATGTCTGCTAATTTTAGAAGTCAGCTGCTCCTTCAGTGTAGCCCTTGCCTCAGGCAAAGAAACTGGATGACTCTTAGAAATTTTAGAAGAGCTAGAGCATTTGTGACTGAAGGTAAAACATTTTCTCCTGGAAACAAACCCCTGCCAGTTCCTGACAAAATTATCTAGGAAATTTGATTCCTCTGCAAGGTTACCTGTGGGAATCCTGAGCATATAGATTCCCTCCTTGCTCCATTTAAAGAGTTTCTGAATTCAGTCCCTTTGAAGAGATGTCTCAAGAGCCCTATCTCAAAATACTTTGCAAATGGTTAAAGGAACGCCCCTGCCCAGGAGTCACTGACTTAAGGCTTATGATAGATAAATTCATAAATTCAGCATTCTTTCCCTCTGTTACTGGGGACTCTAAATCACAACCTCACTTCCTGTGTGAATTCCATCTGTTACAAAACAATTCTTTCTATAATAAAAATAGGGTTCAATAGAGAGATTCCTACGGATACCATCTCTATTTTTTCACAAATACAAATTTTAGTAGGATAAATACGAGGGTCATTAAAGCTGTTTTAAACAAACTAGTTTTCTCCTTTTTGCAGATATTTGAAAGTTCACTATCATAATAATTCAATATTTTAGCGCTGCGGTGTCTCATTTTAAGCTATATTTATAAGCTTTGCTTATCTGTAGTAAAACTATTACCTTTAAATATGCTCTTTTGTATACAATGATATATTCTGCTTCCATACATCAGTACATACATATATAAAAGCATACATACATACATACATACATATTTACATACCATTATGTTGTTTTTAATACATTTTAACTAAGGTAGGTCTTTTCAATATACATTCTAATTATATGTCACATTCAGCAAATACCTCATGATAAGAAATGAAGAAACTGACTTTCTTGTCACATTCTATATTTGATTAGATATGTCTGTGTCTTATATTCTATATTTGATTAGATAGGTCTGTGTTTTAAACATGGATAATTCTGTACTGTTTTTGAAGGAATTTTAAAGATATATATCCTTTTGAGTAAGAAAAGAAATGAGTGAATTTTGGAATTTAATATTAATTTAACAAGAATGTAACTGTGATTATCATAAGTCAACCTGTCACAGGGAGATGGAGCCTTCTGACTTTTATCAGTAGACATTATCTTCACTATAAAATCAAATTAACCTTGTGATAGAATAGTAAGAGCTGTGTGATTCCACAAATTACCTAAAAGCCATAATCCTGTCATTGTAGAAGCTTGACAAAAATGACATAATATCAGCTACCTAACCAAGGACAACTTAATGAACAGAAATAATTTCATTAATATGAGGGAGCTACTGATTTTAGTGTATGTTCACTGAAAGTTGAGCCTTTAAAATTTACATTGACTGTTCCTGATGGGTTAAATATAGCATGGTAATAAATAATGTTATTTTATTTTTAATATATGCCAGGGCTTTTTTTTTTTTTAAGCTTGTTTTAGAGACAGGGTTCTTCCGTGTAGTCTGGGCTGTCCTTGACTCACTTTGTAGACTAGGCTGGCCTTGAACTCAAAGAGATCTGCCTGCCTCTGCCTCCGGAGTGCTTGGATTAAAGGTGTGTGCCACCACACCCAGTCTGGACATATTTTTTTTTAATAGAAAAACAACCTCACAATAAATTAACTTCAAATTCAGGTAAATTATCTGATTGAAATACTACACAACTGAAATTAGTTTTGTTTACATGTGGAGTTATAACAGCACAATGTAGTTTAATTTTAATAATCAGACCAATAGTTTCCAAATTACATAAATGTTTTTTCTTTGCTACTATTTAGTTAAGCATACTTACATTTGACATAGATTTTATTATTCAAAATATTTGGGTAACTTTTTTCTTGAACATTGCTTCTCCTTCATACAGCATGTATTAAAATACCCACAATGCCAAAAAAATACATATCTCTCTTGAGGACAGATTTAATTTTAAAATATCTCAGGATCATCTGTAGGCAGTAGGAATAAATTTAATGATTGTGATGAATGTCAGCATCTGATTTGAGGATAAAGCTAAAGAAGCAGAATCCAATTTGGCAGTAGAGTTTATGATAAGTTCTTATGGAAATACTCTTTTATACAAAATTACAAAGTAATTTTAGGAATGAGAAGCATTAAAAATAAGTATTTAGAAGTCTCCAAACCCTGATTAAGTTTCTCAGGAGTATAAGATAGAAGAAATCAATCATATTAGCAAAACTTCAGTTGTGTATCTCTTTGTATGATATTTCAAAAGTCATAGAAAAGAAACAATTTGAAATAATAAAAAGGGCCAAATCCTTAATCAAAAATTCTTACATGAGGGCAAAAGGCTCATATGCATAAACTAGAAAAATAGCTTAATATCACAGGTATCTCAGCCTTGCTTCAGGTCAAGTTCCATGCTCAGATGTAGCTGCCCAACCTAAAAGAAATTAGGTTTCTAATTTCTAATTCTAAACACAATTTTTGCTGTTGTTATGTAAGGAGCCTGTAAGCAGCCATAAAGAATGGCTGCAGGAAGTTTAGTAAGTAATTTAAGCATTGGATTAAGTAATTTAAGTATTGGATTATAAGTAATAGCTTCTCGTTTAGCTGCAATAAGCTGTCAGCCACAGCCCAGCTGAGGCCCAGCTGAAGGAGCCAGATAAGAAGCTAGTAAGTGCCGCCATATGCGGGTGACATAGAGATATGTTAATTAAAGCTGAGATGAAAGTATAAGAAACCAAAGGAGACAAGCAGTAAGCGGCGATCAGTCTTGTCACTGACGTCCAGCCTCTGTCTCTATCTTAGGTCTAAGCCCCTTCCTCAGACCTTGTGCTGAGACCTCTCTCTCTATCCCTTGC
>CAJQZJ010001638.1:19453885-19479400 GCA_907164525.1 Lophiomys imhausi | reverse complement strand
CTAAAACTTAAAGCGCACGTCGATCACAACACATTAGTAGTGGGAGACTTCAACACCCCACTCACAACAAAGGACAGATCATCAAGACAGAAGACAAAGGGAGAAATATTGAGTCTCACAGAGATCATGAAACAAATGGACCTAACAGATATCTACAGAACGTTTCACCCAAACACAAAGGAATACACCTTTTTCTCAGCACCCCACGGAACCTTCTCCAAAATCGACCACATAATTGGTCACAAGGATAGTCTCAATAGATACAAGAAAATTGAAATAAAACCTTCTATCTTATCAGACCACCACGGAATAAAGCTGGTCTTCAACAGCAAAAGAATGAACAGAAAGCCTACACACACATGGAAATTGAACAGCTCCTTACTGGATGACCACTGGGTCAGGGAAGAAATAAAGAAGGAAATCAAAGACTTCTTAAAATCCAACGACAATGAAGACACATCATACCCAAACCTATGGGATACATTGAAAGCTGTGCTACGAGGAAAGTTCATAACACTAAGTGCTTTCAAAAAGAAAATTGTGACAGCTCATATTAGTGAACTAACAGCTAAGCTTGGTGAATTGGAAAAAAAAGAAACAAACACTCCCAAGAAGAGCAGAAGACAGGAAATCATCAAGCTTAGAGCTGAAATCAACAACTTAGAATCAAAAAGAACTATACAAAGAATCAATGAAACCAAGAGTTGGTTCTTTGAGAAAATCAACAAAATAGACAGACCCCTAGCCAAATTAATCAAAAGGCAAAGGGAAAGAACACAAATCAACAAAATCAGAAATGAAAAGGGAGAAATAACAACAGACATTGAGAAGATCCAGAAAATATTCGGGTATTACTTTAAAAATCTATATTCCACTAAATTTGAAAACCTAAGCGAAATGGACAATTTTCTCGATAAATTCCACCTACCAAAACTAAATCAAAATCAGATTAACAGCTTAAACATCCCAATAACACCTAAGGAAATAGAAAAAGTCATTAATAATCTCCCAACCAAAAAAAGCCCAGGGCCAGATGGCTTTAGCACGGAATTCTACTGGACCTTCAAAGAGGAACTAACAACATTACTTTTCAAACTCTTCCACCACATAGAAACAGAAAGATCACTGCCAAACTCATTCTATGAGGCCACTGTCATTCTGATTCCTAAACCACACAAAGACCCAACAAAAAAGAGAACTTCAGACCAATCTCCCCCATGAACATAGATGCAAAAATACTTAATAAAATACTAGCAAACCGAATTCAAGAACGCATCAAAAGTATCATACACCATGATCAAGTAGGCTTCATCCCTGGAATGCAGGGATGGTTCAATATACGAAAGTCTATCAATGTAATTCACCACATAAACAAGATGAAAGAAAAAAACCACATGATAATCTCGCTAGATGCAGAAAAAGCATTTGACAAAATCCAACACACCTTCATGCTAAAAGTTCTGGAGAGTACGGGCATACAAGGACCATACCTAGAAATAATAAAGGCAATATACAGCAAGCCAGTAGCCAACATCAAATTAAATGGAGAGAAGCTTAAAGCATTTCCTCTAAACTCATGGACAAGACAAGGATGTCCACTTTCACCATATCTCTTCAATATAGAACTTGAAGTCCTTGATAGAGCAATAAGACAACTAAAGGAGATCAAAGGGATAAAAATTGGAAATAAAGAAGTCAAATTATCCCTATTCGCAGATGATATGTTAGTATACATAAGCGACCTGAAAAACTCCACCTAAGAACTCTTACAGCTGATAAACAACTTCAGCAAGTTGTCTGGATACAAAATTAACTCAAAAAAATCAGAAGCCCTTCTTTATACAACAAAAAAATATACCGAAAAAGAAATAAGGGAAACAATCCCCTTCACAATAGCCACAAGCAACATAAAATACCTGGGGGTAACTCTAACCAAGCATGTGAAGGACCTATATAACAAGAACTTCAAGCCCCTGAAGAAAGAAATGGAAGAGGCCTTTAGAAGGTGGAAAGATCTCCCATGCTCATGGATAGGTAAGATCAACATAATAAAAATGGCTATCCTACCAAAAGCAATATATAGATTTAATGCAATTCCTATCAAAATACCAACACAATTCTTTATAGACCTGGAAAAAGCTATTCTCAACTTCATATGGAACAACAAAAAGCCCAGAATAGCTAAATCAATCCTGTCCAATGAAAAAACATCTGGAGGTATCACCATCCCAGATTTCAAGCTGTACTACAGAGCAACAGAAATAAAAACAGCATGGTACTGGTATAGAAACAGACCAGTGGATCAATGGAATCGAATTGAAGACCCAAACATGGATCCACACACCTATGGCCAACTAATCTTTGACAAAGAAGCCAAAACCGCACAATGGAAGAAGGACAGCATCTTCAACAAATGGTGGTTGTCCAACTGGATGTCCACTTGCAAAAGAATGAAATTAGACCCATAACTATCACCTTGTACAAAACTTAAATCCAAGTGGATCAAAGACCTTAACAAAAAGCCGGCCACACTAAATATACTAGTAGAAAAAGTAAGAGAAACCCTCGAACTCATTGGCACAGGTGACAACTTCCTGAACAGAACACCAACAGCTCAGGACCTGAGATCAACAATCAATAAATGGGACCTCATGAAACTGAAAAGCTTCTGTAAAGCAAAGGACACTGTCATTCGAACAAAACGGCAACCAACCGACTGGGAGAAAATCTTCACCAACCCCACATCTGATAGAGGGCTATTATCTAAAATCTACAAAGAACTCAAGAAACTAAATGCCAAGAAACCAAATAATCCAATCAAAAAATGGGAGATGGAGCTAAATAGAGAATTCACAAAGGAGGAATCCCTTAGGGCTGAGAGACACCTGAAGAAATGTTCAACATCCTTAATCATCAGAGAAATGCAACTCAAGACTACCCTGAGATTCCACCTAACACCTGTTAGAATGGCTAAGATAAAGAGCTCAAATGATAATGCATGCTGGCGAGGGTGTGGAGAAAGGGGAAGCCTACTCTATTGCTGGTGGGAGTGCAGGCTTGTGCAACCACTATGGAGGTCTGTCTGGCGATATCTTAGAAATCTAGGAATAACCTTGCCTCAGGACCCAGCCATACCACTTCTGGGTGTACACCCAAAGGACCTCTCACAGAGACATAGGGAAGTCTCCTCATCTATGTTCATAGCAGCCTTATTTGTAATAGCTAGAAATTGGAAACAACCCAGATGTCCCTCAACTGAAGAATGGATTAAAAAATTGTGGTACATCTATACAATGGAATATTACTCAGCTATCAGAAACAATGAAATCATGCAATTTGCAACCAAATGGATGGATCTAGAGGAGCTCATCCTGAGTGAGCTAACCCAGTCTCAGAACGATGCACATGGCATCTATTCACTTATAGTAGGATTTTAACTAGATTGTACAGGATATCTGTACTACAACCAACACATCAAAAGGAACAAGGACATAATTTTTTTTTTATCTTTTTCTTTTTCCTTCTTTTTTTCTTTTTCCTTTTTCCTTTTCCCTTCTCTTTTTCCTCTCTTTTTTTGTTGATATTCTTTGTTTTTGTGGGTTTGTGTGTTTGTTGGTCTTTTTTTTAGTATTCCCCCAGTAGCAATGAGACACCATCCACTGGCAGTACTGCCTCGTAGGCCCCCGGTGAATGAAGAGGCTCTTGGCCCTCATATGACTCCTGATATGTGGTGAGAGACTGTTAGGCAGGGACACTCCACCCCAGAGGAAAAAGATGGAAGGATCAGGGGGTAGAGCATGGGAGAGTGGGGCTGGGAAGCGGGAAAAGAGGGCAATATGATAAGGATGTAACCTGAAGAAACAAACAAATAAATTTATTAACTAAAAAAAAAAAAAAAAAAGACAGGGGGCAGGGCTGAAACACTGTGAATGGAACAGAGGATACAGCCATTCGGCCTGGTTTTGCAGACCTCCAGGTGTAGAGAAGACGTGGAGCTAAGGTAAAATACAAGAGAATTGTGGTATTGGCCCATGCCTTTGACTTCAGCGGAGACGGGGGAGGGGGGGAGCACCATAGAGTTGGTGGTCTTATGTATTCTGGAGTCATACGGAGCGGGGTGGTGAGGGTGCATACTCTTGGTCCCACCATTCAAGAAGAGTACACCCTTGGTCCCAGCTCCCAGCACAATGGAGAGAGAAACGGGCAGATCCTGGAGCTCAGGGTCAGCCTGATGCAGGGCAAACTCTAAATAGAGAAAGACTTCGATCCAGGAGTGGTGGAACACATCTTTGATCCCTTCAGATGGGAAACACAGGTCCCTGATCCCAGTAATTAGAGTTCAGAGACACACACGTGGGATTTGGAGGGACCTAGGTTTGGAGGCTACTTACAAAAGGCCTTCTCGATGCAGGCAGATTGTCCTTTGGGATCTCAAAATATATACACTAGAGCTGGTTTAGCTCCAAAGTGACAGAATGATTTCTTCTTTAACCCGGATTGAAAGATAACGCTTTGTATGTTGTCAGAAGGCCAAATTTGCTTCAGGAGAAGTACTACCTAGCCCCCCATCCCCCCCCCAAAAAAAAGAGGGCAATTGTCCTAGGGTTGGGATTGGGGCAGGGCTCTGTTCTTATCTTTCCAGGAGAATCGAAGCGTCCATTAGGAGAGCCCTGGGACGGCTGGACAGCAGAATCCTCAGCAGAGAGCAGAATCAGGCACCAAGGAGGACGAGTGACCCAGTTGATTCTGCCTGGCAGACTTCCTCAATAGCTGTCTCCATCGGGGGCCTGCAACTACCACAGCAATCCATTGTCACTGGGACCGCTCAGCTCTACACAATGCCCCGGCAGGAACGTCAGTGAAGCCTACAAGATCAGTTTCTCCCTACAAACCCCTTAGGTCATCTAAACAGCTGAGAACAGAAGGACTGAACATAAAAGAGTGTACTAACATTTTTAATCATTTTTCCCATTTGGGTTCAGGCCCCAAACAGGTCTACTACGACCCAAATCAGCAGGAAGTCACTTTAAGAGAGCGAAGTCCCATGCCCAGAGGGTGGGGAGGGTGTTTCTCTGCCCTTCTTTTTGGTTATTTGAAGGATAACTAAAAACTCTGTTATGTAGGGGAAGAGACTACAAGCTGATAAATGGTCCTGTCTTAATGGGTTTTGGAGGTTAGCCCCAGGGAATTCCTACTTTTCCTTTTCTGTATCCTTCTTCCTCTCCTATGTAGGAGTGCATGGGCTTGAGAAAAATGAGATACAGACATAGCACAGGAAGGTCCAAGAAGAAGGGGCAGATTATTGAATATGCCCTCATACCTTTGTATATTGATACAAAATTAGTAGTTTATTTGGCTAAAGTGGTATTGACCATTGTTTATTGTGCAAGAATAAGATTGTATTGGATTACATCGGTATTGATCTTTGTATATTGATACAAAGTTAAGATTATAGTTGGCCACGACCCTTGCATATGGACGTAATATTAAGATTATATTGGGCTACATAGGCATTGATCTTGGTATATTGATACATAAATAAGAGTATATTTAACCACAATTGAATAGATCTTGGTATATTGATACAAATTTAAAGGTAACGCTTCCTAATGGTATCATACCTAGAGATACTTAAAAATAAAATCTGAAGCTCTGACCTCTTGATACCAACCGTCTAAAACGGTCTAGGATAGTTAAAACAAACTCCTAGTCATGCAAACATGTCACTTTGTTAGCTACTATGACAGTCTATCACAGATATTCTCTAAACTACCCAGTAATCAAGTTGCTAAGAGACAAGCAACATTTGCTTATCTAAATACAAGAGATGGATAGGCCATCTTCAAAAACCCTAGAGATCTGCAGAATATGGCATTCAAAGATGTTATCTTAAATCAAGATTTTTTTTTATATCGAGACATATCAGCGCCTGACAGCACCCCCTATTCTACTCCAAGTAGAAGATAAGCATCGAAGAACCTCCACTGTAAGATGGTTGAATTAGTGGCAAGCCTTTCTCTTGGCATGAAAAAAACCCTTGCACCAACTGCAGACAGACTGCTGTCCAAAAAAGGACAAAACTTGGTAGCAGGGAAGTCGACAGCCTAACTCTGCCAAGACAGGGTAGGTAAGTCCTTCATAATCCCTGCTCTACAACAAATGTCTGTCAGAGAAACAGGACCCAAAGGCTGAAGATTGATGCTGGAATGTATGGAGAGAAAATGGGAACTGTCCAGGCAGTCATTGGTATGTTCTTTCTTAGTTTTGGAAGCTGCAGGCCCTGCACTTCCTATATAAGCAAATATGTTTATCCCTCTCAGGTCTCTGAGGTGGTTGAAGAATAGACAGCTAGAGTCTCATAGTTAAATTTTGAACTGTTTAGGAATCAAGAGGGTGTTATAGATCTAAGAATATACTCTTAAAAGTGTTTTGCAAGATAGTATGAATGTTAAGTTACATATAGACCTTTAAACTCATGGAGTTGGTTAGATAGTAGAATGTTAAAGTCAGGGGCCAAATATGTATAAACTGGACATTGGGAAGGTATACTGGGCCATTTAACTCTCATAAATGTGGCATATTTATATCTATTGTTTTGTATAATACTTACTGTTATAAGAGAAGGAACCATCTGTTGGACTGAAAGGGGAAACTTCTGGGGGGAAGAGGGTGGAAGGGCGGGATAGGAAGGGGGAATAGGGAGGGGTTTGTTACTGAGATGTAACTTGAAGAAAAAAAATATAAAGTATTTAAAAAAAATTAGATATATATATATAATTAAAAATAAAAATAATAAAATATTTCAAAGGGATGTGTTATTTTGCCAAATGCCATCACACTTCCACTGTGAAGCTATTGTTCTTTCTACTTTGAGAAGAAGCTCTTCATAATTCTTTGGTATATCCAGGATTGATATCTTTAATGTCATTTCCATGGGAATTATGTAAGTGAATTCATGTAAGGCCTTAGCTAATTTTATTGATTTTAAATATTTACTTTAAAGCTAAGCAAGGGGAGCATAGACATGAAAAGAAAGTTAGATTTATCATAGTTGTAAAGTGTTAATGTTGGGTCTAAATGGAAGTATGGCTTCCCACTAATAAGGAAGCTAGGTTGAGAAAACCACATTTTAAAAACATCTTCTTAGATCCAGAACACCCTCTTAATTCCTAAACAACTCAAAATTTAACTATGAGACTTGAGCTATTTAGTCTTCAACCACTTCAGAGACCTGAGAGGGATAAATATATCTGGTTATACAGGAGGTGCAGGACCAGCAGCTTCCAAAACTCAGAAATGATATACCAGTGGCTGCCTGGACAGTTCCCATTTTCTCTCCATATATTACAGGATCAATATTCAGCCGTTTGGCCCCATTTCTCTGACAGACATTGATTGTAAAGCAGGAATTATGAAGGACTTACCTACCCTGTCTTGGCAGAGCCAGGCTGTCGACTTACCTGCTTCCAAGTTTTGTCCTTTTTGGACAATATTCTGTCTACAGTTGAAGCAAGGGGTTTTTCTTGCTAAGAGATAGGCTTGCCACTAATTCAACCTTCTCCAATTGGAGATTCTTCGATTCTCATCTTCTGCTTGGAGTAGAATAGGGGTGCTGTCAGGAGCTGACATGTCTCGATATCAAAAAAATCTTAAGTTAAAAAAACATTTTTAAACACCATATTCTGCAGATCTCTTGAGGTTTATGAAGACCACCTATCTATCTCTTATATTTGGATAAGCAAAATTGTGATGCAAAATAGGATGAAAGCTGAGTTGCATATAGAACTTTAAACTCATGGAGAGGGTTAGATAGTAGAATGTTAAAGTCAGGTGCCAAATACATATGGACTGGACATTGAGAATGTATGCTACGCCCTATAACCCTCATAATTGTGGCCTAATTATTTCTGTTGTTTGTTTTGTATTTGTTGTTGTAAGAGAAAGAGCCCTTTGGTAAACTGAAAGGGGGAGCTCTTGGGGGGTAAAAGATATACCTTGAACTTAAAAAAAAGGGAAGGAAATGGGGCGTTGATGGGGAGGAGAGTGGGAGGCTAGGACTGGATGGGGGATTAGGGAGGGGATTGCAATTGAGATATAACTTGAAGAAATAAAAATAAATTAAAAAAAGGAAAACCATACTTTAATTTTTTAAATTTAATAGTCATATCAATGCTATAAAACATCTAGAATCATTTCTATATGTATACTTTATTTGAAACATGTTTTCTCTTTTTTTCAATATTTCAAAATTAAGTTTCAAAAATCAGCTCATATATATTGGAAATAAGTAGTCCATACTTCTTATTCCAGCCATCTGTTTGTTTGGTTGGTTGTTTTATGAAACACCATATTCAAAATAAAAATAATTTCAAACAAAAAAATTATGGTTGAAATGAACCCACTCAGATTCAACATCACTATTTTCTAAACTGTGAGACATAGATTCTTCATAAGGAAAGTAAAAGGAATAAAAATATTTAATATTAAAGCTTAGAGGCACTCAACACATATCAAGAGAATTTTTTCTTTTCAGACTCACTTGAGTTATTCACTAGTTTTACTACATTGTGTCAGACAAGGACCATTCTGAACTAGTCTTTTTCTCTCTAAACTGCAGAGAATAATTTGTTTACTGAAGAAAAACTACAAGTAGGAAAAAAATGTGGGTTGTTCTAATAAGACAAACCAGACAAAACAGTCTGAGTGTTTTCAAAGTAATGAGCGGGCTGTGTGAGAAATATGCTTCAAATGACACTTCCCAGAAATGAAGCAGGGAAGCTAATTTAATCTGAATGTGAGATATAGAAACAAGTGCCTGAGAAAGGAAATGCTTTCCAGGAAATGAGTTTATTTTGACTCTCTGAACTTACTGTTTTGTTCTGAACATTCAGAGAAAGTACGTGCTTACAGGGAAGAGAGGCCAAGAGAGGTTTAGCCTAGGACCTCTGTGGAACCAGGAATAAAGAGTGTTGATGTCAGAGTGATGGACGAGAAGTCAGTGGAGGAAAAGAACAACAGTCATTGACTCAGATGTGAACAGTGGAGGAAATGCTAGGTCACCATCCAAAAGTGAAGCACGCTTTAAATTTCTCTACATTAGATCCTTGAGAAGTGAGCCCCACTTTCTGCTGCCTAATAGCCCAGTGTTGCTAGAGGTGTCATGGTATTCCACGAGGATCCTAGAATGTGTATGAATGTTACAGGCCAGATAATTAGAACTAAGTGCACCCCACAGGCTCATAATAAAGAGCAACAAAACCAGCTGGGATGAAAAGGTGTGTGGGCTGAATAATCGAAGAGTTCCGGATTTCAGTATCCACTCTATTGCCTGATCATTTATGGTGGCTTGTCTGTCATTCTTGAAAAATTAAAATTGCCAAGGCAAGCACTTTACCAACTGAGCTTTGTCTCCTTCCTTCAAATACAAATTTTCCCTAATGGGAGTGTATCCTTATTCTGAATAAGAATATCTAGGTTAAAAAAGGAAAGTGTCTGAAATTACCCCATTTTACTTGACAAAACAATGGATACTCTTAAGATGTATATTAGATTACATCTATGGGGATAATTTCATTTTCATTGTACATAAAGTAGATAAAATATCTAATATTTATTTTATAACCTCTGATAGGTTTAGTACTTAGTACTATAACAATGAAATTAGTACTTTAATACTACTCAGCCATCAGAAGCAAGGAAATCATGCAATTTGCTTCCAAATGGATGGAACTAAAAAAGCTCATCCTGAGTAAGCTAACCCAGACCCAGAAAGATGCACATGGCATCTATTCACTTATAGCTGGATTTTAGCCATATAGTACAGGATAACTTTCCTACAGCCAACAGACCAAAAGGAACAGGAACATAGACTTTGTTACTTGTTAATGGGATACTTTGCCCTAGTGGAGCTGCTGTGTAGGCTCCAGTGTAAAAGGAAGCTCTTAGCCCTCACATGACTGCTGATTTGTAGGGCACCCCACACCAGAGGAATAGGATAGGTGCAAGAAGAGGGAGAGGGTGGGCCGGGGAGAGGTGGAGGGAGGAGACTGTGATGGAAATGTAAATTGTAGTAATAAATAAACATAAAAGTAAAATAAAATAAATGAATTTATTTCAACATTTTACCTGATAGCTATAAGAAAATTAAAAGTTTATATCTACACATAAACAAATACTCATCAAATAACAACTACATGACAAAATGTTCCCTCAAAGCATCCATACCTAGAAATAAATTAATAACGAATACTATTCCAAAGCATGAAAGGCACATGTATCTATAACACAGCCTGGGTACCTCCTACCTGTTGGGAATTTCTGTAATGATTCTCCCACCACAGCACTTTGTGCTTATGAATACCTCCCCCTCTTGTGACTGCTGGTAGAGTCACTTATGTCTGACTCTGTAATTAATTAATTAATTTATTTATTCCTTTTACATCCCAGCTAGCTCATTTCTTGTAACTGCTAATTATTAAGTATAAAAGTACTGAGACAGACAGACACTCTCTCACACACATAAGTACTCTTCCTCAATGTGTGTAATGCTGCTTAGCATGGTGAAGCATCCATGACTCATCTTTAATTCAGAAACCATATGTATAGTGTCCTTGTAAACTGTAAAACAGAGGTAAAGAATGACTCCCCATTTACAGAACAGTATCCCTGTCTTTCTTCTCTTTTAGGCCACAGTATTTCCTAATCATAGAAGTAAGTGTGATTGCTCATGCAAAAATCTGCACTTATAACCACTTACAGATTCATACACTGATAACACTAAAAATTAAATATATTGATGAGATATGTATGACATTTCTTCTAAACTAATGGAAAACTAAGAAGCTATAGAAAAGGGCATTATTTTTCATGTAATCATCTGTCACAAAGACACAAAATTTGACCTTTTCCTATTCAGAGTAGGTGGTATTTTGAAGATGTGGTATTTTCTGTCAGATAAGATAGTCTATGCCAATCAAGTCAGCACTCGATGTTCACACTGTCCTCTCTCATCAGTATTCCGAATGGGTTCTTTCCTTCTTCAAGAAGGGCTGTCACTTTTCACATTTTCACACCAAGCTATCAACTTATCCATAAATGCAATCACACCAGGAACTTCTTCATCTGCATGTGTCAAAAGGAAAATGTAAAAGATGTATATTTCATGACATAATATCATTCTACAAATTTGAAAATAGAAATCTGCAACCTGTACAGTAATTTTTTTTTCAAAGTGGTCTCTTAGCTGGTCCTTTCACATGTGAGTGTTTGCAGTTTTGCATTTTATTTCCATCTTTATATTTTCCGAAATTTTCTCTTCCTGTGGCATCTTTCTCTGTGGATATTATTTTCAATCATAGGGATTAATAGGTATCACCATTTTTTAATCCCATGCTATTAAAAATATGTTTGCTTTGATTTCTTAGGAAGAAAACTGATAATTTAAAGGGAATTCAGATGGTTTAAAGTATAACCTTTTCAACCAAATATGAAATTTCTGTTTGAATAAATGAGCATATTTCAATGAGGAATATATGTTCTCTCTTCTCTCTCTCTCTCTCTCTCTCTCTCTCTCTCCCTTTGTGTGTGTGTGTGTGTGTGTGTTCCTACCTACACTGCCACTTAAAACACAAACTCTGGAAAATATTGAATTTGTCAACCAAGTCCATAGTCCAAAGTACGGCATACAGCAAGTATTCTTATTTGTTTTTTTTTTTAATTGCCCATATAAGAACACTGTCACAAAAATATTATTTTACAACAAATAAACTTATCCTCTTACATTCCCAGACTTTGTGGTCAAAAGTTGGTGTCACTGGCTAAGTAATAGTGTCAACAGGGCTCTTCCTTCTGGGAGCACCATGAGAAGAATCCCTTCTCTGTTGCTTCTCTTGGCTTTCACAGATAAAAGCTTTGATTCTTAGTCTCATAGTGGCCTTTTCTATCTTCAAAGACAACAATGTCACTATCAGATCTGTATTCCCAAGATCATACCACCTTCTTTCTCTCCTAATGCCTCTCACAATCACACCAGATCCAAAGGGATAATCCACAATAATCTCATTTCAAAATTCTTGGTTATATCTGCAAAACTCCCTTTGTTATGTAAAGATGTCCACTCATTTCATGGATTAAGATGTGTCTTAGAAAGGCAGTTTTGAGAAAATTTTGCTGCTAAATAAAGACAGTCTGTATTATTTCAGTAGTAGTTTATAAATGGAATAAAATATTCGGCAGAGCAGTAATAATAAGCATATTATTCTCAGCAGTTATGTATAAATGTTGTGTTTTAAAGATGTCATCTTGTTGACTATGCATTTCCATGACCTCTTCTTATATTTTGAGCATTGCTTATTCAGTCAATATTTGAACCTTCAGTTTCTTATATTTAATGAAGATATTATATTATACTATACTATACCATAATACTATACTAAACTATAATACTATACTATACTATATTACATTATATTATACTATATAGAGTGAAATAAATGATTTTCCTTTTCACTGCATCCAAGAAAATTTTAAGTTATGATAAATCAAATGGGTGAATGTTTATCTAGAAGAAGAAAAATGAAAATAGAAAGATAAGGATCATAATGTGTTACTGTAAGACCTAGGATGCATGTCTTACAAGAAAGAACAAAAGGACAAACAGAAGAGAGTAGAGTGGTTCCTTGAGATTTCAACACTCACCTGCACCAACCCTAATAACAATCACAGTTGAATTACATAAGAGCAAGTATTATTCCCATGATAAAACATAGAACTAAAAATAATGAGTCAAATAGACCTGGCATATATTTCCAATATCCTATGTCTAGAATTTCATATCCCTTATCCAAATGCCACAATAGAGACCTATGTCTTCTCAAGGGACAACAAATCTCTCCAAACTCTCTCACACAGGTGGCACCTAAGGAGAATTTGCCAATCTGGAACCAACATAAAAGAGAAAATAAGGAGAGTTTGCCAGGACCCCAGTTATCATCATAAAGTTTAAGAATTTCTTCTGCATCCTTTTAATCTAGGACTGGACATGGGGGAAATGCTTGACACATAAACTACAAGGAGTTGGGAGTTAACTCACTTGTAACGTGTTCACCTTACAAGTATGAGGACCAGGGTTCAATCCCAAATTTTGCAAAATATTATTGTTGAAGCCCAGAGCCAGTGTCTAGATATGTCATGAGTCCTAAGAAATAACATACTTCTATTAGCCTGCTAAATGGATGCAGCACCAAAATGTTCCTAAGGACTTAGTGCTGCACCTATGAGGGCCCCACTTAATTCACATCACTGTAGTTGTTTTTTACAGAAGGTGGAAATTAACACAGATACCTACCAGTTGTCAGTGGAAGAGGGAAGGGAAAAAAATTGTAGAAGCCCGAGGTGGTGGATGACTTTAAGTAAAGGATGCTCTTTGAACACAACAAAGAAGATGCACATATAAATTCACAGAAATTATAAGATTATGCATAGCACCTGCCCAATCCTAAATCAGTCAAAAACGTTAACACGGAGGAGAAAATGTAAGACCATCCTATGGGCGTGAGATTGCTATTTGTGGAGGGAAGTCAGTTTTTTTTTTTTTTTAATGATACAATAATGAATATAGTGACCATAACTCAGAGCCAGCTCCAGACCCAGGAGTATTCAGCCAATGCAAACTGAACTTCATGCAGTTTTAAGGACACACACACACACACACACACACACACACACACACACACACACACAAATAGGGGCTGTTGAATGTGTAGATGCTAGAGTAAATTTGTGTAATTGTGTTTGTTTCTCAGTTTCTCTCTCTCTTTTAATAAGTTTATATATTATTCATTTTATATCCTGATCAGAACTACCTCCCTCCTTTCTCTGGGTGGCATCCTCCTGTCCCCTTCTCATATACCTCCTCCCCTTCTCCTCAGAAAAGGGTAGCCCCCCCCCCCTTTACCATCCCACCCCAGCATCAGGACTAAGCTTATCCTCTTTCATTGATGCCAAGCACTGCAGCACCATTACAGGGAAGCGAGCAAAGAGCAAACATCAGAATCCATGTCAGAATCAGCCCCTGCTCAATTTGTCAGGGAACCCACAAGATAACCAATATGTCCATGGGTTATATATCTGTAGGGGGCCTAGTTTATCCAAAAGCACCAAGTACAGTCTCTGTGAGACCCAGTGTGCCTAGGTTAATTGTCTCTGTTAGTTTTCTTGTGAAGTTCTTGTCCCCTTGCAAGCTTTCTTTCCTTCCCCCCATTGTGTCACAAGACACCTTGTGCTCTGTCTAGTGTTTGGCGGCGAGTCTCAGGCTGTGTCTGGATCCTTTGCTGTATGGAGGTTCTCGGAGAACAGTTATGCTATGCTCCTGTCTGGAAGCATAGTAGAGTATGTTAATAGTGATAGGGGTTAGCTCTCTCCCATGGGGTAGGTCTCATGTTGGACTGATCATCGGTTGGATATTCCCTCAATTTCTGATTTATCTTTATCACTATACATCTTATGTACAGGGTAAATTTTAGGTTGGAGGGTTTGTGGGTGGGTTGGTGATCCACTCCCCTCTCCTCTAGAAGGCCTACCTAGCTAGAACAAGGTCTCTTCAGTGTCTGTATCCCAGCTGCTAGTCGTCTCAGCTAGGATCACTTCCATATCCTCTCTGGGGCTTACTTTTTTACTGATCTCCAGCTTGTCTTAGAGATACACCTTCCTTGGTTTCCCATTTTTCCCCCACCCTTCTCATCTCCCACCCCCACTCACACCACAACTGACCCTCTCCTATTCCCCTTCTCTCCCTCAGTTTCTCCCTTTACTTGGCTATGTCATTCAACCTATTGAGGCTCTCTATTTTGTTATTTGTTAAACAAGCTTCACCACACAAGAACTAAGCCGTCATTACTCTATTCTTAGCCCCTTAAACTATTCTGGCTTCCTCCCAGCATAAATCCCAGAGATACTTACACTTTGTGGCTTTCCTGCTTCAGCTGGCTCTCCCTGATGTCTCCTGCACCTCTGCCTGTGGCTGAAATTCCCTTACTTCCTTCTCTAACTTCTCCCCTGGAGAGCAGGAAGTCCAGCACTATTCTCTTCCCTGTTCAGTGATTGGCTGACTGTAAGCTGCTTTATCTGCCAAATAAACTATCAGGGGATGATTGGGGAGCAGTGCTTGCACAACATTGAGACTGGTGATTCTCAGAACAAGGACTACAACCAGATATGGGGGGGGGGGCACAGAAAACAACATTTAATTATACAAATATCAGTATGCCTACAGGTAGAACCGTGGATGAAATGTTGACATTCCCTTCATTTTTGCTTTCCAGAATTAAGTTGTTTGGTTTCCTGAGCAAGTCTTAAATATAAATGTGATGATTTATAAAGATTAAGTGGCATTGAATTTGAAGGCCTTTGTTGGAAGTTGAAGCTTGAATTGTTGCAATGTACTATATATAGGCTTCTGAAACCAGAAGCCCAATTTAAATACTTTCTTTCATATGTTCCCTTGCTCATGGTACCTTATCACATCAATAGAAAAGTGTTAATTCAAGAATAAACAATTACTGTGGAAGAAATTTTTTCCAGCCGTGGTCATGTGAAGAAACTGTGAAGGCCAAGACTGATTGACTGATTGAAACTGTAATAATGAGGATTGGTTGGATTATTGCTAGTTCAGGGCCTAATTATAATTTACTTTTCCTGGGGATAATTTAGCCCCCTAAATAGCTATTACTTGCCCACCGTAACAGATATTTTCTATTTAAAACACTTATGTTTATTAACACTTAACAAACACCTATAAAACATGTACATCCTAATACCTAATATCTAAAACCTATAAATAATATCTAAGAACATCTAACCAACCTATCTCAATTTTGTTAAAAGGATATTAATATTCTCAGCATAGGACTGTGAGAGAAAATTTGATTTCAGCATTCTGGCAGTCATAGCAGGCAGTCCCTTTCAAGCTTAGTGTTCTAGAGCCTAACTTTGCCAGTTCCTATAATCTTCACCAAGTCCTCCAAACTCCGCCCACCTTGCTCAAACTCCCAGAACTCTCAGGGCCCTGAGTGATGTCCTTAGTGTCCAGTTTTTTTTTCTTTCTTTTTTTTTTTTTCACAAATACAATTTTTATTACTGGGGTTTGGGAAAAACATATTTTTTTTATTTCTTCAAGTTACATCTCAATCACAATCCCCTCCCTACTCCCCCCTCCAGTCCCATCCTCCCACCTTTTTCCCCCTCAAACCCCCCATCCTCTACCACCTTTTTTTTTAGTTTAAGGTATATCTTTTCCCTCCAACAGCTCCCCCTTTCAGTCCAACAAATGGTTCTTTCTCTTATAACAATAAATACAATACAAAACAACAGAAATAAATAGGCCACAATTATGAGAGTTATATGGCTTAGCATACATTCCCAATGTCCAGTCCATATGTATTTGGCACCTGACTTTAACATTTTACTATCTAACCATCTCCATGAGTTTAAAGTTCTATATCTAACTCAGCTTTCATACTCACTTGCCTCAGAATTTTAAAATAGTGTCCAGTTTTTAAGAAGTGTCTCTCAGCGGGTTTTATGCCATACCTTTCCTTGCCAACCTTCTTAGGTTAGCCTATGGAATTTGCTTCAGGCTATTGTGGCCTAAATGCTGAAGAATGGCATATTTTGCTGTACACATCTCCACCATGCACTGTCTTCTCAGTCTGTGAGTGCAAGAGGAAGAAAATGCTGCTTGGAGCTCTCTGGTTTATATATAATAATATCGTCTCAATCCTTGGTCATCTTGAGGGCCCACAAGATCTCTTGTGATATGCAGTGGTCTCCATGGCTTCTCAAGGCAACTGATGTCATCTTAGCCACACCCCTTCAACTAGGTAGTTTGTGTTTCTCAGAGATCTGTGGCCTTAACTGGGATACGCCCTTCTCAGCCCCAAGTCCAAGTGATGATGCCAAGTTCCTCCTTATATGCTGCCAGGTGCCAAGCTGAACTGTATTGTAATTCACTAAAGAGATCTAACCCCCACCACAGCCCACACTGATTCACAGCTAACAACTTAAAAATTATAGATAAAAAAAATCTATTAGAATCTATTAACTTGGCAAATCACTAGCTCCAACTAATCTAACTTGTCAGAATGTCATCTGATAGCATCTGCCTGTAGGGGATATTTCCCATCTTGCAGTAAACTGCCTCCCTGGTGTCTCTGCCTTGTATTTTTAAGTTCCTATACTTAGAACTCTTTTGTGTGTGTGTGTGTGTGTGTGTGTGTGTGTGTGTGTGTGTGTGTGTGTACATGTATACACACACACACACACACACACACACACACACACACACACGGAACATTGTAGATATACTGAAGATCAAAAGAAAACTTTCCGTTGGTTCTCTCCTCCCACACTGTGGGTCTTGGAGATGGAATCAGGTTTTCAGGATTATCAACAAGCTTCTTTACCCTCTCAGCCATCTTGCTGATCTCTCCTGGAATCTTCATGCCTAATAATTTGAAATCTGTATTATATTATGAACCATAAACTCAGCATGGTCTTAAGTAAAATCATTAATTATTATTGTTGTTCTAATCCCAAAGACTTCTAGTTTTCAATTGTGAATGAAATTATGCCTTGGATAGTAAAATTGAATTTTTACAAAAAGAAATTAAGGCATCTAAATGATAAATAATTCAGGTAGAGTTTTTATTTTAAAACTTTATGAAAATAATGAAATCAAGAGAGTAGTGATACACTAGGCACTACCACAGCTGACAGTTCTTTGCAGGGACAAGAGATCACTGAGTTCAGCTTGAAGCATTTATAAAGGTCAATATTGACTACAGAAAAATTTAACAAGCTATAAAATTTTGAGGTTCCCATAAAATATAGTCTTTGCATTGCTCTATTCAAAGATGAAAGATATTATTTATATTCTCATGTTTCTTAAACTGATCTTACATTTTGAAATATATATTTTATATTTCCATTCACATGTTTGTAAGAAAACCTTGAATTGCCTTTATTAAAAGTAAGAAAATAAACAATGTGCCATTTTTAACATAGAAATGCTTAAATATGGAATTCATCTGCCACATGCTGATTTATTTGGGAGTGTAAATTAAAATGTCTGTGGTTCTACATATCTTGAGCCTAAAGGCCTTTTGCATAGTTTAGTGTATGCTGTGGACCATACACTGTATTTTTATTTAATGTTCCTCATCTAAACCTGTTTAAATATTCAGCAAAGCTTTAAGGCAATTTTATTTGTATTAAGTCTTCAGCTGTTTATGCATGAAAATACAGTGAGACTGATAAATTATAAATGGAACTACTGGCTTCATTATGATGGGAAAACTCTGAAACAAACAATGTAGCTTAAGCTTTCTGTGGAACCGGATGCTTGTTTGTTTGCTGTGTCAGCAGTTTGGGTTTGTAGAGGACTTTTGCTTTCTAATGAACAAAAGGTATACATACATACATACACACACACACACACACACACATACACACACACACATATATATATGTATATGTACTCATTTTACTTATCCAGTTAGATACTAGTGATGGTTAGGTCATGATAGCAGAGACAAGACATTTTACTTTATATCTTAGTGTATATTTGTATTAACTTCAACATAAACCAGAAGAATTGCTCAGCAGTCCTGTTCCTTGGGTCCTTTTCATAGGTTTGTTTGCAGCTGGGTTTTGTTGTAATCAAATGGTTCTTATTTATTTTGGTTTTAGAAAATAAGTATGATTCATTTCTATTTAGTTGCTATGGAAAAAAATTGCCAAAGATTTCAGGTCAGAACTCCAACTGTGCCCAGGTCCAGGAAACCTACCCAGTCCCATCACAGGAGACTTTTGTGAACTTCATTTTTCTCCTTGCCTACAATGCAAAGGAGAGTCTGCACAGCTTACCACTGGAAGATCATTTTTTTGAATATACAGTAAGTATACAATACTCTTGGGGAGTGTGTGTGAGAGTGACAGCCCTCCTGATCATGTCTAGTCAGAGCCTTTATTTCTTAACACTTTTTAAATTTTAGATAATTTCATACATGTATGCAAGGAAATAGGATCATATATATCCCCATTCAACTCTCTACATCCAATACCTCATAAGTAGGAGGTTGAATTGTGACATTTGCTTCATCTATGGTGGGATTTGGGGTGCTTTGATTTATCTCAAGTTTTGAACACAGCTGCAGTGAGTTTATGAGGGTAACAATCAGGTATCAAAGACAGCATTTCCCAGCATCCTTCCCCATTGTCTGCTCTTACAATCTTTCTGCCTCATATCCGTCACTGGTTCCTCAGCTTTGTTGCAGGTGGGTGGGCACTGTGAATATAGATGAGTCTTTTATGGCTGAGTACACAGACTCTTATTCTGACACTTCAGCCACTCATTCATCTCTGCTGACAGATATGAAAGATCACTGCTTATCTCGGAGTGACCCAGATAGAGTACACCAAATTTCACCAAATATAAAACACCACAGAAATTTTTTGAAACCAGGAGAAGGAATTGCATTCCTGGGAACTTACATTATTACCTGACAGGATTGTCCATAGCAACATATACACATTTGTGAAAATTCTTATTGTCTGCCTCTGCTACGTAAAAAGAAAAAAATGATTTTTTTCTGATATTTTAACTTTTCTTTTTTACATTTATTACTTCAAGTTACATCTCCATCAGAGTCCCCTCCATCCACCCCTCTCTGACCCACACTCTCACCCTATACCCTCTCTCCCACCTATCCTACTTCTCTGGTGTGAGGTGCCTCCACATCTCAGCCCCACTTAGTTCATCAGTCATATGAGGGCTAAGAGCATCTTCTTGCACTGGGGGTCTACGGGGTAGCACCACTAGAACAAAGTGTTCCACTAACAGGTTACAAAATCCATATTTCTGTTTCTTTTGGTCTGTTGGTTGTAGGATAGTTATCCTGTATTCTATGGCTAAAATCCAATTATAAGTGAGTAGATGCCATATGCATCTTTCTGTGTCTGGGTTAGCTCACTCAGGATGAGCTTTTCTAGTTCATCCTTTTTGGCAGTAAATTGCATGATTTTCTTGTTCTGATAGCTGAGCAGTATTCCATTTCATAAGTACCACAGTATTTTTATCCATTCTTCTGTTGAGGGATATCTGGGTTGTTTTCAGTTTCTAGCTATTACAAAAAAGCTGCTATGAACATAGTTGAGGAGATGTCCTTGTGGTTTGGTGAGGAATCTTTTGGATGTATGCCCAAGAGTGGTATGGCCTGGTCTTGAGGTAGAATTATTTCAAGTTTTCTAAGATATCACCAGACTGATTTCCATAGAGGTTGTACAAGTTTGCACTCCACCAGCAGTGGAGGAGTGTTCCCTTTCTCCACAACCTCGCCAGCATGTGCTATCATTTGAGTTTTTGATCTTAGCCATTCTGACAGGTGTGACATGGAATCTCAGAGTCATCTTGAGTTGCATTTCTCTGATGATTAAGGGTGGGGAACATATCTTCAAGGGTCTCTTGGCCATTAGAGTTTCGTCTTTTGTGAATTCTCTTTTTAGATCTGTTCCCCATTTTTTGATTGGATTATTTGGTTTCTTGGTGTTTAATTTCTTGAATTATTTATAAATTTTGTATATTTATTAAGTTTTTAGCCCTCTATCAGATGTGGGGGTGGTGAAGATCTTTTCCCAATCTCTAGGTTTCCTATTCTTTCTAATGGCAACAATGTCCTTTGTCCTATGGAAGAATTTTCAGTTTCATAAGGTCTCATTTATTGATTGTTGTTTTACAACCTGAGCTATTGGTGTTCTGTTCAGGAAGTAGTCACCTGTTCCAATGAGTTCAGGATTTTCCCCACTTTCTCTTCTATTAGATTTAGTGTTTCTGGCTTTATGTTGAGGTCTTTAATCCACTTGGACTTAAGTTTTGTGCAAGGTGATAAATATTGGTCTATTTGCATTCTTTTACATGTTGACATCCAGTTAGAACAGCACCATTTGTTGAAGATGCTTTCCTTTTTCCATTGGATGGTTTCGGCTTCTTTGTCCAAAATTAAGTGACTATAGGTGTGTGGGTTTATTTCTGGGTCTTCAATTTGATGCCATTGATCAACTGGTCTGTTTCTATACCAGTACCAGGCTGTTTTTATTACTATTTCTCTGTAGTATAGCTTGAAATCTGGGATGGTGATATCTCCAGATGTGGCTTTTTTTTTTTTGTTTGTTTGTTTTTTTGTTTTTGTTTTTTGTACAGGACTGATTTAGCTATTCTGGATTTTTTTTTTATTCCATATGAAGTTGAGAATTGTTCTTTCAAGGTCTGTAAAGGACTGTGTTGATATTTTGATAAGAATTGCATTGAGTCTGTATATTGTTTTCGGTAGGATGGCCATTTTTATTTTGTTGATCCTAGTTATCCATGAGTATGGACGACCTTTCTATCTTCTGATGTTGTCTTCAATTTCTTTCTTCAAGTACTTGAAGTTCTTGTCATATAGGTCTTTCATTCGCTTGGTTAGAATTACTCCCAGGTATTTTATATTGTTTGTGGCTATTTTGAAGGGTGTTGTTTCACTGATTTCTTTCTCTGTCCATTTCTCTTTTGTGTAAAGAAGGGCTACTGATTTTTTTTAATTGATTTTGTATCTAGTCACCTTGCTGAAGATGTTTGTTAGTTTTCAGAGTTCTCTGATGGGACTTTTGGGATCACATATGTATACTATCTTATCATCTGTGAATAGGGATACTTTGAGATCTTCCTTTCCAACTTGTACCCCCTTGATCTCCTTTTGTTGTCTTATTGCACTAGCTAGAACTTCAAGTCCTATGTTGAAGAGTATAGGGAGAGTGGACATCCTTGCCTTGTCCCTGATTTTAGGAAATGCTTTAAGTTTCTCTCCATTTTATTTGGTGTTGGCTACTGGCTTGCTATATACTGCCTTTATTATTTCTAGGTATGGTCCTTGTATGCTAGCTTTCTCCAGCATCCTTCCCCATTGTCTGCTCTTACAATCTTTGTGCCTCATATCCTTCATTGGTTTCTCAGCTTTCCTGCAGGTGGTTGGGTGCTGTGAACATAGATGAGTCTTTTAGGGCTGAGCATACAGACATTTATTCTTACACATTGACCAATTATTCATCTCTGTGGAAGTATCTAAAAGATTCCTGCTTAGCTAGGAAAGACCCAGATAGAGTACACAAAATTTCAACAAATATTAGGAACCATGGGACTTGTGTGAAGCCAAGAGAAGGGCCTACATTCCTAAGAACTTACATTATTACCTGAGAAAATTGTTCATAGCAACATGTAGACATTTGTGAAAATTCTTATTCTCTGCCTCTTCTACTTAAAAAGAAAAAAAATGATTTTCTTTAAGAAAGCATATAAGAATCTATGTCTAAGATGATGCCGTTTCAAAATCCAAAGAGCTCAGTAATGCATTTAAATACTTTATGACTTGTATTCTCCTTGACATATCTCTGGAAGAGTGAGACCTCATCTCAGAATAACAGTCTAAGTGTGTGTATGTGTATGTATGTTCTCAAAAAAAAAAGTCCTGATCAACATTTTCATAGCAAGGAGATATTCGAAGTCCTTAAGGTTAGCCTGGGCACAGGCTGTGACGGAAGAGGGTCTAGACACTGATCTCACACATCCAGTCTCAAAAGTCACAAAGAGTTAATATAACTAAACACTGCTTGACAATTGAAGTAAATAAAAGATCACACATCAAAAACTTGAAATTGAAGGTTTTAATATGTTTCTACCACAGAGTTCTATGAACGAACTTTTCTTTTATCTTTCCTTTGCTAATTTTTGTTTTGTCCTGTATGAATTATGTTTTTTTCCTCTATTAGAATGAGGACAGTTTCCTTTTATTTCTGGTTAATTGGCAGCAGCAGAGTTGACCTACAGTTGATGCTAGAATGAAATCAGTTTCAGAAGTCAAGAAAATTCCAGTTGAAAACATCAACTTTGAAGTCTTCCAAAGCATGCATGGTCTGTGCAGGTGCTTCAAATCCCTCACCTGTGTGAGCATGCTGTTCTTCAGCTCACACAACCTGCCTCTCTGCTCACATACTCATTCTACACTGAAATGTTCACCACAGGTATCTAAACTTCAGTATATACATACATTTTTCTTCCAGTTAGAGTCAAGTCATGGTTATGAAAAAAAGACCATAAAGAACGTAAAAAAGAAACATTAACGTACTGAAGGCAATGGAGAGAAACTATTCATTGTCTTTGGTGACTACTAAGAAAAGAACAAAAATCAATTAGTGTGCTGCAAAACGTTAGAAATGTGTTCAGTATGTAAGGTAATATACAGAAAAGACAAAATATTTATTCAAAAATACAGAAGTTTAAAAAGTCATAAAAGCCAGGGGCTGCACAGGAGGGCTGGAGATACTGCTCAGGATTGAAGAACATATATCGCTCTTGTATATCAGACAGTTTACAACCACGTATAACACCAGCTCCCATGGATCAGACACCTTCTTCTGATCTCCTTGGGCAATAGCACACTCCTGCACACGTAGCCACACACAGACACACACACACATAATTAAAAAGTAAAAGTACATTTTTTTGTTTTTTCGAGACAGGGTTTCTCTGTGTAGTCCTGGCTGTCCTGGACTCACTTTGTAGACCAGGCTGGCCTCGAACTCACAAAAATCCACCTGCCTCTGCCTCCCAAGTGCTGGGATTAAAGGCGTGCGCCACCACCACCCGGCTGTAAAAGTACATTTTTAAATATGCAAAAAGTGACATTATTCCAAATCTTTTAGCCAGCGCGTCAAATTGAATCAACTTCAATTACACAATGGATTAAAAATATATGTAAAATCTTAAAATGAAGATTTTACTTTAGAGTATAAAATTCCCAAATCCAACTAAAAATAAAACATATCAGTAGCACAATATAGCTCCATGGATGTAGTTCCCCATATGCTATGATTCAACACTCTGAAGCATTTGAAATGAGTCCTGGTAGAGAGCAGATTTTGTCTCTTGGCAAGGACTAGAGGACCAGAAATCCTCAATTATCTCATTTCCCAAATCTTTCATCCTGCTTTCAGATATGTTTTCCATTTTAGTTCTCACTGGGAAAGACATCACCTACAGAGAAGAAGGCTGTGCAAACCTTTGGGCAGCTAGACAGCTTGTCTGAAATCTAGCTTGTGTTGCAAGACAGAATGAGAACAACAAAGTTTATCTGACATTCATTACCCCAGAAGCTATGGGAACACACAACTTTTCTTTCTGAAGTTATGTTTCCCAGGAGACAGAAGACTTTCTCTGATTCTCTGTATCTGAAATGCTTCCAAGGCATCATGCATGGTGCCTCACTACAAAATAAAAATTTGGTTTTTTAAACTATTATTAGTTTACTTTTTCAAGTCACATCTCCATCAAAGTCCCCTCCCTGGGGTTTAAAGGAAACTTTTAATGACTGATTCAAGATTCAAGTTGGATTCCACTGAGTAAACCAGACTTCAGCCTATCTTTGAGCCTTTCACCTACCGATATTCAATGTCTGAAGCCTTACTCTTCCTTTTCCTATCATTTCTGTCTTTCCAAATACCTTAATTGCAAATATAGTTAATCATTTGATTTTTTTAAAGATAATTATATATAAGAATTGAAATATCTCAGTTGAGGAAATACAATTTTAATGGTTTCTTATAATAAAATCATCCATTCACATAAAGTGACCATCAGGAAGGTGGAGACAGGCTACATTCTACCTATGTTTGCTATGATCGACTGGAAAGCAAAACACCCCTCATATTTTTAAATTATCTCTTTTTATGTATTGTATAAATTAGACCCAAGCCCATAATCTGAAGATTAACTACATAAAACATGAGTTTATATCATGGCTTATACATACCACAAGCTGCTTTTCACCATTTTGGTAAGGAACAAGCCACCAACTCTTTAGGCAGAAAAATCAGTCTAATCCCCGACAGTTTCCACAAAATTGAAATACATATTATTTCATTTCTTTTCTACATATTTTTTATTCTTCTCTAAAAAAAAATCTGTAAACTATTTTAGAGTGCAGATGGTATGCCCTGTTTCCTTTGGATCAGATATTTACTCAGCCTACACTGTAAATACAAAACAATATATTCCAATGCTTCCTTATCCTGTGACTCTTCAATGAGATCCCACCTATGGCTATAATATTTAACAATATATGACACATCAAAATGTTGTGACAACTGTCCTATTTTATCAAATATATGTATATGAAACTGCTGTTCCCATGGAAAACCTGAGGTGCACGGAGGATGTGGCATTTTTCAATAAGGAGACCCCAATAAGTGCTTATATTTGAATATTTGGTTCCCAGTTATTAGAATTGTTTAGGAAGGTTTAGGGGACATGTCATTGTTGGAGTAAGTATATCCTTGTTGAAGGAGCTGTGTCACTCGCGTTGGGCTCTGAAGTTTCAAAAGCCCACACTAGGCCCATTCTCTCTCTCTCTCTCTCTCTCTCTCTCTCTC
>CAJQZJ010001638.1:19430193-19444993 GCA_907164525.1 Lophiomys imhausi | reverse complement strand
TGTGTGTGTGTGTGTGTGTGTGTGTGTGTGTGTGTGTGTGTGTGTGTTAGAAGTCTCCTGAACTCCCTCTAATCTAGAATTTCCTACAAGGACAGGGGTGACAGTGAATTTCTGGTTCTATTGCCTTACTTCCCAGCATATGAAATACAAGCGTGTGCCTTCCAGTTCAGTTCTATGTAGTGAGGATATATTTGATAGGAAAGCATTCTACCAGCTGAGCTGCATCCCTGCTTTTGTATTATGCTTTAATTTATGTCATAAGACAGAAACTTCCCATTTAACAAGTAGCTCTCTTATGACTTGGTCATTCATAGTATTTTTGTCACTTCAAATAATGTTTAAAATCTACTGAAGCCATATTATCCATATTTCCCATTCATATGACAAAATAATTTTCATGTCCTAAGTCTTAATTTTAGAACATCTTTGTTCTAAAATTTTAGAACTAGTTTCTTTGTTCTCTATCTCTTTAATCACATCTTATCATAACATCCACACACACAACTTCTGCTGAGATTAATGCTGTTAGTACATTACTATAACAAAAATACCAGAAGCTAGTTAACTTGGGAAAATAAAAGAGTTCATTTAGTTCATTGCTGTAGAGATTCAATGGCTAATATCAGTATACACCTGGCTTGGTGAGAGTCAGATATGTACTAAAATAACAGGGGTTTAATGGCAGGGAAATATCACATCTTTATAGAGGAGCTGAGAGAGAGCCATGAGAGTCTATAGTCCATTTTGAGGACACACTGGCAATTGACATAGGGCCCCCCACAAGGCATAAATTTCAGAGTTCCACTGTTTCCCACAGAAAATACCAGGAGCCAAGATTCTAACACACAATACTTTAGAAACTGACAAAGGCCATATCCAAAATATATCGTACTGAACTTCTTCAATTATAACATCATATTCCAGGAAAAGTTTCTGAAATCCTGCTTCCCCATACTGTGTAGGGCTTACCAAAGGAAATGTGTAGTATAGAGCTCTCAAAATTGAACCATTCTTCTTTGAAATGAGAAAGACAAATATAACAAAAATCCATGTGGCAATAACTTAATGCAGTAGCTTTCTCACATAAATGATAAATTGCCACTCAGACTAAGGTAATTCACCAGAAATTATTTGGTAACTTACAACAACCTCACAGTATTCTCTGTCAACAGTTGCATAACTATGACTGCTTTTATTTCTCACAGCAGGCAGAAGGCAATGGAACCATCCATACAACGCAACAAAGGGATATTTGTTTCCTCAATAATAAATAATTTAAAGAAGATCTTATTAAAACAAGCAAGGATATAGTATGGAATGGAATGCAAAATCCACATGAATAATTTAGGGCAAAGAGTGAAACCAAAAAGAGTTCTCACATTTATGTTTAGCCTCTTGGGAACCAGCTCCTAATCTAAGGGAAATTCACATCCCCTTCTCTCTTTTTCCTTACTGGTTGGGGAAGTTTGTAAAATATAGTTCTAGTTAAGATGAACTATTTTAAAGCTTTTTTACTAAATGTATAGAGAATTTAAATTCATATGCCTTTAAGCAGATATAAAAAGAAAAAAATCAGAATATTGAAATATACTAGTACTATATTTGGGAAGGAAGGTATTCATAAACATTACATTGAATGGTTTCATAAGATATTTCAAGAATATATCTGAATCATCAATACCTACAAACAATTAAATCTGATTTTCAGGATCTGAAGTTCAAATATAATTTCCAGATGAGATGAACTACATATATACAAATTGTTTAAGCACATCTCAACTGAAGAAGAGAATGTAGCAGGATAGTAGATGCTATTTATATTTCAATGTCCATGTCACATGCCATAGGAATTTAAGTTCAAGCTGTTAAATCTAATTCTAACATCTTGTGTTTGTGTGAAGTTGGACTAGTCACTCACCTTCTCTGAGTTTCAGGATATTGAGTAAAACACAGGCAATACCTGTATGAATAGTCAGAAGACATGCTTACACTCTGGGGTGGTTTGAGTAGGCTTGGCACCCACAGCCTCATGTGTTTGCATGCTTGGCCCATGGGGAATGGTAATGGTAGGAGGTATGACCTTGTTGTAGGAAGTGTGTCACTGTGAGAGTGGGCTTAAAGGTTTCCTATTATCAAGCTCTGCCAAGTTGTAGAATACAGTCTCCTCCTTCCTTGTTGCCTTTGGATCAAAATGTGAACCTTCACCTCCTTCCTCCAGCACCATGTCTGCTTGAATACCTACCTCCATGCTTCCTGCCATGATGATAATAGACTGAAATTATAAGCCACCCCCAATGCAATGTTTTCCATTAGAAGAGTTGCCGTGTCCTTTTCCCTATCTTTGACAGCGTTTTCTTGGAGGTCTTTAATGGAATTATCCATTACTTTCACCTGTTGAGTTGTGATTTCTTTAAATTCTTTAAGGTACTTATTTTCTTTTAAAGCCTTTATCATTTTCATAAGTATAGGATTTTTGTAATTTTTTGTGTGTTTTGGCTGTGGTGTGTTTGCCAGGGCTTGCTGTATTAGCATGGCTGAATTATGTTGGAATCATATTTCCCTGAATTTTGTCAGTTCTGTTCTGTCACTAGCCTTTAGCCATCTGGTTATCCTTTGCTACTTCGTTGTTTGTTACTGGTGCCTTCTGGGTTTGGTGCCAAGGAAGGAGTTTTAGCCTTATAGTCTTGATGATCTTTAGCTCTCCACAGACTGGGTGGGGACTTATATTGGCAGCTGGTTCTCAGTGGGTCTCCCACAGCTCACCCCTTTCTGCAACTGGGAGCTCAGGTCAGGGATTGGGTTGGGATGTGATATTATAGGCCTGCAGGTTCCTGAGATCCAGCTGGTCTTCCTAGTGATATTGGTGGGGGTCAGGAGGCCACAGACTGTAGGCTAGGGCTGCAGATCTCCTGAAGCTTAGATGTCAGGTCAATGGTAATGATCCTTTGAAGTTGCTTTCTGGAGATCCCAGGTTCAAACTGCACCTCTCAGCCAGAAGCACTACGTGAAGGGTCCTGAATGGTCCTGCATAGACCTGAGTGGTCCTGAATTGTCCTGAGGATGACGATGAGAGGAATCCCAGGTGGCACAAGTCCAGAGGATGGCACTTGATGGGACCACCCCCAGCTCAAAGAAGCTGGGAGAGTCCTGGCATTGGGTAGAGTGGGGCTTGGTGGGAGCAGGGAAGGGGAGATCTAACCTAGGTGATAAGGTTTAAGGCCTGGAGACTCAAGGTGGTGTAGATTGAAGAAAATGGAGCTGGATGTTCCTGGTGAATGAGTCTTTGTCACCTCTGTGGGTCAGGGACGATACAGTGGGACTTGGGGCACAGATCTCAGCTCAGGAGAGCTGGGCATGTCCCAGAGCACTGGTCAGATCGAGGCTGTAAGTGGGAGAAAGGAAAGGGAGAAATCCAACCTGAGCAGTCCTAACGATGAAGGTCAGTGGATCCCTGGTGGTACAATTATAGAAGAGGGTGCTTGGAGTGGCCGACCAGTAGACTTCATCCCAGGAATACAGGGGTAGTTCAACATACCAAAATCTATTAATGTAATCCACTATATAAACAAGATGAAAGAAAAAAACCACATGATCATCTCACTAGATGCTGAAAAAACACTTGACAAAATCCAAGACCCATTCATGCTAAGAGACTTGGAAAGAGCTGGCATACAAGGACCATACCTAGAAAGAATAAAGGCAATATACAGTAAGTCATTAGCCAAAATCAAATTAATTGGAGAGTAACTTTGAGCATTTCCCCCTAAAATCAGGGAAAGGGCAAGAATGTTGACTCTCCCCATATCTCTTCAACACCATACTTGAAGTTGTAGATAGAGCAATAAGACAACAAAAGTAGATTAAGGGGATACAAATAGGAAAGGAAGAAGCCAAAGTATCCCTATCCACAGATGATATGATAATATATATAAGTGACCCTCAAAAAATTCCACCAGAGAACTCATACAACTGATAAACTCTTTCAACAAGGTGGCTATATAGGAAATTAATTCAAAAAAATCAGTAGCCTTTCTTTACACAAAAGATAAATGGACTGATAAAGGAATCAGGGAAACAACACCCTTCACAATAGCCAAAAAATATATAAAATACTTGGAGGTAACTCTAACCAAGCAAGTGACAGACCTGTATGGCAAGAATTTCAAGTTCTTGAAGAAAGTAATGAGTTTATCAAAAGATAGAAACATCTCCCATGCTCATGGATAGGTAGGATCAATGCAATAAAAATGGCTATCCTACCAAAAGCAATATACAGATTCAATGCAATTCCTATTAGAATACCAACACAATTCTTTACATACCTTGAAAGAACAATTCTCATGAAAGACAATTCTTTATGGAAAAAGAAAACCCAGAATGACTAAATAAATCCTGTACAATTAAAAAAAAAAAGAAAAAACCATTTAGAGGTGTCACCATCCCTGATTTCAAACTATACCTGAGAGCAATAGTAACAAAAACAGTATGGTATTGGCATAGAAACAGACCAGAATCCAATCAAAGACCCAGAAATAAACCCACACACTTACAGTCACTTAATTTTTGGCAAAGAAACAAACACCATACAATAGAAAAAGGAAAGTGTCTTCAACAAATGGTGCTGGTCTAAATGGATATCAACATGTAGAAGAATGCAAATAGACCCATATTTATCACCTTGTACAAAACTTAAGTCCAAAAGGATAAAACATCTTAATATAAAATGGACATATGAAATCTAATTGAAGAGAAAGTGGGGAAAAGCCTCAAACTCATTGGCATAGGTGACAACTTCCTGAACAGAACACCAATAGCTCAGGCTCTAAGATCAACATCAATACATGGGACCTTATGAGGCTGAAAAGGCATAGGACCTATCATTAGAACAAAACACCAATCTACAGATTAGAAAAAGATCTTTACCAAACTCACATCTGACAGAAGACTAATATCCAAAATTTATAAAGAACTCAAGATATTAAACACCAAGAAACCAAATAATCCAATCAAAAAATGGGGTACAGAGTTAAACCAAGAAGTAAAAAAAAAAAAAAAAAGAATCTCTAATCATCAGAGAAATGCAACTCAAGACAACTCTGAGATTCAATCTTACACCTTTCAAAGTGGCTAAGATAAAAAATTCAAATGAGACTGACGCACTGCCTACTGCACTTATACAACAAACAAATGGGCTGAGAAAGAAATAAGGGAAACAACCCCCTTCAAAATAGCCACAAACAATATAAAATACCTGGGGGTAACTCTAACCAAGCAAGTAAAGGACCTGTACAACAAGAACTTCAGGTCCTTGAAGAAAGAAATTGAAGAGGCCTTTTAGAAGATGGAAGTATCTCCCATGTTCATGGATAGGTAGTGGGACACTTTGCCCTAGGGGAGATGCCATGTAGGCCCCCAGTGCAACAGGAAGCTCTTAGCCCTCATGTGACTGATGAACTGAGGTAGCTTATATGTGGAGGTGCCCTACTCAAGAGGAGTAGGATAGGTGGGAGAGAGAGTGGAGAGTAGGAGGGTAGGACCAGGAGGAGTGGAGGAGGGGGCTGTGATGGGGATATAACATGAATTAATAAATAAACATAAAAAGTTATCGTATTATCTTGGATAAAGTTTATACTCAATTTATCTTACAATTTAGTAACCCAAGATTTGGATTCCAGGAAGTTTCTCTCTGTGTGTACATTTTTACCCCTATCTGCATCATTACACATTTCACTAAGCTTAGATCCCACTGAGAATTACATCATTTCTTAGGAAAGGAAAAGGATGAGAAAACAACGAATGGTTTAAGATAGAAAAATGAAGGTATCTGCCATGCTGGGCAGAAGAGACACACTGAGAACCTGATGATGGCAATGCTGTACATGTGTCTCATGTGGAGTATCTGTAAGGAGACATCAGATATGTCACTTCATAGAAGCCCAATCTGATGACAGCTTGTTCTGCTTGCAAACTCAATCTCCACACAAGCCCTTCACAACAAATCGAAACCTTCAGAGATGACACTCTGCTCTTGAAAGCTTCTGGAAATTTCCCAAGTTTTACTCCAACCATTTTTTTTGAACACTCCATGAACCCATAGTGTACACATACTTGCACATAAATGCATGCCACATCAGATCTTGTAGTATGCTAACTTGTTGGACTTAAAGCACAATCCCTGAGCATGTTTCAAAATGTAGATTTTTTTTTTTTTTTTTTTTTTTTTGGTTTTTCGAGACAGGGTTTCTCTGTTTAACAGCTCTGGCTGTCCTGGACTCGCTTTGTAGATCAGGCTGGCCTCGAACTCGCAAAGATCCTCCTGCCTCTGCCTCCCAAGTGCTGGGATTAAAGGTGTGCACCACCACCACCCGGCTAAAATGTAGATTTTTTAAATTACAAATTATTGTTGTCCCTAAAATTTCAGTAGTGAGAAACCGGTGAGCATCTGTGATCCAGTGTATCCAACTCATACGAGACAACTTGATGAGAGAGATGCTGGCCTAATGTTTATTAAGTTTCATACTCAGAATATAAAATCATAAAATGCATTCAAGAAACAAATGAAAAGTCAGTCACTAAAAATCTCATTTCAATGTCTTTAATATAAAGGATGTATTGACTACAACGCAAGTTAAAATAATCGTTTTTCCTTTTACTTAGCAAATAAACATTTTTAGCAGTTTACTTCATTTCTCTGAGTTCACTCATATACCCACATACATTCTGCAACTGTCCTTTTGCTCATGCTGTTTTAAATGAGACAATGAATATTTTAACTATCTGGGCACATACATTTAAATGCAGTGAAAGCAGCAGTTTACTAAGAAGAAGAACTGTGTTCTTTTTTTGTGAGAATCTTTAATGAACCCTTTAGTTTATCTAAAAAAGCAACCAGATCATAGCAGCTGAAGTGAATTGGAGTTAATTTTCCCTGAAAAACAATAAGAAAGAGAATGTTTTCATATTTAGTAAAAATGCTGTTTTGAGCCAGGTTGCCTGGATGTATAAAATAAAAACACTTCCTAACCATCCTTCAAATGAAAGGTAAAGGGAAAAGCCTGCAGAACTCTCCATAAGAGACAACTCCTCTACTTGGAGTAGAATAGGAATTACTGTAAAGAGCTGCTGACATGTCTCCATATCAAAAAATATTAAGTTAAGAAACCTTCTTGGAATGACAAATTTTATAGATCTCTTGGGGTTTTTGAAAACCACCTATCTATCTCCACATAATTATATAAGCAAATGTTGCTTGTCTCTTAGCAACATGATTTCTGGTTAACTTAGAAAACATCTCTGATAAACTAAGCTAGTACCTAACCAAATGACATGTTTGAATGACTATTAGTTTGCATCTCTTCACTATCCTAAACAGTTTGTGACAGTTGCTATCAATGGACCAAAACTTCACATTGCATTTTTTTATACTTTATTTTTTTATTTCTTCAAGTTACATCTCAGTCACAATCCCTTCCCTACTCCCCCTTCCTGTCCCACCCTTCCACCCTCTTTCCCCCAACAGCTTTCCCTTTCAGTCCAACAAATGGTTCCTTCTCTTATAACAGTAAATACTATATAAAACAACAGAAATAAATAGGCCACATTTATGAGAGTTAAATGGCCCAGCATACATTCCCAATGTCCAGTTCATACATATTTGGCCCCTGACTTTAACATTCTACCATCTAACCATCTCCATGAGTTTAAAGTTCTATATCTGACTCAGCTTTCATACTAACTTGCATCATTATTAAAAACATCTTCTTAGATCAAGAACACCCTCTTGATTCCTAAACAACTCAAAATTTAACTATGAGACTCTAGCTATCTATTCTTCAACCACCTCAGAGACCTGAGAGGGATAAATATATCTGATTATATAGGAAGTGCAGGGGCTGCATCATCCAAAACTAAGAAATGACATATCAGTGGCTGCCTGGACAGTTCCTATTTTTTAAGTGTTACCTAGGTACAATACCTATTCTACTCCAAGTAAGGAATGAGCATCAAAGAATCTCCATTTGGAGAAGGTTGCATTAGTGAAAAGCCTGTCACTGGTCAAGAAAAGTCCCTTGCTTCAACTATAGACAGACTGCTGTCCGAAAAGGACAAAACTTGGAAGCAGGTAAGTCTACATCCTAGCTCTGCCAAGACAGGATAGGCAAGTCCTTCATGATTCCTGCTTTACAATTAATGTCTGTTAGAGATGCTGGGCCAAAAGGCTGAAGATAGATGCTCAAATGTATGGAGAGAAATTGTGGACTGTCCAGGCAGCCTGTTGCCTGCCATTTCTTAGTTTTCGAAGCTGCTAGCTCTGCCTTTTCTATATAATAGGATATATTTATACTTCTCAGGTCTCTGATGTGGTTGAAGACTAGATAGGTATAGTCTCACAGTTAAATTTTAAGTTGTTAAAAATTAAAAGGATGTTCTAGGTCTGAGAAGATGTTGTTAATTTGGTTATGCAAGTTAGGATGAAAAATGAGTTAGGTCAGAAGAGGGAATCAATACCCCTGAACCTGGAGTTTTGACTGGCTGCAAGCTACCATGTGGGTGCTGGGAATCACTGAGACATCTCTGTAGCTAGTAGGATTTTCTTTAATGTTCAAAAGATGATTTTTTTCAATTTTTTTCTTCAGAAACAAGATATTCATGGCTTTATTTGATATGTCTTTTTAGGAAAGTACTTTTCATCAAGTGGAAAAAGCACAGGAAAATTGCAGTTATTTTTTTCACTAGACATCAGTCTGTTCACTAAGGAGATGTTGTCATGTAACTGAAGGATATATTAAATTGTTTTAATTATGAAAAAAAGAAAAATGAGTTATGTATAGAACTTTAAACTCATGGAGATAGATAATAGAATATTAATATCAGTTGTCAAATATATATGGACTGGACATTGGAAAAATGTGTTATATCTTACAATTTTTATAATTTGGGCACAATTATTTTAAAAAAGAATTATGAATTCTGGGAGAAGGGGTAGAGGGTGGGAGGTTGGGGTCGGGAGCAGTGGAGAGAGGGGACTGTGATGGAGATGTAACTTTAAGTAATAAATAAACATTTAAAAAAGGAGACAACTTCTATATATTCTGTCCCTCTTCTCTCTCTATTTTTTTGACTTAGAATGTGGTGGTTTCTGAAATAAGTGTATATAGATACATACCTATATACCCCCCTTAAATATAGAGTTGATAGATACCCACCTGCTGGATAGTCCAACACATTATCATCATTACTGGGAATCTTTGTGGCTGCTCAAATAAATATGGAGCAATGTTCCAACTAAGCAGAGTGTATCACCATATACTGTCACATTTCAGTAATAATGCACTTATATCAGGTTGCTTTTGTGTACTACTAGTTAGGTTTTAATTATGTTAAAGGTGATCTTTTACAAATGCATGCTAATAGTCTGTTCATTATATTTTTATGTTTTATTTCAGCACATTTTCATGGAAATTGAAAAATTCTGTAGGTCAAAAAAGTAAAACTTGTTTTTCCAGTTAGATAATTGACTATAATATTTTAGTGTTATGGAGCAAGGTAGAAAATTTAACATTTTATGAAATTATAATTATTTAAAGAAAGTGTTTTTAGTAAATGAAAATTATTGTTGGCCATAGAGAATAAACTGATTGTTGATGAAACAAAATTCTTGTCTGATATCATGTATACACACAAAAAAAATAGTAAAGTACAATATTGCCTTTAACTTAAAATTTGAGTATAATCTTCTAGGTCATGCTGAATACAACCTGCCTGTATTTTCACTAAGTCAATCTGAATAAGACCAAAAATGACCTCATCATTTATTATAAGCAAGACTTCACTACTAAAGAAAATTCTGTGACTGACCTTTTCCACAAACTTCCTGAAAAATCTGCTTTTTTTTTTCCTCTGAACAATAGCCCTCTCTCAGGACAATATATTACCTTTTATGGCAAATCTCTCCATTCTGAGCTTGTACATCACTCAACTAGGAAAACAATTTGCTTATCAAAATAATTTATTTATCAAATGTTCACTTCAGCATGTCTACCAGTTCCAAATAATTATCTCATGAACCTCAGCAAATCTTCATAAAATTTCTTTGTCGATGAGGTCAGACCTAAGGCTAGATCCTAAAATGTATAAATATATGGTTTCAATATATGCAGATTTCAACTGTGTTATCAGATAAGCAATTTTATCTTTAATAGCAAATGGAATTAAAATTCAAAGATATATGACATCTCAACAAGATACCTACACTATTACTTTAGATAATAAGTATTTTTTTAAAGTTACTTCAATTGAATGACAGATTATCAGCAAGCTACTTGTGGGCCATTTGTAGAGTTGAAATTCTGTACTACTTTGCCGTTCACATAGAGGCTGAACTGGTTGAAGTTCTTTATTTGGTAGCCATCCAAATCTTAGTTCATGAAGAGAGTTGCTTGTTAAAGTTTTCTATGAATCTTAATCATGGCCCATGGTAATGTTAGACGATGTTAGACAATGCCCCAAAGGATGTTACATAGTGCAGATATGTTTGCCTTTATTCACACACTAGGCCACTTCTTTTTTTGTAATCAAGATCACCCAATGCAGGCAGTAAAATAAGTAAAATACATTTACTTTGACATTGACCTTAAGCCATCTTAGATCCTACCTCCATGCCAGTAGGTAAGCCATGTAATAGACTCTGTTCAAGATGTAGGAGCTGGAGATTTCTTCAAAATATGCCATGAATGTCACAGTCAGTAGAAAGTTTATTGAGCTTAACATTTCAGGAAAAAAAAAATTCATTTATATCGTGTCAATAGCTAGAGGGCCAACTTGACTTATCAAAACACTGGGAAGTGTATACATCCCAAGCACTTCTTCAGAACTTGCTAAAAATTTCTTCACTTTCATCAACATACAATATTTAGTGGAATTTATATAAGCTAAATTTTTCAATATGATTCATCATAAATGCAATTAATTCATTTTATATAGTCATTCTGTTTTTATATGCTTTGATATCCTTAATTCTTGCTAAAGTTTTATCACTTCTTTGAAGTTTTGTGCAAGGTGTTTTCATCATTTCTAGCCTTTACCTCCCAACTTTTCCCATATTTAATTCCATTCCATGCCCACCTATCTTTGTGTTCCTGTTAAAGTTATCAAAACATATGCATATTTCCCTCCATGTATGCACTTATTTCTAACATAACATCTTTTTTTTTAAATACTTTATTTTTTTTTTTTAGTTACATCTCAGTAACAAACCCCTCCCTATTCCCCATTCCTATCCCGCCCTTCCACCCTCTTCCGCCCAGAAGTTTCCCCTTTCAGTCCAACAGATGGTTCCTTCTCTTATAACTGTAAGTATTATACAAAACAATAGATATAAATATGCCACATTTATGAGAGTTAAATGGCCCAGTATACCTTCCCAATGTCCAGTTTATACATATTTGGCCCCTGACTTTAACATTCTACTATCTAACCAACTCCATGAGTTTAAAAGTCTATATGTGACTCAACATTCATACTATCTTGCAACACACTTTTAAGAGTATCTTCTTAGATCTATAACACCCTCTTGATTCCTAAACAATACAAAATTTAACTATGAGACTCTAGCTGTCTATTCTTCAACCACCTCAGAGACCTGAGAGGGATAAATATATTTGCTTATATAGGAAGTGCAGGGCCTGCAGCTTCCAAAACTAAGAAAGAACATACCAATGACTGCCTGGACAGTTCCCATTTTATCTCCATACATTCCAGCATCAATCTTCAGCCTTTGGATCCTGTTTCTCTGACAGACATTTGTTGTAGAGCAGGGATTATGAAGGACTTACCTACCCTGTCTTGGCAGGGTTAGGCTATCGACTTCCCTGCTACCAAGTTTTGTCCTTTTTTGGACAGCAGTCTGTCTGCAGTTGGTGCAAGGGTTTTTTTCATGCCAAGAGAAAGGCTTGCCACTAATTCAACCATCTTACAGTGGAGGTTCTTCGATGCTTATCTTCTACTTGGAGTAGAATAGGGGGTGCTGTCATGCGCTGATATGTCTCGATATCAAAAAAAAATCTTGATTTAAGTTAACATCTTTGAATGCCATATTCTGCAGATCTCTTGGGGTTTTGAGATGCCCTGTCCATCTCTTGTATTTAGATAAGCAAATGTTGCTTGTCTCTTAGCAACTTGATTACTAGGTAGTTTAGAGAATATCTGTGATAGACTGTCATAGTAGCTAACAAAGTGACATGTTTGCATGACTAGGAGTTTGTTTTAACTATCCTAGACCGTTTTAGACGGTTGGTATCAAGAGGTCAGAGCTTCACATTTTATTTTTAAGTATCTCTAGGTATGATACCATTAGGAAGCGTTACCTTTAAATTTGTATCAATATACAAAGATCTATTCAATTGTGGTTAAATATACTCTTAATTATGTATCAATATACAAAGATCAATGCCTATGTACCCCAATATAATCTTAATATTACGTCCATATGCAAGGGTCAATACCATTGTGGCCAACTATAATCTTAATTTTGTATCAATATACAAAGATCAATACCGATGTAATCCAATACAATCTTATTTTTGCACAATAAACAATGGTCAATACCACTTTAGCCAAATAAACTACTAATTTTTTATCAATATACAAAGGTATAAGGGAATATTCAATAATCTGCCCCTTCTTCTTGGACCTTCCTGTGCTATGTCTATATCTCATTTTTCTCAAGCCCATGCACTCCTACATAGGAGAGGAAGAAGGATACAGAAAAGGAAAAGTAGGAATTCCCTGGGGCTAACCGCCAAAACTCATTAAGACAGGACCATTTATCAGCTTGTAGTCTCTTCCCCTACATATCAGAGTTTTCAGTTATCCTTCAAATAACCTAAAAGAAGGGCAGAGAAACACCTTCCCCATCCACTGGGCATGGGACGTCGCTCTCTTAAAGTGACTTCCTGCTGATTTGGGTTGTAGTAGACCTGTTTGGGGCCTGAACCCAACTGGGAAAAATGATTAAAAATGTTAGTACATTCCTTTTATGTTCAGTCCTTCTGTTCTCGGCTGTTTAGATGACCTAAGGGGTTTGTAGGCAGAAGCTGATCTTGCAGGCTTCACTGAGGTTCCTGCCGGGGCATTGTGTAGAGCTGAGCGGTCCCAGTGACACTGGATTGCTGTGGTGGTTGCAGGCCCCCGATGGAGACAGCTATAGAAGAAGTCTGCCAGGCAAAATCAACTGGGTAACTCGTGCTCCTTGGTGCCTGATTCTGCTCACTGCTCAGGATTCCGCTGTACAGCCGTCCCCGGGCTCCCCTAATGGACGCTTCGATTCTCCTGGAACGATAAGAACAGAGCCCTGCCCCAATCCCAACCATAGGACAATTGCCCTCATTTTTGGGGGGGGGGGGGGGGGGGCTAGGTAGTACTTCTCCTGAAGCAAATTTGGCCTTCTGACAACATACAAAGCGTTATCTTTCAATTCGGGTTACAGAAGAAATCATTCTGTCACCTTTGAGCTAAACCAGCTCTAGTGTATATATTTTGAGATCCCAAAGGACAATCTGCCTGCATCGAGAAGGCCTTTTGTAAGTAGCCTCCAAACCTAGGTCCCTCCAAATCCCATGTGTGTGTCTCTGAACTCTAACTATTGGGATCAGGGACCTGTGTTTCCCATTTGAAGGGATCAAAGATGTGTTCCACCACTCCTGGATCGAAGTCTTTCTCTATTTAGAGTTTGCCCTGCATCAGGCTGACCCTGAGCTCCGGGATCTGCCCATTTCTGTCTCCAGTGTTCTGGGAGCTGGCACCAAGGGTGTACTCTTCTTGAATGGTGGGACCAAGAGTATGCACCCTCACCATCCCGCTCCGTATGACTCCAGAATACATAAGACCACCAACTCTACGGTGCTCCCCCCCCCCCCGTCTCCGCTGAAGTCACAGGCATGGGCCAATACCACAATTCTCTTCTATTTTACCTTAGCTCCACATCTTCTCTACACCTGGAGGTCTGCAAAACCAGGCCGAATGGCTGTATCCTCTGTTCCATTCACAGTGTTTCAGCCTTGCCCCCTGCTTTTTGTTTTTTGTTTTTTGTTTGTTTTTTTTTGTTTAGTTAATAAATTTGTTTGTTTGTTGCTTCAGGTTACATCCTTATCATATTGTCCTCTTTTCCCGCTTCCCAGCCCCACCCTCCCATGCTCTACTCCCTGACCCTTCCGTCTTGTTCCTCTGGGGTGGAATGTCCCTGCCTAACATTCTCTCACCACAGATCAGGAGTCATATGAGGACCAAGAGCCTCTTCATTCACTGGGGGCCTACGAGGCAGTACTGCCAGTGAATGGTGTCTCATTGCTACTGGGGGAATACTAAAAAAAAGACCAACAAACACACAAACCCACAAAAACAAAGAATATCAAAAAAAAAGAGAGGAAAAAGAGATGGTAAAAGGAAAAAGAAAAAAGAAAAAAAGAAGGAAAAAGAAAAAGATAAAAAAAATTATGTCCTTGTTCCTTTTGGTGTGTTGGTTGTAGTACAGATATCCTGTACGATCTAGTTAAAATCCTACTATAAGTGAATAGATGCCATGTGCATCCTTCTGAGACTGGGTTAGCTCACTCAGGATGAGCTCCTCTAGATCCATCCATTTGGTTGCAAATTGCATGATTTCATTGTTTCTGGTAGCTGAGTAATATTCCATTGTATAGATGTACCACGATTTTTTAATCCATTCTTCAGATGAGGGACATCTGGGTTGTTTTCAATTTCTAGCTATTACAAATAAGGCTGCTATGAACATAGATGAGGA
>CAJQZJ010001638.1:19375225-19429319 GCA_907164525.1 Lophiomys imhausi | reverse complement strand
ATATCAAACAAAACAGACTTCCAACTGAAGTTAATGAAGAAAGACAAAGAAGGGCACTATATACTCATTAAAGGGAATATTCATCAAGAGGAAATTTCAATACTGAACATCTATGCCCCAAATACAAAGGCACCTACTTTCGTAAAAGAAACACTTCTAAACTTAAAGCGCACGTCGATCACAACACATTAGTAGTGGGAGACTTCAACACCCCACTCACAGCAAAGGACAGATCATCAAGACAGAAGACAAACAGAGAAATATTGAATCTAACAGAGATCATGAAACAAATGGACCTAACAGATATCTACAGAACATTTCACCCAAACACAAAGGAATACACCTTTTTCTCAGCACCCCACGGAACCTTTTCCAAAATCGACCACATAATTGGTCACAAGGATAGTCTCAACAGATACAAGAAAATTGAAATAACACCTTATATCTTATCAGACCACCACGGAATAAAGCTGGTCTTCAACAGCAAAAGAATCAACAGAAAACCTACACACACATGGAAATTGAACAGCTCCTTACTGGATGACCACTGGGTCAGGGAAGAAATAAAGAAGGAAATCAAAGCTTCTTAAAATCCAACGACAATGAAGACACAACATACCCAAACCTATGGGATATTGAAAGCTGTGCTACGAGGAGAGTTCATAGCACTAAGTGCTTTCAAAAAGAAAATTGTGACAGCTCATATTAGTGAACTAACAGCTAAGCTGGGTGAATTGGAAAAAAAAAAAAAAACACTCCCAAGAAGAGCAGAAGACAGGAAATCATCAAACTTAGAGCTGAAATCAACAACTTAGAATCAAAAAGAACTATACAAAGAATCAATGAAACCAAGAGTTGGTTCTTCGAGAAAAATCAACAAAATAGACAGACCCCTAACCAAATTAACTAAAAGGCAAAGGGAAAGAACACAAATCAACAAAATCAGAAAGGAAAAGGCAGAAATAACAACATACATTGAGGAGATCCAGAAAATATTCGGGCATTACTTTAAAAATCTATATTCCACTAAATGTGAAAACCTAAGCGAAATAGACAATTTCCTCGATAAATTCCACCTACCAAAACTAAATCAAAATAAGATTAACAGCTTAAACAGCCCAATAACACCTAAGGAAATAGAAACAGTCATTAATAATCTCCCAACCAAAAAAAGCCCAGGGCCAGATGGCTTTAGCACGGAATTCTACCGGACCTTCAAAGAGGAACTAACACCATTACTTTTCAAACTCTTCCACCACATAGAAACAGAAAGATCACTGCCAAACTCATTCTATGAGGCCACTGTCATTCTGATTCCTAAACCACACAAAGACCCAACAAAGAAAGAGTACTTCAGACCAATCTCCCTCATGAACATAGATGCACAAATGCTTAATAAAATACTAGCAAACCGAATTCAAGAACACATCAAAAGTATCAGACACCATGATAAGGTAGGCGTCATCCCTGTACTGCAGGGATGGCTCAATATACGAAAGTCTATCAATGTAATTCACCACATAAACAAGATGAAAGAAAAAAACCACATGATAATCTCGCTAGTTGCAGAAAAAGCATTTGACAAAATCCAACACCCCTTCATGCTAAAAGTTCTGGAGAGAACGGGCATACAAGGACCATACCTAGAAATAATAAAGGCAATATACAGCAAGCCAGTAGCCAACATCAAATTAAATGGAGAGAAGCTTGAAGCATTTCCTCTAAACTCAGGGACAAGACAAGGATGTCCACTTTCACCATATCTCTTCAATATAGAACTTGAAGTACTTGCTAGAGCAATAAGACAACTAAAGGAGATCAAAGGGATAAAAATTGGAAACGAAGAAGTCAAATTATCCCTATTCGCAGAAGATATGTTAGTATATATAAGCGACCCCAAAAACTCCACCAAAGAACTCTTACAGCTGATAAACAACTTCAGCAAGGTGGCTGGATACAAAATTAACTCAAAAAAATCAGAAGCCCTCTTTATACAACAAACAAATATGCTGAGAAAGAAATAAGGGAAACAACCCCCTTCACAATAGCCACAAACAATATAAAATACCTGGGGGTAACTCTAACCAAGCATGTAAAGGACCTCTATAACAAGAACTTCAAGCCCCTGAAGAAAGAAATGGAAGAGGCCTTTAGAAGATGGAAAGATATCCCATGCTCATGGATAGGTAAGATCAACATAATAAAAATGGCTACCTACCAAAAGCAATATATAGATTTATTGCAATTCCTATCAAAATACCAACACAATTCTTTATAGACCTGGAAAAAGCTATTCTCAACTTCATATGGAACAACAAAAAGCCCAGAATAGCTAAATCAATCCTGTCCAATGAAAAAATATCTGGAGGTATCACCATCCCAGATTTCAAGCTGTACTACAGAGCAACAGTAATAAAAACAGCATGGTACTGGTATAGAAACAGACCAGTAGATCAATGGAATCGAATTGAAGACCCAAACACGGATCCACACACCTATGGCCAACTAATCTTTGACAAAGAAGCCAAAAACGCACAATGGAAGAAGGACAGCATCTTCAACAAATGGTACTGGTCCAACTGGATGTCCACTTGCAAAAGAATGAAATTAGACCCATACCTATCACCTTGTACAAAACTTAATTCCAAGTGGATCAAAGACCTTAATATAAGGCCAGCCACACTAAAGATACTAGAAGAAAAAGTAGGAGAAACCCTCGAACTCATTGGCACAGGTGACAACTTCCTGAACAGAACACCATCAGCTCAGGACCTGAGATCAACAATCAATAAATGGGACCTCATGAAACTGTAAAGCAAAGGACACTGTTATTCGAACAAAACGGCAACCAACAGACTGGGAGAAAATCTTCACCAACCACACATCTGATAGTGGGCTATTATCTAAAATCTACAAAGAACTCAAGAAACTAAATGCCAAGAAACCATATAATCCTATCAAAAAATGGGAGATGGAGCTAAATAGAGAATTCACAAAGGAGGAATCACTAAGGGCTGAGAGACACCTGAAGAAATGTTCAACATCCTTAATCATCAGATAAATGCAACTCAAGACGACCCTGAGATTCCACCTAACACCTGTTAGAATGGCTAAGATAAAGAGCTCAAATGATAGCGCATGCTGGCGAGGGTGTTGAGAAAGGGGAACCCTACTCCATTGATGGTCGGAGTGCAGGCTTGTGCAACCACTATGGAGGTCTGTCTGGCGATATCTTAGAAATCTAGGAATAACCTTGCCTCAGGACCCAGCCATACCACTTCTGGGTATACACCCAAAGGACCTCTCACGGAGACATAAGGAAGTCTCCTCATCTATGTTCATAGCAGCCTTATTTGTAATACCTAGAAATTGGAAACAACCCAGATGTCCCTCAACTGAAGAATGGATTAAAAAATTGTGGTACATCTATACAATGGAATATTACTCAGCTATCAGAAACAATGAAATCATGCAATTTGCAACCAAATGGATGGATCTAGAGGAGCTCATCCTGAGTGAGCTAACCCAGTCTCAGAAGGATGCACATGGCATCTATTCACTTATAGTAGGATTTTAACTATATCGTACAGGATATCTGTACGACAACCAACACATCAAAAGGAACAAGGACATAATTTTTTTTTAATCTTTTTCTTTTTCCTTCTTTTTTTTCTTTTTTCTTTTCCTTTTCCCTTCTCTTTTTCCTCTCTTTTTTTGTTGATATTCTTTGTTTTTGTGGGTTTGTGTGTTTGTTGGTCTTTTTTTTAGTATTCCCCCAGTAGCAATGAGACACCATTCACTGGCAGTACTGCCTCGTAGGCCCCCGGTGTATGAAGAGGCTCTTGGCCCTCATATGACTCCTGATGTGTGGTCAGAGAATGTTAGGCAGGGACACTCCACCCCAGAGGAACAAGACGGAAGGGTCAGGGGGTAGAGCATGGGAGGGTGGGGCTGGGAAGCGGGAAAAGAGGGCAATATGATAAGGATGTAACCTGAAGCAACAAACAAATAAATTTATTAACCAAAAAAAAAAAAAAAAGGCAGGGGGCAGGGCTGAAACACTGTGAATGGAACAGAGGATACAGCCATTCGGCCTGGTTTTGCAGAACCCCAGGTGTAGAGAAGACGTGGAGCTAAGGTAAAATACAAGAGAATTGTGGTATTGTCCCATGCCTTTGACTTCAGCGGAGACGGGGTGTGGGGAGCACCGTAGAGTTGGTGGTCTTATGTATTCTGGAGTCATACGGAGCGGGGTGGTGAGGGTGCATACTCTTGGTCCCACCATTCAAGAAGAGTACACCCTTGGTCCCAGCTCCCAGCACACTGGAGACAGAAACGGGCAGATCCCAGAGCTGAGGGTCAGCCTGATGCAGGGCAAAATCTAAATAGAGAAAGAAAATGAAAAGGCTAAAAAATCGCTCACCCACAACATCCAAGAAATCAAGGACTCAATGAAAAGACTGAACCTAAGAATCATAGGCATAGAGGAAAGAGAAGACTCCCGACTCCAAGGTCCAGGAAATATCTTCAACAAAGTCATAGAAGAAAACTTCCCAAACCTGAAAAAAGAGATGCCAATAAAAATCCTAGAGGCTTACAGAACACCGAACAGATTAGATCAGAAAAGAAACTCCTCTTGCCACATAATAATTGAAACTCCAAATGTACAGAACAAAGAAAGAATATTAAAAGCTGTACAAGAAAAAGGCCAAGTCACATACAATGGCAGACCCATCAGAATTACACCTGACTTCTCCTCAGAAACATTAAAAGCTAGAAGGGCCTTGACAGATATCCTACAAGTCCTGAGAGATCATAGGTGCCTGGCCAGACAACTATATCCAGCAAAACTCTCTATCAACATAGAAGGAGAAAACAAGATATTCCATGACAAAATCAAATTTAAACAATATCTCCCCACAAACCCAGCCCTACAGATAATCCTAGAAGGAAAATTCCATCCCAGAGAAGAAAACTTCACCCAAGAAAACAAAGGGAATAGAAAACCCCTCAGCAACTAAAACAAAAGAGACACAGGACCATCACCTATACCAAACTAATGGGAAACAACAACCCCAGGTCACTATTATCCATCAACATCAATGGACTCAACTCCCCAATAAAAAGACACAGATTTACAGAGTGGATCCACAAGCAAGACCCGTCCCATAAAAGAAACACATCTCACTACCAGAGATAGTCACTACCTCAGAGTAAAGGGCTGGGAAAAGGTTTTCCAAGCAAATGGACCCAGAAAGCAAGCTGGAGTAGCCATCCTAATATCAAACAAAACAGACGTCCAACTGAAGTTAATGAAAAAAGACAAAGAAGGGCATTATATACTCATTAAAGGGAATATTCATCAAGAGGAAATCTCAATACTGAACATCTATGCCCCAAATACAAAGGCACCTACTTTTGTAAAAGAAACACTTCTAAAACTTAAATCGCACATCGATCACAACACATTAGTAGTGGGAGACTTCAACACCCCACTCACAACAATTGACAGATCATCAAGACTGAGGCCAAACAGAGAAATATTGAGTCTAACAGAGATCATGAAACAAATGGACCTAACAGATATCTACAGAACGTTTAACCCAAACACAAAGGAATACACCTTTTTTCTCAGCACCCCACGGAACCTTGTCCAAAATCGACCATATAGTTGGACACAAAGACAGCCTCAACAGATACAAGAAAATTGAAATAACCCCTTGTATCTTATCAGACCACCAAGGAATAAAGCTGGTCTTCAACAGCAAAAGAATCAACAGAAAGCCTAAACACACATGGAAATTGAACAGATCCTTACTAGATGACCACTGGGTCAGGGAAGAAATAAAGAAGGAAATCAAAGACTTCTTAAAAATCCAACGACAATGAAGACACAACATACCCAAACCTGTGGGATACAATAAAAGCTGTGCTATGAGGAAAGTTCATAGCACTAAGTGCATTCAAAAAGAAAATTGTGACAGCTCATATTAGTGAATTATCAGCTAAGCTGGGTGAGTTGGGAAAAAAAGAAGCAAACATGCCCATGAGAAGCAGAAGGCAGGAAATCATCAAACTTAGGGCTGAAATCAACAACTTAGAATCAAAAAGAACTATACAAAGAATCAATGAAACCAAGAGTTGGTTCTTTGAGAAAATCAACAAAATAGACAGACCCCTAGCCAAATTAACTAAAAGGCAAAGAGAAAGAACCAAATCAACAAAATCAGAAATGAAAAGGGGGAAATAACAACAGACATCGAGGAGATCCAGAAAATATTCGGGTCCTACTTTAAAAATCGATACTCCACCAAATTTGAAAACCTAAGCGAAATGGACAATTTCCTCGATAAATTCCACATACCAAAACTAAATCAAAATCAGATTAACAGCTTAAACAGCACAATAACACCTAAGGAAATAGAAACAGTCATTAATAATCTCCCAACCAAAAAAAGCCCAGGGCCAGATGGCTTTAGTATGGAATTCAACCGGACTTTCAAAGAGGAGCTAACACCACTACTCTTCAAACTCTTCCACCACATAGAAACAGAAAGAACACTGCCAAACTCATTCTATGAGGCCACTGTCATTCTGATTCCTAAACCACACAAAGACCCAACAAAGAAAGAGAACTTCAGACCAATCTCCCTCATGAACATAGATGCAAAAATACTTAATAGAATACTAGCAAACCGAATTCAAGAACACATCAAAAGTATCAGACACCATGATCAAGAAGGCTTCATCCCTGGAATGCAGGGATGGTTCAATATACAAAAGTCTATCAATGTAATTCACCACATAAACAAGATGAAAGAAAAAAACCACATGATAATCTCGCTAGTTGCAGAAAAAGCATTTGACAAAATCCAACACCCTTCATGCTAAAAGTTCTGGAGACAACCGGAATACAAGGACCGTACTTAGAAATAATAAAGGCAATATACAGCAAGCCAGTGGCCAACATCAAATTAAATGGAGAGAAACTTGAAGCATTTCCTCTAAACTCAGGGACAAGACAGGGATGCCCACTTTCTCCATATCTCTTCAATATAGAACTTGAAGTTCTTGCTAGAGCAATAAGACAACTAAAGGAAATCAAAGGGATAAACATTGGAAATGAAGAAGTCAAATTATCCCTATTCGCAAATGATATGTTAGTATACATAAGCGACCCCAAAAACTCCACCAAAGAACTCTTACAGCTGATAAACAACTTCAGCAAGGTGGTTGGATACAAAATTAACTCAAAAAAATCAGAAGACCTTCTTTATACAACAAACAAGCATACCGAAAAAGAAATAAGGGAAACAACCCCCTTCACAATAGCCACAAACAATATAAAGTACCTGGGGGTAAATCTAACCAAGCAAGTAAAGGACCTATATAACAAGAACATCAAGCCCCTGAAGAAAGAAATGGAAGAGGCATTTAGAAGATGGAAAGATCTCCCATGCTCATGGATAGGTAGGATCAACATAATAAAAATGGCTATTCTACCAAAAGCAATATATAGATTCAATGCAATTCCTATCAAAATACCAACACAATTCTTTATAGACCTGGAAAAAGCTATTCTCAACTTCATATGGAACAACAAAAAGCCCAGAATAGCTAAATCAATCCTGTACAATAAAAAAGCATCTGGAGGTATCACCATCCCATATTTCAAACTGTACTACAGAGCAATATTAATAAAAACAACATGGTACTGGTATAGAAACAGACCAGTGAGTGGATCAATGGAATCGAATTGAAGACCCAAACATGGACCCACACACCTATGGCCAACTAATCTTTGACAAAGAAGCCAAAACTGTAAATGGAAGAAGGACAGCATCTTCAACAAATGGTGCTGGTACAACTGGATGTCCACTTGCAAAAGAATGAAATTAGACCCATACCTATCACCTTGTACAAAACTTAATTCCAAGTTGATCAAAGACCTTAACATAAGGCCGGCCACACTAAAGATAATAGAAGAAAAAGTAGGAGAAACCCTCGAACTCATTGGCACAGGTGACAACTTCCTGAACAGAACACCAACAGCTCAGGACCTGAGATCAACAATCAATAAATGGGACCTCATGAAACTGAAAAGCTTCTGTAAGGCAAAAGCCACTGTCATTCAAACAAAACGGCAGCCTACAGACTGGGAGAAAATCTTCACCAACCCCACATCTGATAGAGGGCTATTATCTAAAATCTACAAAGAACTCAAGAAACTAAATGCCAAGAAACCAAATAATCCAATCAAAAAATGGGAGACGGAGCTAAATAGAGAATTCACAAAGGAGGAATACCTAATGGCCGAGAGTCACCTGAAGAAATGCTCAACATCCTTAATCATCAGAGAAATGCAACTCAAGACGACCCTGAGATTCCATCTCACACCTGTCAGAATGGCTAAGATAAAGAGCTCAAAAGACAGCACATGCTGGCAAAGGTGTGGAGAAACGGGAACCCTCCTCCATTGCTGGTGGGAGTGCAGACTTGTGCAACCACTGTGGAGGTCTGTCTGGAGATATCTTAGAAACCTTGGAATAACTTTGCCTCAGGACCCAGCCATACCACTTCTGGGTATACACCCAAAGGACACCTCACGGAGACATAGGGACGTCTCCTCATCTATGTTCATAGCAGCCTTATTTGTAATAGCTAGAAACTGGAAACAACCCAGATGTCCCTCAACTGAAGAATGGATTAAAAAATTGTGGTACATCTATACAATGGAATATTACTCAGCTATAAGAAACAATGAAATCATGCAATTTGCAACCAAATGGATGGATCTAGAGAAGCTCATCCTGAGTGAACTACCCCAGACTCAGAAGGATGCACATGGCATCTATTCACTTATAGTAGGATTTTAGCAATATCGTAAAGGATATCTGTACTACAACCAACACACCAAAAGGAACATGGACATAAATTTCTTTTTTCTTTCATTTCTTTTTCTTTTTCCTTTCCCTCTTTTTTTCTCTTTCTTTTTCCTCTCTTTTTTTGTTGTTGTTCTTTGTTTTTGTGTGTTTGTGTGTCTGTTGGTTTTTTTTCAGTCCCCCCCCACCCGTAGCAAGGAGACACCTTTCACTGGCAGTACTGCCTCATAGACCCCCGGTGTATGAAGAGACCCTCAGCCCTCATATGACTCCTGATCTGTGGTGAGAGACTGGTATGCAGGGACACTCCACCCCAGAGGATCAAGATGGAAGGGTCAGGGAGTAGAGCATGGGAGGGTGGGCCTGGGAAGCAGGAAAAGAGGACAATATGTCAAGGAGGTAACCTGTAGCAACAAACAAATAAATTTACTAATTAAAAAAAAAGCAGGCAACAACGTTAATACACTGTAAATAAAATAAAGGGCACAGCCATTCAACCTGGTTTTATGAACCTCCAAGTGTCGAAAAAACGTAGAGCTAAGGTAAAATACAGGAGAAATGTGGTGTTAACCCATGCCTTTAACTTCAGCAGTGACGGGAGGAGCACCATAGAGTTAGTGGACTTATAAATTCTAGAGTTACAGGGAAAAGGGTGGTGAGGGTACACACCCTTAATCCCATCATTCAAGAAGAGTACACCCTTAACCCCAACACACTAGAGACAGAAACAGGCAGATCTCACAGCTCAAGGTCAGCCTGATACAAAGCAAACTCTAAATAAAGAAAAACTTCGATCCAGGAGTGGTGGAACACATCTTTAATCCCCTCAGATGGGAACCACAGGTCTCGGATCCCAATAATTAGAATGGAGAGACACACACATAGGATTTGGAAGGACCTAAGTTTAAAAGCTACTTACAAAAGTCCCATACAACACAAACAAATTGTCCTTTGAGACCTCAAAATATATACACTAAAGCTGGCTTAGCTCCAAAATAACAAAATAATTTCTTCTTTAAACCAGATTGAAAGATAACACTTTATATATTGTCAAAAACCAAATTTGCTTCAGGAGAAATATTACCTACCCCCCCCCAAAAAAAAAAGAGGGCGATTGTCCCTGAGTGAGGAATAGGGCAGGGCTCTGTTCTTATCTTTCCAGGAGAATCAAAGCATCCATTCAAGGAAGCCAGGGACAAATGGACAACGGAAACCTCAGCAGAAATCAGAATCAGACACCAAAAGAAGACGAGTGACCCGGATGATTCAGCCTGACAGACTCCCTCAATAGATGTCCCCATCAAAAGCCTACAATCACAACAACTCAATATCTCTAAGACCGTTCAGCTCTACACAATGCCCCAGCCAGATCCTCAGTAAAGCCTGGAAGTTCAGCTTCTGCCTACAAACTCCTTAGAACATCTAAACAGCTGAGAACAGAAGGACTGAACATAAAAGGATTGTATTAACATTTTTAACCATTTTTCCATTTTGGTTTGGGCCCCAAACAGGTTTACTACAACCCAAATCAGCCGGAAGTCATTTTAAGAGAACGACGTCCCATACCCAGAGGGTGGGGAGGGTGTTTCTCCGCCCCCCCCCCTTTTCGGTTATTTGAAGGACAACTGAAAACACTGTATTTTAGGGGAAGAGATTACAAGTTGTTAAATGGTCCTGTTTAATGGGTTTTGGAGGTTAGACCCAGGGTATTCCTTCTTTCCCTTTTCTGTATCCTTCTTTATCTCCTATGTAGGAATGCACGGACTTGAGAAAAATCGAGACACAGCACAGGAAGGAACAAGAAGAAAGGTCACATTATTGAATATGCCCTTATACCCTTGTATATTGATACAAAATTAATAGTATATTTGTCTAAAGTGGTATTGACCATTGTTTATTGTGCAAAAATAAGGTTGTATTGGTCTACGTCAGTATTGATATTTGTATATTGATACAAAACTAAGATTATAGTTGGCCACAATGGTATTGACCCTTGTATATGGACGCAATATTAAGATTGTATTGGGCCACATAGGCATTGATCTTTGTATTTTGATACAAAATTAAGAGTATATTTAGCCACATTTGAATAGATCTTTGTATATTGATAAAAAATTAAAGGTAACGCTTCCTAATGGTATCGTACCTAGAGATACTTAAAAATGAAATGTGAAGCTCTGGCCTCTTGATACCAACCGTCTTAAACTGTTTAGGATAGTTAAGAAAAACAAACTCCTAGTCATGCATGCATGTCACCTTGTTAGCTACTAAGACAGTCTATCACAGATATTCTCTATGCTACTCAGTAATCAAGTTGTTAAGAGACAAGCAACATTTGCTTATCTAAATACAAGAGATAGATAGGGCATCTTCAAAAACCCCAAGAGATCTGCAGAATATGGCATTCAAAGATGGGGTCTTAAATTAAGATTTTTTTTTGATATCGTGACATATCAGCTCCTGACAGCACCCCCTATTCTACTCCAAGTAGAAGAAAAGCATCGAAGAATCTCCAGTGTGAGATGGTTGAATTAGTGGCAAGCCTATCTCTTGGCATGAAAAAACTCCTTGCTTCAACTGCAGACAGACTGCTGTCCAAAAAGGACAAAACTTGGTAGCAGGGAAGTCGACAGCTTAGCTCTGCCAAGACAGGATGGGTTAGTCCTACACAATCCCTGCTCTACAATAAATGTCTGTCAGAGAAACAGGACCAAAAGGCTGAAGACTGATGCTGGAATGTATGGAGAGAAAATGGGAACTGTCCAGGTAGTCACTGGTTTGTCATTTCTTAGTATTGGAAGCTGCAGGCCCTGCACTTCCTATACAATCAGATATATTTATCCTTCTCAGCTCTCTGAGGTGGTTGAAGAATAGACAGCTTGAGTCTCATAGCTAAATTTTGAGTTGTTTAGGAATCAAGAGGGCGTTCTAGATCTAAGAAGATGGTTATAATAGTGATGCAAGTTAGTATGAAAACTAAGTCAGTTATAGAACTTTAAACTCATGGAGATGGTTAGAAGGTAGAAGGTTAAAGTCAGGGGCCAAATATGTATGAACTGGACATTGGGAAGGTATACTGGGCCATTTAACTCTCATAAATGTGGCATATTTAATTCTGCTGTTTTGTATAGAATTTACTGTTATAAGAGAAAGAACCATTTGTTGGAATGAAGAGAAGCTGTTGGAGGGGGATAGAGGGTGGAAGGGTGGGACAGGAAGGGGGAATAGGGAAGGGTTTGCGACTGAGATGTAACTTGAAAAAAAAATAAAGTACTTATATAAAAAAAGAAATAAATAAAAATAAATTACCCTTCTGTTTCAGCTATCAGTGCAGTGCCCACTAGGCCCTACTTATATCAGCAAATCATTTCAAAACTCTCAGTTGGAGTCGGTCGCATCAAGGTTGTATATTAATAAAAAAAAAAAGGTCTACAGATTTTCTTTCACTTTAAATCAAGTACATATGAAGTATTGTATAATATGTATTCCAGCATTATGAACCAAAAGTTCAATGTTTACAGGCCTCAGGCAAATTCTCAATGCCTTCCAAAAGTATTAGGCATACAGTCAAGGAGAAAATTCTCTCTCCAGTGGAGCTTACTAAATCAACACCTGTCATATTCAATCCCTCATCTACTTCTACTGTTTACAAAATGCAGAAATTGATCTTAATGTGTGAATTATATACACAATTGTACATGAAATTAGAAATATGGTAAATAAAACAGGTAAAATGCTAGTTATTGATCATGGTCCATTTATTTTTGAAATTTTGATTTTTTAAATACAGAAATTTTCTATTAGATGATTTTGTAGTTAACAAGGAAAATCCTAAGAGATTATGTACACCCAAAAATAGGACACAGAACTCTAAAGACAGGCATAATGTCTGCATGCTGAAACTCACTAAATAGAGATACACTCCCTGTGGTTACTTTTGAATTTATCCTTTGAGATGAGACCTCTCTTGCTAAATTTTGTTAGAGGAAGTTCTAATACATTGGTTCTCAGAGGCTGATTCAGTGCTCAGAGATCTGGTTATCACCTTTTCTGAGGCACTCTCTGAATGGTTAATAAAATTCACTGATTGCCAATTAACTGGGCAGAAATAGTATAGGAAGGTGGAACTTCCTGGGACAGAAAAAGGAACCTTGGATTTTGTACAGAGGAAGCCACTTTTCCATCAGGAGAAATGGAACAGACAGATGTGTCTGAGAGCTCTGAATGATACAGCAAGCCACATGGCTCATTGGGATTAGGTGATCTAGGATTAATTTAGGTGAGCTAGTTAAGAGACTGCCCAGCTAATCGCTAAGCATTAAAACATTAAAAGGACTTGCTGTATTTAATTATTGAGAAAAACACCACTGTGAGTTTTAGGTTGAAAGTCCTACAGGCCTCTAGCTAAGGCAGGTCTATAGGCTTCTGTCCACAGGCCTCCTAGCAGGCCTCAACACCTACCCTGCCAGACTGTCTCCAGCTCTGTTCTGCCAACCTAATATAACAGCTTATAGTTATTAATTAATATCTGCCAGGCCTACAGATCTCTAAGATGATTCAGGCCTGCTGGTCTCCCACCAGGCCACAGGCTGCTCTGCCAGCCTAATATTACATTTTATACTTATTAATAAATATATTTGATAACTAAGTTTCAGTTTCAAAATTTGCTTCATTTCACAGAAATTCCAAATTCAACATGGAACAACCACCATGGAGCAAACACTGGCAAGTTGAATATGATATTCTCTATAATTATTATTGGTAAGTTTATGTTTTTCTATATTGCATTGGGCTATGTAATATTGTTATAACAAAATATCCAAGAGGAAAGGAAGGTGAAGGAGGCAGGATTTAGCAGTTTGTGCTGACAGCTGGGGATTTCCACTAAATAGAAAAATTTGTCCAGGAAACAGGGTGTGTGCTGGAGGGCAGAGAAGAGGGCTGTGTTTCTTCAATTCCTTGCCCCCAAGTATTCACATCCTGTTGAACTGCATCAGGAAAAGCAGCCCCAAACAGAGTGGAAGCAAGCCCCCAATTTCCGAACCTTCCTTCTAGTTCAGAGGACCTCTGATATTTTTGATGAGCACCCAAGGCTCATGTGGTTCCAAAAAAATAAATTCTGTTTGCTCGAGGACATGGCTTCCGGAGCAGAGGGCCCTGGGGAATCAATTCCTACAAACCCAAATGAAAAGAAGCTCAAGAGTCCATCATAGTCCATCTTGCAGAGATTAGTACAGATCAGTTTTGCAAAATGATTTACAGACCTATTGTTAGTCCTCGGCCCTACTTGACCTGCATCTGTTCTAGATGCTGATGGGGTTTCTTGACCTCATTGCCCTTTGCTGAGACAGCATTGTTATCATTAGGTGGATCGAGGTAGTGCCCAGCCACATTGGTGTCCAGAGACACTGCCATTACCAGGACCAGTCTGATCTGACTCCTTGTTAGAATCAACAGATTAGTTTAAAACATTGGTTTTGGTCCTCAGCATGTGGGTCATGAACCCTTTGGGAGTCAGATGACCCTTTCACAGGGGTGTGTATCCGATATCCTGCATACCAGATATTTGTGTTCCTAGTAGTTTGTTTTTAGTGAGGTCCAAAGGGATAATGCCATAATGATATAAAAGCAGCAAAAGGTGGAAAACAAACACAAAGCAGGAGCTGGGAGGAACCAATCTCAATCTTCTATTGTGTTCCTGTCTGATATTAAAAAAAAAAAAAACAGGGGCACCTACTTAACATAAATAAATACAATAATTGATTCAAGGACCTCACTCCCAATGACATGATTCCCATTAGTCCACATCTCTCAAAGGTTTTAAATCCTCTTAGCTCACAAAGATTAAAAAAGAAGAAACTTTATATATTTTGGATATTAGCCTTCTGTCATATGTAGGGTGGGTGAAGATCTTTTCCCAATCTGTAGGCTGTGTTTTTTCCTATTGACAGTGTCCTTTCCTTACAGAAGTTTTTTTTTTTTTCAGTTTCATGAGATCCCATTTATTAAATGTTGATCTTAGAGTCTGAGTTGTTGGAGTTCTATTCAGAAAGTTGTCTTCTATGCCAATGAGTTCAAGGCTGTTCTCTACTTTCTCTTCTATTAGATTTAGTGTATGTAGCAAAATGTTTTATTTATCACACATGTATTTATTAATACTTAACAATTAGCAATAAAGTTCCTAAATCCTAAAACCCAAATCCTAATTCTAAAACCTATAATCTAAGAATATCTTAATACCTAAAATACTCTAATATCTATAAAAAACACTTAACACTAACTTAAGTTTCTTAAAAGGATATTAATTCTTTCAGATTAATTCACTTGGCATGGATCCATATGAATGGACAGTTTCCAACAAATCTTTTAATCTTAAAGTCTGTAAGTCTTATTCATCAGATCTTAAGGCTAGTTTATAAATTTAATCCTATTTGCTAATAGGATTGATAATAAATTGTAATTCTATTGGCTAATGTTTAGACCATTGATATAGGGTGGTCTTTTAATCAGCCAAGAATTGCCTCCATGGTCTTAGGGCCCAATTGTTTATAAGATTAAAATTTGTCCAGATCATTTTCTGCTTACTATTCTGATGCTCTGGGGCTCCAAGGGGAGAAGTTTCTCTGTTCTGGCTTTCTAGAGCTCCCGGGAAGCTCTGCCTTTACTTTCTCCACTAGTGTGGACTCCTGACAGGTCAGCACACAATGGTTATGAGCAGCAGAATGTTGTCTTGCTGCATGTGTTGGCAGAGGAAGATGAGGAGGAGGGCTGGGCCAAGATGTGGCCTTCTGATTTAAATCCTCCTTGTTGTGATGAATTCAGTGTGAAATCTGGCATTCTCCTTGCCATAGTTGCTGGCGGGCTTTCCAAGGCAAGCCCTTCATTGGTAAACACCTCTGGGTCCAGTCGTAATTGGTTCCACCCATATCTTTTACCTGAGATGCCAAGCTTCTGCTAATCCAAAATCCCTATGCTGCTAGATGCTACATTAACTTCACTAACCCTACCACAAGTGTATCTGGTGTTATGTTGAGGTCTTTGATTCACTTGTATTTAAGTTTTGTGTAGAGTGATTAATATGGATCTATTTGTATTCTTCTACATGCAGATCTCCAATCAGACCAGTACCACTTGTTGGAGATGCTTTCATTTTTCCATGGTATGATTTTGGCTTCTTTCTCAAAAATCAAGTGTCTGTAAGTGTGTAGGTTTAGTTATGGGTCTTATTTGTAATTCTGTTGGCTAATCTGTCTGTTTTTATACCAATATGCTGTGGTTTTATTAACTATTGCTTTGTATACAACTTGAAATCAGGGATGGTGATACCTTTGGGAGTTCTTTTGTTGTACAGGATTATTTTCCCTATCCTGAGTTTTTTATTTTCCATATGAAGTTGAGAATTGTCCTTTCAAGTCCGTAAAGAATTTGTGTTGGAATTTTAATGGTAATTGCATTGACTCTGTTGATTGCTTTTGGTAAGAAGGTCATTTTTATTATGTTAATCTTACTGATTGATCCATGAGCATGGGAGATCTTTCCATCTTCTGAGATCTTTGGTTTCTTTCTTCAGAGTCTTGAAGTTTTTGTCATACAGGTCTTTCACGTGCTTGGTTAGAGTGACACCAAGACATTTTATATAATTGTGGCTATTGTGAAGGGTGTTGTATCCCTAACTTCTTTCTCAGCCTGTGTATCATTTAAAAAAGAAGGGCTACTGATTTTTTAAAGGTAATGTTGTATCCAACCACTTTCCTGAAGGTGTTTATCAGCTATAGGAGTTCTCTGGAAGAATTTTTGGGGTGTCTTATGTGTACTATCATATCATCTGCAAATAGAGATACTTTGACCTTTTCCTTTCCAATCTGTATCCCCTTGATTTTCTTTAATTCTCTTATTGCTCTAGCTACAACTTCATGCACTACATTGAATAGTTGTGGTCAGCCTTGTCTTGTCCCCAATTATAGTTGAATTTCATTAAGATCCTCTCCATTTAATTTTATGTTGGCTGTCAGCTAGTTACATATTGGCTTTATCATATTTAGGTATGGGCCTTGTAATTAAACACCAAAATACCATATAATCCAATTAAATATTGGGGTCAGAGTTAAACCAAGAATTCTCAACTAAAGAAACTCTAATGGGTGAGAAGCAGTGAAAGAAATGCTCAAGGTCATTATTCATTAGGGAAATGCAAGTCAAAACAACTGTGAGATTTCATCTCACACCTGTGAGAATGTCTAAGATCAAAAACTCAATTAACACCAAAATCTGGCAAGGATGTGGAGCAAGGAGAACACTCCTCCATTGTTGGTGAGAGTGATAACTTGTACAACCATTCTGGAAATCAATTGGGCACTTTCTCAGAAAATTGGGAATAGTTCTACCTCGAGACCCAGCTATACCTTTTCTAGGCATATTCCCAAATAATGGTCCATCATACCACAAGGACATTTGCTCAACAATGCCCATAACAGCCTTATTTGTAATAGCCAGAAACTGGAAACAACCTAGATGTCCCCAAACTGAAGAATGGATAAAGAAAATGTGGTATTTTATACAATGGGATACTACTCACCTAAACAAGGAAATCATCACATTTGTGGGCAACTGGATGGAACTAGAAAAGGTCATCCTGATAACCCAGACCCAGAAAGACACACATGGTATGTACTCATTTAAAAGTGGATATTAATCAAACAGTATAGGATAACTATATCATAATCCACAGACCCAAAGAGACTAAGTAACAAGGAGGACCCAAGGGAGGAACTTTGAATCACTCAGAAGAGGAAACAAAATAGACAGTGGAAGCAGATGAAGAGAGAGAACTGGGTAGGAAAGAGGGTGAAGAAGAGAATGAGGGTGGTAATCTGCTGCAGAAAAACAGGGGTAGGAGGGGCTAGGACTGGGAGAGAGAAGGGAAGCTGATGGGTAGGGGATCTCTGGGACAAGTTGGACACCTCTGATGGGGTAGGCTTCTGGGAGGATATGGGGTGAATCCAGATGAAACTCCTAGAAGCAGAGGATATGGAGACTGAAATGGCCAGTCCTTATAGCCAGGAAGGACTTCCAGTGGAGGGAGGACACCAACCCACCCACAAAACCTTTGACCCATAATTTACCCTGCCTACAAGGCAACATACAGGGATAAAGAGGAAGCAGTGATTATGGAAAGGCCAACCAAATACTGGCCCAACTTGAGACCCCCCCCCACAGAAGAAAGCCAACCCCTGAGACTATTAATGATACTCTGCTATACTTGTAGACAGGAACCAAAACAAAAAGAACAAAATGCATATGTTTGTGTATATGTGCGTTAGGCACAAAGTAAAACAATTCATTAAAGGAGTTGGTCCATTACAAATGGAGACTGACCAAAATTGTCTGCATTTAATGGAACAGTAGAAAATTTTAGGTATGGGGCTAGAGAGATGGATCAACAGTTGAGAGTACTGGTTACTTTTTCAGAGAACCTAGGTTCAAATTTTAGAACCCATGTGGCAATTCAAAACCATCTGTAACTCTAGTCTCAGGGGATTTAATTCTCTTTTGTGGCCTCCACAGGCACAGTGTACATGTCATACACAGACATACATGGAGGAAAGAACAAACAAAACAAACAAAAACAACCATGATAATAATAATAAAGGTTAAAAAATACTGTTTAAAACAAAAAAAGACAATCCTAGGCAGAATCTGTTTCTGAAACCTACAAAGTGAGTTTCTTTTTTTGAGTAAACCTTTATTTTTAAACATACAGTGGTTTAAAATATTGATATGAATCACATCAGTATTGTTCAGGATAATGTCCTTGGTCAAAGTCCATTAATTTTAGATGTTAGCCACATCTATGAAATACCTATGTCTAAGCATCTAAACAGATGATGACAGTCATGTTCATACGTAAAACTAATTCACCATCATAGGGGGTAAAATGGAAAAGGAAACATAGTTTAACAAGTCAAGAGAGAACAAATAAGATGATGAACTGAATTCTAGCCTCAGTAAAAGCTTCATTTTATAAAACAAGTCTATCTAACTACATATTAAGGCAGATATTGCCAACCTGACTATAACATGAGGCCGAAGGGTGATCTGCCTATGAAGGAGCAGTTTTCACAGAAGAGCTAAGAATAAATTAAAAGTGAATAGAAGGAAATTGCTTATCATGCACACTCAACAACGAAGCCAGGTAGGCTCTTAGAATTAGAGATAAGATAGGTTTCAAGAGAGACTATTATCACAGGGGAATTTTATAATCTAAAAGCTCAAACTCATTAACAAAATATCAATGTGCAGATATCTGTGTCATACATAGGGTACAGAGTCCTTTTAGTATAAAAGCAGGTGTGGTATAGTTTAAGGGAATTGTAAGTTTAGTTTTAGTTTTTGGAGACAACTCTAGACTGATTTCCAAGGTGTTTGCACTGGCTTACATTCCCACCAATGGTACATAAATAATAGGTTTTCACCACTTCCATGAAAGCATCTGTTATCATTTGTATTCTCGAAGATGGACATTCTGACTGGGTGAAATGGAATCCTAAAGTAGTTTTAGTCTGTATTTCCAAGTTAGCTATTGATGTTGAACACTTAAAAATGAACTCCAGCCATTTCTATTTCTTCCTTGAAGGACTTTAAGTTCTGTTCTGTAGTTGGCTTTAATTGGGCACTCAGGTCAATATAGCTATTGCCTTGCTGTTCATTTTTTTGGATTCTTTATATATTATCACTAATCCTGTCAGATCTGAGGCTGGCAAAATATCTTCAATTCTGCAGGCTGAATTTTCACAAGTTTGCAGTCTGCTTTATACTTTTTAATTTCCAAAATTCCATTTGTTAGTTGTTGATTTCATTTATTATAAAATGAAATTCCTATGTATAATTATTAACTATGGTTATACACATAAAGTGTATCAGATATTATGCTGAGGTCTTTCATCCATTTGAAGTTGGGTTTTCTGCAGGATGAGAAATGAAAATCTGATTTCATTCATCCTCACATTAATACACAGGTCTCCAACATCATTTATTGCTGATGCTGGCTGTATTCTACAATGTATATCTTCACTATCTTTGTCAAAAGCAGCTATCTGTAGTTGTATGGATTAATGTTTGATATATTCCATTGCTCAAGCTATCTTGACCAATGTTACACTGTTTATATTATTATGTCACCATAGAACAAGTAGGAACAGGTGTCCTTATTTTTTCTACTACATTGATTTCCTCAATATTCTGTTAGCTATCATTGGTCTTTTCTTATTCTATACAAATTTTAAGACTTTTTTGGAATTTCATTGGATCATTAGGTTGTGTTTCATAAAGTAGTCATTTTCAGAACGTTAATTATTACATTCTGAAAACATGAAAGTTATTTCCATCTTCAAGTGTCTCCTTAAATTTATCTCCAGTGTTTTAGAGATCTTTCATTTGCTAGATTAGGTTTATTCTTAATATTTTAATTAAGGGGCTATTGAGAATAGGGTTGTTTCCTTATTTCTTTTTCATTATGTTTGACATTGCTGTATAAGAAGGATCACTTGGGAGGCAGAGGCAGGCGAATCTTTGTGAGTTCAAGGCCAGCCTGGTCTACAAAGTGAGTCCAGGACAGCCAAGGATACACAGAGAAATCCTGTCTCGAAAAACCAAAAAAAAAAAAAAAAGAAGGATACTAATTTGTGTGTGTAAATTTCAAATCCTTTCCTTGTTGAAGGTGCTTATCAGCTCTAAGAGTTTTTGGTGGAGTCATTAGGGTCTATTAGAGATGAAACCACATCATATGAAAATAGGGATTTTTTTATTTGTTCCTGTTTATTTATCTCTTAATTCTTTTGTTTTATTAAAATAGAAATCAAGCACTGTATCAAATATCAGTGAAGAACCCTGTCTTGTTCCTGATATTAGTTGGAATGCATTTAACTTTGTTCCATTACTATTATGTTGACTAAAGGTGTCTTCATTCTTTGACTCTTACCTCCCCTCCCCCCAGTATCATATACAAAATAGTATGTACAACCTGGCAGGCATAACTGCACATATATATTCATTGTTGTCTTACAATAGTTAAGGAAAAGAAACTGCTTAGATGTCTCTCAACTAATGAATGGATAATACAAATGTTGCACATATACACAATGAAATTTTATTCAGCTACAAAAAAATCAAAGTTATGAAAATTCCAAAGACATTGATAGACTTAGAAAAATTATGGTGAATGACACCATGCATCAATTAGACCTAACATATATCTACAGAATAACTCACCCAAACACCAAATAATATAAATTATACTCAGAAGCTCGTGGAGGGACTCATGGACATGAAAAAATTTGGGAGTATAATGAAAATGCTTGATTGAAGTTATTGTATGAGTTTATTCATTTGTTAAACTCCCAAAATTATGGAGTTAAAATGGATGTTTTAATTCCCAGTGACAAAAGAGTTTGAACTGAATGTTATCTTAAAGCTGAGAAAGCACATAAAGATGATGAAAATACTGACACTTTATTATGAAAATAGACATCATGGTATATACAATGGCATAAACATTCTGGAAACACTTGAGAACCTCATAAGACACTTCAAATTGCAGTTTGTTCTCAAGGAAAGACATCACCTTTCAAATCCTTAGATGTCATTTGAATTTAAAGGATGCACATGTATGGCTTAAAAAAAAAAAACTGCTGCTATCCAGTTTGAGTTCCAAGGGCTGTTTTATATTTCGTTTCATATTGTCTTGTATTTTAAATCCAATAAGGAATATTGAAGTATAAATGACAAAAAAATTTCTGAAAGCATCCATTCAGCAAGCCAGGTGTTTGTTTCTCATTCAATAGTCAAACTCTTGTGTTAGAAGAGTTCAGGCTAACTTATGAGAGTCCATTGTCAATTCATAATCAGTCAGAAACAAATATAAGGCATTTGAAAGAAATTGAAATCACTGCAGATTATTTTATTCAGATAATGGTTGGTTTAAAGGATCTCATATAATACAATCTAAGGACGACTAGCCTGGGATTTGCCATGAATGAGGTCATGATACCATCTCTGCATCACTGCAATATTCCAGCTTCTCCTTCCTCTGCTTACTCTCCATTTCCCTTTACTGCTGGTAATGGATCAATGATCAAATTGTGCTGACATTAGTTTCGACTTACAGTCTTCACATGGTCATCTAATGGAGTCAGTTTATGAAGAGGTCACTTCTTGAAGGCTTAAAATTAAGGAAAGCATACAGAACTGCTAAGCAACAGGGAGGACTGTCACAGTTGTGGGTCACCCATTCTTATATACCTGAACATGACTTAGGTATTTGAAGGCCTTGTGTGTAGCAAGAATTCTACTCACTTAAAAGGTGAATTATACTTCTTAATTTTAAAAGCTGACAATTTCAGGAGTTTTAAGAGAATATCAAAACTAAACTGATTGGTCTCATTTTCAGTCACAATGATCAAATAAGTGAGAGTGAAATGAATCTCCCCACCCAACCTGTGTGCACTCAAGAATGTACAGATGTATATGTGCATAAACACGGAGTTCAGAGGTCAATTTCAAATGCCATTCCTCAGGAAACAGCTACTTTTTATGTTTATTTATTACTTCAAGTTACAACTCCATCATAGTGCCTTCTTTCCACCTCTCTCAGTTCCACGCTCCCACCCACTACTCCCTCTCCCACCCATCCCACTCCTCCGATGTGGAGTGTCCCTACATATCAGCCACTCTCAGTTCAACAGTCATATGAAGGCTAAGAGCTTCCTCTTGCACTGGGGGCCAACATGGTAGCACCCCTAGGACAAATTGTCCCATTAATAGATAACCAAGTCTATGTTCCTGATCTTTTTGGTGTGTTGGTTGTAGGATAGTTATCCTGTATTATATGGCTAAAATCCAATTATAAGTGAGTAGATGCCATGTGCATCTTTCTGAGTCAGATTCCATCTCATACCTGTCAGAATGGCTAAGATCAAAAACTCAAATGACAGCACATGCTAGCAAGGTTGTGAAGAAAGGGGAACGCTCCTCCATTGCTGGTGGGAGTGCAAAACTGCACAACCACTATGGAAATCAGTCTGGAGATATCTTAGAAAGTTGGAATAGCCCTACCTCAAGACCCACCATACCACTTCTGGGTATCCACCCAAACAATTCCTCACCAAACCACAAGGACATATCCTTATCTATGTTCATAGCAGCCTTATTTGTAATAGCTACAAACTGGAAACAACCCAGATATCCCTCAACCAACGAATGGATAAAAAAAATGTGGTACATTTATACAATGGAATACTACTCAGCTATCAGAAACAAGGAAATCATGCAATTCGCAGCCAAATGGATGGAACTAGAAAAGCTCATCCTGAGTGAACAGCTACTTTTTTTTATGAGACAGGCTCTCTCAGGGGAACCTGTTGCTCTTTGTGTTGGATAATCTGGCTGTCCAGTGAACCCTGTGAATTCATTTGTCTATACTATCCTGGGGTTGGGATTATAAGACTGCCATTATGCCTGACTTTTGTATGTGGATTCTAAGTAGTAAACTCGGGTACTTTACTGACTGAACAATTTCTCTAGCATAGAATTACTTCTTTCCTTTCTTAGAACAGAGAAACAGTTCAACACAGACAGCATACATAATTGAATAATTTTGTATTAGTACACATATCTTTCATCCTCCAAAACATAGAAATGCCATAAAAGGGAGGCAGTGAAAATGGCTTGGATGTGCTTTCTTTGAATGCAAGAGGACCTGAGTTCAAAGCCCTCATAGCTGCATGTACTTGCAATCCCCAAATTCAAGATTCCAGTTCATTGAGGAGTAATAAGGTAATAAGGATAAGAGTCATCAAGAAGGCTACCAACATTCAGCTTGAGCCTCTCTATGCATTCACATGGATTCACGCACATACAAATACTTATGTACAAGCATTACCCACAAATATAATAGACCAAGATGCAGGAAAACTCACTACTTCCCCTATGGCTATCCTATCATTTTTTCTTCTCCTTATAGATGGTTTTCCCAGAAGTGCACAGAACTCATTTCCTTAGCGTGACACTGCAGATACTTTGCATAAAATGCTTTGCCTCATTGGGTGGAAAGGGAGTTTGTGGAGAGGGAACATTGATTTTATTTTCCATATAGTACTATCCATGCAGAATGAAAACCTCTGCCTCCCAGAGGAATCACCATACCCACTCTATTCAAAGAGCAATGAATACAGTTGAGCAGAAATGATGAAAATTCTGTCAGTAAATGCTGCTTTGAAATACTGTTCTTGGTGATTATATAATTATCATTTTGATGCCTTTTTCTATTTTGAATCTAACATTAAAAATTACTTATAACTGACAATCATTGTGCCCAGATGCAGAGACTCAAGTAATGGAATGCACAGAAATCATATTTGGAAAATCATTTTGCTGTGTAACTAATTTATTTTACTTTCAATGAAGCTGATATACACAGAATATCTTCTATTTTTCTAGGCATGGGTAAGAAATACATCTCTAAGCATTAAGTCTGACAGAAGTGTGAGAGCACCAGTGGACTCTCTCTTCACTTCGACATGCACTGCACACATATCTTAGCTAATCATAAACGCACAGAGTGTTAGACACAAAATAGATGACCTTTAAAGGATATTCTGGGAAGAATATTCATTTTCCACTGATCTCCCAAAGCCTACAATATTTATTAAATAAAAGTAATGGCATCCTCACAAGTAAAAACCAACCCATATAGCAGAACTGAGGTCTCACAAGTGATATTCACACATGTCTAGCCTATTCATATACATTATGCTAAATTTATGTATCAGTAAGACTTCTCTGGACTTGTTTATAAGACATTTGGCTTAAAAGTTTGTAACCGTGACAGATGCTAAACTGTTATGAGAAAAGAAATGCTACTTCTATGATTCTCGGATAGCATGTTATATTTGGATTAGAAAGTAAGTGACATTTCTGTTGTCATGTGTTGAATAGCATTTCTCCAGTAACTGGAAGTGTTGAGGTGGAATGGAAGGGGAAGGACAGAGTGGAAAAATGAAATTTAAAGGATATTTGGAAAAATGTCGAAACTCATATTTCATGGCCACCCTGTATGATAAATTCTCCTTTCAAAAAAGAAGAATTTATTCACTTTTATGTGTATCAGTGCTTGCTTGCATATATGTATGTGCACCACATGCGTGCCTGGTGCCTCCAGAAGCCAGAAGAAAGTGTTGGATTGCCTGCAACCAGAGCTAAAGTCTGTTGTGAGCTTCCAAGTGGATGATCAGAAATGAATCCAGAATGACTCTAGGGGCAACAAGGTTTCTAATCTGCTGAGCCATCTCTCTAGAGCTGGCAAATTCTTTGTAATCAAACATGTACTGTTCATCTGTCCTTTCCTCCAATGTTCAGGAACTGAATAGAGTTTCTTAACTAAACTCCCATTGACTGTCTATTAAATCTAATGCCACTCAAAGGTTTCTGAATATTAAAACCATAGGATGGAACTCTAGCAGGAACGATTACCATATATAAAAGTTCTAAATCATTGTGTCTCATATTTTGGTATGCCTCAGATATAAAATTGAATTTTTCTCAACTGTAAAGAATAATAAAGTTATGAAATTTATATGAAACTGGGTGACACTAGTAAATATAATATTATAAAGTAACCTAGGTCCAGATAGAGGAACACTGAATGTTCTTTCACATATGTTGATCTGTATTTCAAATTCTTAGATTACTGTTTAACTTGTAGTGACTGTAGAGATCAGGAAGGTGGAAAGAGGTAGGGGGAAAGAGGTCTTCAGAGAGGAGGGCAAGAGAACACATGTATTTTCAAAGTAAAGGGCAGATACAAGGGACAGAAATGTTAAAATAGGAATGGGGCTAAATATATCTGATTATAAAGGAAGTAAAGGGCCCGCAGCTTCCAAAACTGAGAAATGACATACCAGTGGCTGCCTGGACAGTTCCCATTTTCTCTCCATACATTACATCATCAATCTTCAGCTGTTTGGCCCTGTTTCTCTGACAGACATTGATTGTAGAGCAGGAATTATGAAGGACTTGCCTACCCTGTCTTAGCAGAGCTAGGCTGTCAACTTACCTGCTTCCAAGCTTTGTCCTTTTTGGACAGCATTCTGTCTACAGTTGTGTCTCTGAGGTGGTTGAAGAATACATAGCTAGAGTCTCATAGTTAAATTATGAGTTGTTTGGGAATCAAGAGGGCATTCTGGATCTAAGAAGATGTTTTTAAAATTGTGATGCAAATTAGTATAAAAGCTGAGTTAGATATAGAACTTTAAACTCATGGAGGTGGTTAGATAGTAGAATGTTAAAGTCAGGTGCCAAGTACATATAGACTGGATATTGGGAATGTATGCTAAGCCATATAACTCTCATAATTGTGGCCTATTTATTTCTGTTGTTTTGTATTGTATTTATTGCTATAAGAGAAAGAACCATTTGTTGGACTGAAAGTGGGAGCTGTTGAGGGGAAAAAGATTTACCTTAAACTAAAAAAATAAAAAGTGGAGGATGGGGAGTTGAGGGGGAAGAGGGTGGAAGGGTGGGACTGGAGGGGGGAGTAGGGAGGGGATTGTGATTGAGATGTAACTTGATGAAAAAAAATAAATTATTAAAAAAATAGGAATGGGGCAAGGAGATTTAAAAAAAAGAGGAGAGGATTGGAGGAAGGATAATCCAAAATTAATTTTAAATCTATCAAAAAGCAAAAATTTTTTAGAAGCTTGAAAATGGGCACTGTACTTAAGTGGCTAATGAGCACTATATAAACTGTAGAGTATTAAACAAAATCCTCAGTACCTGATTTCTAAATGTGGAATATATCCCCAAAATTTGTGGGTCAGTAAAGCCCTAGTGGTCCACAAACATTGAATATTGCCATTGTTATTTGTTGTCCACTGGAATGAGACTGAAGAGCCATACTGCGAAAGACACCACACAATTTGGTTACAGAATTTATAGAAATTGAACTGGAAGTTTCTTCCTTTTTGGCGAGATTTCACAATGTTAGAAGGTGCTATGCAGGCTGCTGGGGGGGGGGTCATCATCTACCCAACAGTAGATACCATCAGCTACAAATATTGACACACTAGCAAGATATGCCCACTACTGTAATAGGAGGATGTCTATTATCATGTAACCAACTGCTTTGTGATTGGATTTGAAGCTCCCAGCACATGAAGGAAGAGGACTCTTAAATTTAATCACAATCCTATGACTGAGGATCACAATACCTGGGGAGGGGATAACCTACTACTGTTGTTCTGAAAAATGGATATGTTTGTCAAATGCCTCTAAATATTTATGTTTATGCCCATAGATAAGTGCTTCTATCGGTCTTCCAAGACAAGCTTCCTTTTGCGGTGGAAAGACATTAATGGAGTTATTCATGATTGGTCAAAGTGTTGAGAGTAAGTGGCTGTTGAATGATCCTCCATAGATGGGACGCCTATATCACCCCCCCCTTCCATGCTCAAGAAGAGGGGTTAGGAAGAGTATGAGTCAGAGGATGGAGGGAAGTGCTGTTTGAGTGTATCTTGTGCACTTGACATAGTTTTAGATGTCATCAAGTACTGCACCCATGGTTACCAGCACACAGCCTGCACAAAATTGACCATCAACATCCTCCTATAAGCATGGGAGAGAGTTTTGCAAGAACCACCTATCCCTGAGTGGTTGGCAGGGAGAGGTGTCATAGTCTCCACTGGTGTACACAAAGTTACTTGGTCAGTAATAAATCTCCAATCATGCTCATGCAAGTGACTATAATTAAACTCAGTTAATCAAACACATCCACACTTGTGTGTTCAGACAGACAGAGAAGCAGTATTATTGAAGAGAAGAAATGTTTTATCACAAAATGGAAGGAGATGAACGAGAGTAATAGGGTATAATAGCTGACCAAACTTAATTATGTACAGCTACAAAACTGCCAAATAATTAATAAAACCATTACAAAGAATTACTGCACTGGTTATTACAGCACAGATTCCTTGGGACGGGTCCAGGAACTTGTGTGACAATTTGCATTCAAACACCTTCCAGATGATCTTGATGCAGCTGGTTTGCTCTTGTCATCTTTTGACATTATTTATGCTCAAATAGACAAAATGTGTATCTATTAAATTCTGTGCCTACCTAAAAGTCATATATGTATACTCAGCCTGTATATATATTATAATATAATATATATTATATATATTTTAATTTAGCAAAACTATCTCCTAAAATGTAGTTATCAGAAACAACTAGTGAAGCTGAAAAGTATTTCGTTTCTGTCTCACTACAAGTGCCAGTCTCCACGTTTATCAGGTAAATAAATGGATATCATCTGAAAGACCTCTACAGAAAACAGGAAAGGTTTAATATATTACTATTAAATAAAGTAATAGTTTATAGTCACCAGTGGCCACAATGGCCATTCTATATCTATATTTGTTAAATGTTTGGCTTCTAACAACCGGATAACTATCTTTGTTATACTGTGTTTGGAACAGAAAGTCAAGTGAGGATTGTGATACAATCAATGAATCTCAGTAGACAAACTAAGCATTATTACGGTTTTAGTGACACTCCTGAGATTGTTGTAAGGACCCCATAATAGTCAGGATTCACATAGGTGCTCAAATTCCAACAGTGGTGAATATGATAAATATGTTATCATTCACCACAGTAAAGTTCAACATGAAAAATAATCCGTAACAAAATGGCAAAGGAATGTGTATATGGGGCACTACAAATGAACAAGTCAACTCAGACCTCTTGGAGACAGTATAGCTTAGTTATCAGAGACCAGAAACTTGTTCCTTTTAAAGCACCACTGCTCTATGGTTGCTTGGTGAGCAGCCTGCTGGCTGGAATGCACAGAACCAGCTTCTGGTGGAAGGTTCTTGAATCAGACATTCCTAAATTGCTTGGGATCCAGGCTTCCAGCTTGAGCAGGCTACATGGAGTTTTGCAGAAGAAGAAATATTTAGCCCTGTGATTCTCTAGGTGATGAAACTGTTTATTCAATGAGATTGAATCTGTTTGAGAAGGAGGATTTCAGACTTCTTGATAGGCAACATGTAAAAATTCTGTTTCTAGGAGACAGGAGAAAGGTTGTGATCTCTATGCTAATGTCACAGGGTACCACAGGGATTACATTCTGGATCTGTAGGTGGTACAGTGCTCCAACAGAGGTATTGTCTTCTATGTCTCCAACTTCTTTTCCAAATATCTCTTTGTGAGAAACCATCTCTGACACAAAAATACCACTTTCTTTTCCTAATGCAAATATGAAATATAACCAGAGATTTATAAAATAAAATATTTTCCATAACATTTTAGATCCTATCATTATGCTAATATTTTAAGCCAAACAGCCTGAGAAACAATCAAGGAAATCTTAGGTGTGAATCAATTTGCCAATCAAATATTAATATTCTGGACATTTGGAACTGTTATTTTGATGGGGCATCATACTGTCATTCCACCTGATTGTTGTTTACTTCATTAATTCAATCCTCACAGAGTTGTGTACTTATTTTATATTTTCTTTTTTATTGTTTCCTACTTTCTACTTTTGTGTCAAATAGTAATGTTATACTTTTGGTCTTATTTTGTTCATCTCTTAAGATATAGCTCAGAAAATTAGATCATCTTCCCCTGATATGAGTACCTAAATCATAAAACTCTATGTTTCTGCTGCTGCAGTGTTCCATTTTAATAGATCATGTTTTTATTTTCATACCGTGTCAAATATTTTATATTTTTTTATATTTTCTTGTTTGATGCATGACTTGTTTAGAAATGTTGTGTGATGCTTCTAAATAATTTGGAATTTCCAGTATGTTTTTACTGATTTCTAACTCAAATTTCTCTCTTCTGTATACTATTTCGATTGTGTTATTTTGAGAACTTTGTGGTTAGGCATATTATATATTGTGGTATATTATAAAAGCAATTCATGAGCACATCAAAAATCTCATGCATTTGTAATGTCCCAGAGAATGTTATAACTGTTAAATAGGTTAAATTGGTAAATAGTAAAAAAAAAAAAAATTTAATTAAATTACATTGGGTGTCATTTGTAGAAATAATCAGTTAAATTGTTTAAGAGTATTTGTATTATTGTTAATTGGTTCGGCGGCTAATCCTTAACCAGACATTCTAAATGAGCACACAGAGACCACATGGATTTTTACAAGCCTTGGCCTGAATTGAGCAATCTTGGCCCATCTAAGCTAGCTCTTAATTCTATTACCCAAATATGACTCCAGATATACATAGGTCCCCTTGGACTGCCATTCTCCATGATGTGCCGATGCTCCTGGCCATGTGGAACGAGGTTCTTTTTTCTAACCCATGGTGTATGCCTCCTTCTTCCTGCTGCTCCTAGCTGGAATACTTCTTCCTGCTGCTGGCTGGAATGCTTTCTTCTTCCTGTTGCTGGCTGGAATGCATTAATCCTTTGTCTAAAGCACAGGCTTCCTGTTCTAAACCCAGGAAGTCCCACTTTTCTCTGTCTTTGCCCAATCTCAGGCCTGAGCACTTTATTTAACCAATCAGAGTCAATATAAGTAACAGACAGCAAACAGGACCAATTAATTAACATTTATAATGCTTAACACTACCCCAACAGTAAATGGTGTCATTAAAGCATTCTGCATAATTCACAATTTTCTATCTACTTGTTTTGTTACAAGTAAAATAATATTAAAACCATTGTCAGGTGTGTGTTTATTTCTCATTATTGGTTTGTCAGTGTTGGCCATGTGTCTATTTTTTCATATATATTTAAGCATTGGACAGATATTGATTATTCTATTCTTTATCACAGGAAAATGTTACCTTATTGCTTGATAATATCCCATGTATTAAAGTTAAGTTTTTCTGATTTATAATTTTTCTATTCATTTAACTTCAAATAACTTGTATCTTTGTGGAGGACTTATAATGTGTTTTGCTTTGGTAACTTCATAATTGGATCACAGATTTGGCATATTTTTTCATGTGTATTTTATAACTATAAAGCATATAATTGCTATTCATTGTATTTTTGCCATCTGTTTTTAATTTGTTTTGGAGACTATTTTTTGTTTTCCTTCTTTCTTTCCTTATCATTTGGTCTGAGTACTTAGGGTGCTAAATTATTTATTTATTTATTTTCTTTGGATTTATTTTGACTATATTTTATTAGGTGACCCACTAGGAAAATAAGGATTTTAATAAGGCACAGTCTTCAATGTCATACTTTAAAATCATAATCCCCCCATCTCTATGTTACAAATCCTGTGTGCATTGGTATTATTTTTGTTTTAAATGAAGAATTAGAAAGTAATTAAAATTTAAGTAATTGTAAAAAGTGAATAAAATGAAGTCTATTATATTTGACACCCCAACAGTTAAGTATAAAGAGCTTAGCCATACTCCTTTGTTATAAGCTATTTTCCTTCTCGACCTTCCTGACCTGTTTTCAACATCTTTCCATTTAGTCAGTGTCACAGGTGGCCTCCTAGCCTGCTTTCAGCTATGATATTTATGTAGAGTGGAGATATCATATGCTTGCTCTTCCTGGCTTTTTGTTCTTTGGATGACCTTCTAAAATATTACCCTTCACATGTGCAATTCAATACCCATAGAAAGACTCAAAGACATCCCTGCACAGATTTCTTTTAGTTCAAGAAATACACAGTTTACATAAAAACTGAAGAAAACTTCTTTATACCTCTTTCCAAACCTTTCAAAGGGACTTCAATCTGTTTAATCCCCAGGTCATTGGTATGCTCTTTGTCTTCACCATGTTCAATGTAATTTTTATAATAACACACAGTACTCTAACATGGAATTCTAATTGATTAAAAACAAAAACAAAAAACAACAAAACATTGCCTTGAAGTGTGGTGACAATGATGGGATGAGAAGCGTGGTCATATGTCGATGTGTGAGAGGTGGTTTATTACAGATGGAGATTACTCAGGTTTGACTCCAAGATTTTTTTAGACTGATTGACTGGTAACTCAGTGGTGCTGTCAATTAGGAAGAAGCATTATAGGGTCAGTACACATAGAAGATGGAACACAGCATCTTAGTAGTAAGTATACCGGGCTGGGATGCAGAAAAGATGAAGGGAACTGAGCTTAACAATGCAGTAGCCCATTAATAGAATGGGAGGCAGTGACAAGAGAAGGAACTTAACATGTAAGTCATCTACTAAGAAATAAGAAAATAGAAATAGAGATTTGTCACACTAGTGAATTTGATGGCAATTGCTCTTATTTACCCAGCATAAGCAACAAGAAATCATTTTAAAGTTTTTCAGACATTCCAAGGATTATAAAGTGAATGAAGTGATTCTGGTTAATGTCAGTTCACAAAAACCCAAGCATGAAATGTCACCACTCACTGAACTCAACAAGGGCACACCTGTACCTTAAATGTAAAGATTCTGATATTTACTAGGTGTTCTTAAGTCCCTTAACATTGTGAATTCACTTAAAAGCAACTTGATTCAAAAATAGAAAACACTAAGTGAAGCTATAACCTCATATATTTTAATAATTTACAAATTTTATATGCATTTGAAATGTAGCTAATGCAACATAAGATGTTGTAAATTTAAAATGACAATACAATTATTGTGCAAAGAAAAATTCTTACTGACACAAATAATCAACATATTTATTAACTTTAGAAGAAAATAGAAATTAACTAATAAAGTAGGAGCTAAGGTATTCTCAAGTGATTTTCCATAAATTTTTTGAAAGTGATGTGAATAACCAAGAAACAAGGGAAGAGAACACAGACATTTCTCTGTGACTATCAAAATTGAAATAGAAGAAATCTAAAAACTGGTTGAAACAAATTTGAAACAAAGATTATATATTCCCTAACTCCCGTCTGTGAGGGCAAAGGGGTTTACATGAGGATGTGGGTCAAGATGTATGGTAATGAACAATCCGAATTACAAAAGCATTTGATGTATTATCTTTACTTTAATTCTCATTTAAAGAGAATAAATAACCATCTGTAATGTATTCAGAGTAGATTTTCACAGCCAGTTTGCAATTCCACAAGGAACTGAGTGATGGGAACAGCACAGCCTGCAAAGCTGATCTTCTGTTGGCCTGTTCCTTGGGATTTTGTTCACACTTTTTCTTACCATTTTTAAGTGAATGTATAGAACCTGAACTATGTATATAAATATATACATATGAATATATATTTATATTTGTGGATTTGAGTTTATAAAATCATTATTCCATGTGTGTGATCATGAGCTTCACAAATTTAAAATAAATTAAAGATAAAGAATGTAGTTTTTTTTTTTCTTCATATGTTCAGGGACTGGGAAATCAACACACTCCTGGAAGAAAATAAAGCTTTCAGAAGAACATGAAATGGGCAAGTCCCACACCATAGCCGGTGGTAACAGGAAATTGAATCATTTTGTCTGTAAATCAGTCATAAGAAAAGGTTATTTTAGAAAGAACCACTCTCCACACATCATGCACACTTAAAACAAATTCAAAAGTCTTGCCCATTCCAAAATCTCATTATGAAAAGTTTTGTACACATGGAAAGAAGACAAGACTAGATCAGATGATTTAGGTTACTAATTTAGAGAAAGGTTGCTATATATTACTCCAAAATACACTATTTGCAGTCTACTCACTAAGGTGAAGGCATTAGAAGGTATGGTCTTTGCTAGGTGATTCAGTTCTGAGGAATTGAACTTTCATGGTTGGGATTAGTGCCTGAGAACAAGCCCTATACTGGTGAGACAGAGCAAGAAGATGGCATTCAGGGAACGTTGGACTATATCAGATACTACATCTGTCAGTAACTTAATCTTCCCTAGCTATATATAATTGTGAGCAATAAGTTTCTGTACTTTATTACTACCAGTCTGCAATATTTTCTCCCACTAGCCCAAACTTATTAATAAACAAGCTTGTTTACATAATTGTTTCAGTTCTACATTGTTTCAGCAGATTTGCAAAACAATGAAAATCTATCTGAAATTAATGACCAGGACTTAACAAAAACCTAATTCTTTTTTTAAATAAAGGTGGCTCAAAGTTTCCCATAGCTTTCCCCTGTTCTCCTCCTCCTTCTTCTTCTTCTTCTTCTTCTTCTTCTTCTTCTTCTTCTTCTTCTTCTTCTTCTTCTTCTTCTTTTTATTAACATTTATTTATTATTTCAACTTACATCTCCTTTACTGCCCCCTCTCGGCTCTCCCTCCCAGCCCTACCCTCCCATGCTCTACCCATCTCCCACCCATCCCATCCTTCCAGTGTAAAGTGCCTCTGTGCATCAGCCCCCCTCAGTTTGTTAGTCACATGAGGTGTGAGAGCTTTGTCTTGCACAGGGGTTATACATGACAGTACCACTAGGGCAGATGATCCCACTAACAGGTAACCAAGTTCATGTTCCTTTTCTTTGGGTCTATTGACTGTAGGATGGTTATCCTGTACTATAATGGCTAAAATCCAGTTATAAATGAATAGATGTCATGTGTATCTTTCTGAGTCTGAGTTAGCAACTCATTATGAGTTTACTAGTTCCATCTATTTGGTGGCAAATTGCATGATTTCCTTGTTTCTAATAGCTGAGTAGTACTAAATTGTATAATACATTGTGGGGAAAAACCGTTTTTTTTATCCATATTTTGGTTGAAGGACATCTGGGTTGTTTCCAGTTTCTAGCTATTACAAACAAAGCTGCTATGAACATATTTAAGGAGATGTCCCTATGGATTGGTGAGGAATCTTTTGTATATATGCCCAGGAATGGTATGGCTGGGTTTTGAGGTAGAGCTAGTCCAAGTTTTCTATGATATCATCAGACTGATTTGAATAGTGATTGTACAAATTTGTTCTCCCACCAGCAATGTGGGAGTCTTCTCCTTTCTCTGCAACCTTGCCAGCATAAACTGTCTTTTGAGTTTTTTTTTTAATTAGCCATTCTGACAGGAGTGAGATGGAATCTCAGAGTCATCTTGAATTCCATTTCTCTGACAATTAAGGATGTTGAGCATTTCTTCAAGTGACTCTCAGTCATTCTAGATTCCTCTTTTGTGAATTCTTGGTTGAGCTCTGTTCCCCAATTTTTATTGGGTTACTTAGTTTGTTGGTGGTTAATTTCTTGAGTTCTTTATAAATTTTGGACAGTAGCCCTCTGTCGGAATTGGGGTTGGTAAAGATATTTTCCCAATCGGTAGGTTGCCATTTCATTCTAATGACAGTGTCCTTTGCCTTACAAAAGCTTTTCAGTTTCATGAAGTTCCATTTATTGATTGTTAGTCTTGGGGCCTGAGCTATTGGTGTTCTGTTCAGGAAGTTGTCACAGTTTTTTAGTCTTATAATAAATTGAACAGTAAATTTTCTTTCCTATCTTCAAAAAAATTATCTGAGTCCTTCCATACAAATTTCCTAAAACGTGTACTGAAGAGATGGCTCAGTGGTTAAGAGGACTGTTTGCTCTTCTAGAGGAACTGAGTTCAATTCGTAGTACTTTCATGGTGCATCCAAATTAACTGTCTGTTAACTCTAATTCCAAGGTATTTAATGCCCTCTTCTGAGCTTCAAGGGCACTAGGCACATACATACCCAGAAATGCATGCATGTGAAACACCCATACACATAAAACAAATAAATTATCCATTTTATTAATTGAATGTTTTTTAATACTTTATTTTTTTATTTCTTCAAGTTACATCTCAGTCACAATCCCTTCCCTATTCCCCCTTCCTGTCCCACCTTTCCACCCTCTTCCACCCCCCCGACAGCTTCTCCTTTCAGTCCAACGAATGGTTCCTTCTATTATAACAGTAAATATTATACAAAACAACAGAAATAAATATGCCACATTTATGAGAGTTAAATGGCCCAGTATACATTCCCAATGTCTAGTCCATACATATTTGGCCCCTGAGGGTTATATGGCTTAGCGTACATTCCCAATGTACAGTCCATATGAATTTGGTACCCAACTTTAACATTCTACCATCTAACCATCTCCATGAGTTTAAAGTTCTATAACTGACTCAGCTTTCATACTAATTTGCATCACTATTAAAAACATCTTCTTAGATCTAGAACGCCCTCTTGATTCCTACACAACTCAAAATTTAACTATGAGACTCTAGCTGTCTATTCTTCAACCACCTCAGAGACCTGAAAGGGATAAATATATCTGATTATATAGTAAGTGCAGGGCCTACAGCTTCCAAAACTAAGAAATGACACACCAGTGACTGCCTGAACAGTTCCCATTTTCTCTCCATACATTCCAGCATCAGTCTTCAGCCTTTTGGTCCTGTTTCTCTGACAGACATTTATTGTAGAGCAGGGATTATGAAGGACTTACCTAACCTGTCTTGGCAGAGCTAGGCTGTCGACTTCCCTGCTACCAAGTTTTGTCCTTTTTGGACAGCAGTCTGTCTGCAGTTGAAGCAAGGAGTTTTTTCATGCCAAGAGATAGGCTTGCCACTAATTCAACCATCTCACACTGGAGATTCTTCGATGCTTATCTTCTACTTGGAGTAGAATGGGGGGGGAGCTGTCAGGAGCTGATACATCTCAATATCAAAAAAAATATTAATTTAAGACAACATCTTTGATTGTCATGTTCTGCAGATCTCCTGGGGATTTTGAAGATGCCCTATCTATCTCTTGTATTTAGATAAGCAAATGTTGCTTGTCTCTTAACAACTTGATTTCTGAGTAGCCTAGAGAGTATCTGTGATAGACTGTCATAGTAGCTAACAAAGTGACATGCTTACATGACTAGGAGTTTGTTTATCTTAACTATCCTAAACAGTTTAAGATGGTTGGTATCAAGAGGCCAGAGCTTCACATTTCATTTCTAAGTATCTCTAGGTACAATACCATTAGGAAGCGTTACCTCTAATTTTGTATCAATATACAAAGATCTATTCAAATGTGGCTAGATATACTCTTAATTTTGTATCAATATACAAAGATCAATGCCTATGTAGCCTAACACAATCTTAATATTACGTCAATATACCAGGGTCAATACCATTGTGGCCAACAATAATCTTAATTTTCTATCAATATATAAAGATCAATACCGATGTAGTCCAATACAATCTTAATTATGCACAATAAACAATGGTCAATACCACTTTAGCCAAATATAGTACTAATTTTGTATCAATATACAAAGGTATAAAGGCATATTCAATAATCTGTCCCTTCTTCTTGGTCCTTCCCGTACTATGTCTATGTCTCATCTTTCTCAAGTCTGTGCACTCCTCCATAGGAGAGAAAGAAGGATACAGAAAAGGAAAAGAAGGAAGTCCTTGGGTCTAACCTCCAAAACCCATTTAACAAGACCATTTAACAGCTTGTAATCTCTTCCCCTAAATAACAGAGTTTTCAGTTATCCTTCAAATAACCAAAAGGGGGGGGCGGAGAAACACCCTCTCCACCCTCTGGGCGTGGGACATCGCTCTCTTAAAATGACTTCCTGCTGATTTGGGTTGTAGTAAAACTGTTTGGGGCCGAACCAGAATGGAAAAATGGTTTAAAATGTTAGTACAATTCTTTTATGTTCAGTCCTTCTGTGCTCAGCTGTTTAAATGTCCTAAGGAGTTTGTAGGCAGAAGCTGATCTTCCAGGCTTTACTGAAGTTCTGGCTGGGGCAGTGTGTAGAGCTAAACGGTCTTAGGGATTTTGAGTTGTTGTGGTTGTAGACTTTGATGGAAACAGCTATTGAGGGAGTCTGTAAGGCTGGATCATCTGGGTCACTCATCTTCTTTGGTGTCTGATTCTGTTTTCTGCTGAGGTTTCCGTTGTCCAGTTGTGCCTGGGTTCCTTGAATGGATGCTTTGAATCTCCTGGAAAGATAAGAACAGAGCCCTGCCCTAATCCTAATTCTGGGACAATTACTCTCTTTTTTTTTGGGGGGGGGGGGTTAGGTAATATTTCTCCTGAAGCAAATTCGGTGTTTTGAAAATATATAAAGTATTATCTTACAATCTGGGTTAAAGAAGAATTTATTTTGTTATTTTGGAGCTAAACCAGCTTTAGTGTATGTATTTTCAGATCTCAAAGGACAATTTGTTTGTATTGAGTAGGCCTTTTGTAAGTAGCTTTTAAACTTAGGTCCTTCCAAATCCTATGTGTGTGTCTCTGAATTCTAATTATTGGGATCAAAGACCTGTGGTTCCCATCTGAAGGGATTAAAGATGTGTTCCACCACACCTGGATCGAAGTTTTTCTTTATTTAGAGTTTGTTTTGTATCAGGCTGACCTTGACCTCTGAGATCTGCCTGTTTCTGTCTCTAGTGTGTTGAGATTAAGGGTGTACTCTTCTTGAATGATGGGATTAAGGGTGTGCACACTCACCACCCTGTTCCATGTAACTCTAGAATTTATAAGACCACTAACTCTATAGTGCTCCTCCCGTCTCTGCTGAAGTTAAAGGCATGGGTTTATGCCACATTTTTCATGTATTTTACCTTAGCTCTAACTTTTTTGACTCTTGGAGGTTTATAAAACCAGGTTGAACGGATGTAACCTTTTTTTATTTACAATGTTTTAACATTGTTACCTGCTTTTTTTATTAATTAATAAATTTATTTGTTTGTTGCTTCAGGTTACATCCTTATCATATTGTCCTCTTTTCCCTGCTTCCCAGCCCACCCTCCCATCCTGTACCACCTAACCCTTCCGTCTTGTTCCTGGGGGGTGGAGTGTCCCTGAATAACAGTCCCTCACCACAGCTCAGGAGTCATATGAGGGACAAGAGCCTCTTCATACACCAGGGGCTTACGAGGCAGTACCGCCAGTGAAAGGTGTCTCCGTACTACAAGGGGAAAACTAAAAAAAGACCAATAAACGCACAAACCCACCAAAACAAAGAACAACAACAAAAAAGAGAGGAAAAAGAAAAAAAAAAGTCTATGTCCATGCTCCTTTTGGTGTGTTGGTTTTAGTACAGATATCCTGTACGATATAGCTAAAATCCTACCATAAGTGAATAGATGCCATATGTGTCCTTCTGAGTCTGGGTTAGTTCACTCAGGATGAGCTTCTCTAGTTCCATCCATTTGGTTGCAAATTTCATGATTTCATTGTTTCTGATGGCTGAGTAATATTCCATTGTATAGATGTACCACAGTTTTTTAATCCATTCTTCAGTTGAGGGACATCTTTGTTGTTTCCAATTTCGAGCTATTACAAATAAGGCTGCTATGAACATAGATGAGGAGACTCCCTTATGACTCCGTGAGGAGTCCTTTGGGTGTATACCCAGAAGTGGTATGGCTGGGTCCTGAGGCAAAGTTATTCCAAGATTTCTAAGACATCGCCAGACTGACCTCCATAGTGGTTGCACAAGCCTGCCATCCCACCAGCAATGGAGTAGGGTTCCCCTTTCTCCACACCCTCGCCAGCATGTGCTGTCATTTGAGCTCTTTATCTTAGCCATTCTGACAGGTGTGAGGTGGAATCTCAGAGTCGTCTTGAGTTTCATTTCTCTGATGATTAAGGATGTTGAGCATTTCTTCAGGTGTCTCTCGGCCATTAGGGATTCCTCCTTTGTGAATTGTCTATTTAGCTCCTTCTCCCATTTTTTGATTGGATTATTTGGTTTCTTGGCATTTAGTTTCTTGAGTTCTTTGTAGATTTTAGATAATAGCCCTCTATCAGATGTGGGGTTGGTGAAGATTTTCTCACAGTCTGTTGGTTGCCATTTTGTTCGAATGACAGTGTCCTTTGCCTTACAGAAGCTTTTCAGATTCATGAGGTCCCATTTATTGATTGTTGATCTCAGGTCCTGAGCTGTTGGTGTTCTGTTCAGGAAGTTGTCACCTGTGCCAATGAGTTCTAGGGATTCTCCTACTTTTTATTCTAGTATATTTAGTGTGGCTGGCCTTATGTTACGGTCTTTGATCCACTTGGATTTAAGTTTTGTACAAGGTGATAGTAGGGGTCAAATTTCATTCTTTTGCAAGTGGACATCCAGTTGTACCAGCACCATTTGTTGAAGATGCTGTCCTTCTTCCATTGTGCTCTTTTGGCTTCTTTGTCAAAGATTAGTTGGCCATAAGTGTGTGGGTCCATGTTTGGGTCTTCAATTCGATTCCATTGATCCACTGGTCTGTTTCTATACCAGTACCATGCTGTTTTTATTACTATTGCTCTGTAGTACAGCTTGAAATCTGGGATGGTGATACCTCCAGATGCTTTCTTATTGTACAGGATTGATTTAGCTATTCTGGGCTTTTTGTTCCATATAAGGTTGAGAATAGCTCTTTCCAGGTCTATAAAGAATTGTGTTGGTATTTTGATAGGAATTACATTGAATCTATATATTGCTTTTTGTAGGATAGCCATTTTTATTATGTTGATCTTACCTATCCATGAGCATGGGAGATTTTTCCATCTTATAAATGCCTCTTCCATTTATTCTTCAGGGGTTGAAGTTCTTGTTGTACAGGTCCTTTACTTGCTTGGTTAGAGTTGCCCTCAGGTATATTATATTGTTTGTGGCTATTGTGAAGGGGGTTGTTTCCCTTATTTCTTTCTCAGCCCATTTGTTTGTTGTATAACGAAGGGCTTCTGATTTTTTTTTTTTGAGTTAATTTTGTATCCAACCACCTTACTGAAGTTGTTTATCAGCTGTAAGAGTTCTTTGGTGGAGTTTTTGGGGTTGTTTATATATACTAACATATCATCTGCAAATAGGGATAATTTGACTTCTTCGTTTCCAATATTTATCCCTTTGATCTCCTTTAGTTGTCTTATTGCTCTAGCAAGGACTTCAAGTACTATATTGAAGAGATATGGTGAGAGTGGACACCCTTGTATTGTCCCTGAGTTTAGAGGAAATGCTCCAAGCTTCTCTCCATTTAATTTGATGTTGGCCACTGGCTTGCTCTATATTGCCTTTATTATTTCTAGGTATGGTATTTGTATGCCCGTTCTCTCCAGAACTTTTAGCATGAAGTGGTGTTGGATTTTGTCAAATGATTTTTCTGCATCTAGCAACATTATCATGTGGTTTTTTTCTTTCATCTTGTTTATATGGTGAATTACATAGATAGACTTTCGTATATTGAACCATCCCTGCATTCCTGGGATGAAGCCTGCTTGATCATGATGTATGATACTTTTGATGTGTTCTTGAATTCAGTGTGCTAGTATCTTATTAAGTATTTTTGCATCTATGTTCATGAGGGAGATTGGTCTGAAGTTCTCTTTCTTTGTTGGGTCTTTGTGTCGTTTAGGAATCAGAGTGACAGTGGCCTCATAGAATGAGTTTAGCAGTGTTCTTTCTGCTTCTATGTGGTGGAAGAGTTTGAAGAGTAATGGTGTTAGTTTCTACTTGAAGGTCCAGTAGAATTCCATGCTAAAGCCATCTGGCCCTGTGCTTTTTTTTGTTGGGAGATTATTAATGACTGTTTCTATTTCCTTAGGGGTTATTGGGCTATTTAAGCTGTTAATCTGATTTTGACTTAGTTTTAGTAGGTGGAATCTATCGAGGAAATTGTCCATTTCGTTTAGGTTTTCAAATTTGGTGGAATATAGATTTTTAAAATAGGACCCAAATATTTTCTGGACCTTCTCAATGTCTGTTGTTATTTCTCCCTTTTCATTTCTGATTTTGTTGATTTGGGTTCTTTCCCTTTGTCTTTTAGTTAATTTGGCTAGGTGTCTGTCTATTTTGTTGATTTTCTCGAAGAACCAACTCTTGGATTCAGTGATTCTTTGTATAGTTCTTTTTGATTCTAAGTTGTTGATTTCAGGTCTAAGTTTGATGATTTCCTGCCTTCTGCTCCTCTTGGGAGTGTTTGCTTCTTTTTTTTTTCCAATTCACCCAGCTTAACTGTTAATTCACTAATATGAGCTGTCATAATTTTCTTTTTGAAAGCACTTAGTGCTATGAACTTTCCTCGTAGCACAGCTTTCATTGTATCCCATAAGTTTGGGTATGTTGTGCCTTCATTGTCATTGGATTTTAAGATGTCTTTGATTTCCTTCTTTATTTCTTCCGTGACCCAGTGGTCATCCAGTAAGGAGCTGTTCAATTTCCATGTGTGTGTAGGCTTTCTGTTGATTCTTTTGCTGTTGAAGACCAGCTTTATTCGGTGGTGGTCTGATAAGATACAAGGTGTTATTTCAATTTTCTTGTATCTATTGAGACTATCTTTCTGTCCGACTATGTGGTCGATTTTGGAGAAGGTTCCATGAGGTGCTGAGAAAAAGGTGTATTCCTTTGTGTTTGGGTGAAACTATATGTAGATATCTGTTAGGTCCATTTGTTTCATGATCTCTGTTAGACTCGATATTTCTCTGTTTGGCCTCAGTCTTATTGATCTGTCCATTGTTGTGAGTGGGGTGTTGAAGTCTCTCACTACTAATGTTTGTGATCAATGTGTGATTTAAGCTTTAGAAGTGTTTTTTTTACAAATGTAGGTGCCTTTGTATTTGGGGCATAGATGTTCAGTATTGAGATTTCCTCTTGATGAATATTCCCTTTTATGAGTATATAATGCCCTTCTTTGTCTTTTTTCAGTAACTTCAGTTGGAAGTCTGTTTTGTTTGATATTAGGATGGCTACTTCAGCTTGCTTCCTGGGTCCATTTGCTTGGAAAACCTTTTCCCATCTCTTTACTCTGAGGTAGTGTCTATCTTTGGTAGTGAGATGTGTTTCTTTTATGTAGCAAAAGGACGGGTCTCGCAATCGGATCCACTCTGTAAACCTGTGTCTTTTTATTGGGGAGTTGAGTCCATTGATGTTGATGGATATTAGTGACCTGGGGTTGTTATTTCGCATTAGTTTGGTATAGGTGGTGGTCCTGTGCCTCTTTTGGTTTAGGTGCTGAGGGGTTTTCTATTCCCTTTGTTTTCTTGGGTGAAGTTTTCTTCTCTGGGTTGGAATTTTCCTTCTAGAATTTTCTGTAGGGGTGGGTTTGTGGGTAGATATTGTTTAAATTTGATTTTGTCATGGGATATCTTGTTTTCTCCGTCTATGTTGATAGAGAGTTTTGCTGGGTATAGTAGTCTGGCTGGGCACCTATGTTCTCTCAGGACTTGCAGGATATCTGTCCAGGCCCTTCTAGCTTTTAAAGTTTCTGAGGAGAAGTCAGGTGTAATTCTGATGGGTCTGCCATTGTATGTGACTTGACCTTTTTCTCTTACAGCTTTTAATATTCTTTCTTTGTTCTGTACATTTGGTGTTTCAATTATTATGTGGCGAGAGGAGTTTCTTTCTGATCTAATCTGTTCAGTGTTCTTTAAGCCTCTTGGATTTTTATTGGCATCTCTTTTTTCAGGTTTGGGAAGTTTTCCTCTATGATTTTGTTGAAGATATTTCCTGGACCTTGGAGTCGGGAGTCTTCTCTTTCCCCTGTGCCTATAATTCTTAGGTTCCGTCTTTTCATTGAGTCCTTGATTTCTTTGATGTTGTGGGTGAGAGATTTTTTTAGCCTTCCTATTTTCTTTTGATGTTGTACTGATTTCTTCCATCGAATCTTCCATGCCTGAGATCCTGTCTTCCATCTCTTGCATCCTATTTTTCATACTCACATCCGTAGTTCCTGTTCTCTTCCCTTGATTCTCCACTTCCTCTTTTAACTCTGCCTGTGTTTTCTTTATTGTTTCTATTTCTATTTTCTATGTCTTGTGTGGTTTTGTTCGTTCTGTACGTTTCCTTCTCCAGTTTGCTTGTTTTTTTGTCTGGAAATCTTTCATTGCTTTGTCCTTTTCCTGTTCAAGCTGGGTTACCTTGGCTTGGAGCTCTTTAATGGTGTTGTTTGTTGTTTTGACTTGTAAAATTGTGGCTTCTTTGAATTCCTTCATAGATTTAAGTTCTTCTTTAAGGGACTCTATCACTTTCCATAATGGAGAATTCTCATTGTTTTCATGTGTTTCTGTTGGTGTGAGGTCATCCGAATTGGAAGAGCTAGGATAATTCTGTGTTGTTGGAGTCATATGTTCTTGATTTCTATTTTTTCTTTGACCTTTGGCCATATGGATGTGTTTAGCTGTCTGTTTTCATCGTTTTCTGGGCTTGGATCCACATGGGATGCTTTGGTGTAGGAGTCAAATTGCTTGGCTATCTGTCGTTGCTTACAGGGCGATCTCAGGGTCACTGTGGTCTAATAGCCTGAAGTACTGTGAGCTGGTGCAGCCTATTCCCAGGTAGTGAGTAATGGTCTGGGATTGTTTCACTGCTCCCAATTCAGACTTCTCTGTGTTGCACACTGAGTGATCAGTCTGTAATGGTTCTGATGGTATGGGCCTGTTTGCCCAGGCACAGATTCCGTGGGCTTTGGTTGTCATCATGGAGACTGACAGGGCCCGGATCCACACCTAATATGTCTGGGTTTTCCAGAATACAGCTATGGTCCCCTGGCTTCTGGTTTCCCACTAGGCTTCTCCACCGCAGGCGTGGCTCCTCAGCCCCGCCCACCTGTGCCGGCTTCCCGCCCCAGCTCCTCAGCCGTGGGCGTGGGCGCGTGGAGCCTCAATCCAGCCCACCTGTGCAGGCTTCCTTCCATGGCTGCTCTTCTGCGGGTGCGCGGATCTTCAGCCCCGCCTGCCTGAGCCTACTTCCCGCCCTGGCTGTTCTGCTGCAGGAGCGTGGAGCTTCAGCCCTGCCTGCCTATACCGGCTTCCCTCCCTGGCTGCTTTACCACGGGTGCGTGGACCTTCAGCCCCGCCCACCTGTGCCAGCTTCCCTCTCTGGCTGCTTTGCTGTGGGTGCGCGGAGCTTCAGCCCCGCTTGCCTGTGCCTGTCTCCCACCCTGCCTGCTTTGATGTGGGCTTGGAGCTTCTGCCCTGCCCGCCGGCTTCCCGCTCACTGGGGTCCTCCGCGGCTCAAGCGGCTGCGGACCACCCGCCGTGTGCCCTGTTTCTGCCTTGCTAAGAGTTCAACTCGCAAAGTTTCCTAAATAGCTATAAGTTCCTCCTGAAGTGTGGGGAGCCTAGTAGGCTAGTGAATGATCGCCATGTGGCCTCTGATTCTGCCTGCTGTGTATTGGGGTTGATCTCACCAGGCACCTCTCCAAATGGGAGTTCCCGAGTCCCGGATTCAGTGGCTTCAGTGTCTGAGAGAGATGGGGGGAGAGCCTTGCCCTGGGACTTTTAACAGTCCCTTGGGAGCTGTGAGTGTTCCCGGAGGGTCTAGCCCCTCCAGTTTTGCACAGTGTCCAATAACTCTGTGCAAAAGGGAGGGCATGAAAAAGGGAGGAAGGAAGGAAATAAGGAAGGAAGGAAGGAAGGAAGGAAGGAATTGAATGTTTTTAAATAAACAAACCTATGAAAATATCAAAGATTCCTTCGGGATAATACCTGTATACTTCAGTAAATGCAACACATGGGGCCTTAGACAGGTCAGTGAGGTAAAGGTAAGGGCTGACTATATAGTAGGAATGTACTCCCACCTAAGTCTCCTAAGAAAGATGCTATCTGATAGTCATAGATGAAAAATTAAAGCTCATTTGTTATGAGCTTTTCTTCACTTGAAACATAAGTTTGTTTTTGTTTGTTTGTGTTGTTATTTTTATTCTTAAAGTACTATTTCTGAAAAAAACAGTAAGGGTATTTTTTTTTTCTGCACTAATAGCCGTGTCTGGAACTAAATATCAAGATGTATTTCTAAATGATTTTTTATCAGAATTCTATGGAAGTTTCCTCATCTATGTTTATAGCAGCCTTATTTGTAATAGCTAGAAACTGGAAACAACCCAGATGTCCCTCAACCGAAGAATGGGTTAAAAAACTGTGGTACATCTACACAATGGAATATTATTCAGCTATCAGGAACAATGAAATTATGCAATTTGCAGCCAAATGGATGGAACTAGAAAAGCTCATCCTGAGTGAACTAACCCAGACTCAGAAGGACACATATGGCATCTATTCACTTATTATAAGATTTTAGCTATATAGTAGAAGGTATCAATACTACAACTAACACATCAAAGAGAACGTGGACATAGACTTCTTATTTTTAATTTTTAATTTTTATTTATTTTTTATATATTAGTTATTTTTTTCTATTTTTTAGTCTTTTTTATCTGTTGTATCCTTATTGATTTGTTTCATTAGTAGTTCTCTCTCCCAGGCAACGAGACACTTTTCACTGATGGTACTGCTTCATAGATCTCCAATGAATGAAGAGGCTCTTGGCCCTCATACGACCTCTCAACTGAGATGAGGGACTGTTATATAAGGACACCCCACCCCAGAGAAATGGGATGGAAGGGTTAGGAGGTAAAGAAAAAAAATGAAATGTGATGTTTCGGCCTTTTACTACTAACTGTCATGAACTGTTTAGGATAATTAAGAAATGCAAACTAATGGTTATGCAAGCCAGTCATTCTATTACGTACTATGACAGCCTATTATAGTTACTTGCTAAGCTAATTAGAAATAAAGCTGCTAAGAGATAAGCAACATCTGCTTACCCTAATATAAGAGATAGATAGGGCCTCTTCAAAAACCTCAAGAGATCTACAGAATATGGCATTCAAAGATGTTTTCGTAAATTTAGATTTTTTTATATCAAGACATATCAACTCCTGACAGCACCCCCTATTCTCCTCCAAGTAGAAGATGAGCATCGAAGAATCTCCAGTGGGAGATGATTGAATTAGTCGCAAGCCTATCTCTTGGTAGGAAAAGCCCCTTGCTCCAACTGTAGACAGAATGCTGTCCAAAAAGGACAAAACCTGGAAGCAGCTAAGTTGCCAGCCTAGCTCTGTCAAGACAGGGTAGGTAAGTCCTTCATGACTCCTACTCTACAATCAATGTCTGTCAGAGAAATGGGGCCAAACGACTGAAGAGCGATGCTGTAATGTATGGAGTGAAAATGGGAACTGTCCAGGCAGCCACTGGTATGTCATTTCTTAGTTTGGGAAACTGCAGACCCTGTACTTCCTATAAAATCAGATATATTTATCCCTCTCAGGTCTCTGAGGTGATTGAAGAACAGATAGATAAAATCTCATAATTAAATTTTGAGTTGTTTAGGAGTCAAGAGAGTGTTATACATCTAAGAAGATACTTTTAAAAATGTGTTGCAATTAATATGAATGTTGAGTCAGATATAGAACTTTAAACTCATGGAGTTGTTTAGATAGTAGAATGTTAAAGTCAGGTACCAAATACATATGGACTGGTCATTGGGAATGTATGTTAAGCCATATAACCCTCATAACTGTGGCCTAATTACCTCTGTTGTACTGTATTGTATTTATTATTATAAGAGAAAGAGCCATTTGTTGGACTGAAAGGAGAAACTGTAGGGGGAAATAAGATATACCTTAAACTTAAAAGAAAAAAAAAGGGAAGAGGATGGGGGGTTGAGGGTGGGAGGGTGGGACTGGAGGGGGAATAGGGAGGGGACTGCGATTGAGATGTAACTTGAAGAAATAAAAAATAAAGGAAAAAAAAACAAAAAAAAACAATTCTATTAATTCAAGACTTTATTAGTAACACACAAAATTAGACCTGTTATAACATCTGAAGAGTCATTTAACCTCCTAATCTGTGATGCATACATTTATATTCATGCAATATCTATTGGTCTATACTTTCTAAATATTAATAAATATACTAAAAATATTAATATGTTGAGGGCTATGGTGGAAGTTTTTATTTCTTTAAAAGCAAGGTTGTGTTGAATGAATGTGTGTTTTGTTTTGGTCTCAAGAGTGGGATGTAGAGGTGCTTTGTCCACCACTGAAAAACAGACTCATGAGAGGGACATAAAAAACATCCTGATGGAAGAGTGTGTGATGTTTGACCAGCCAGAAATTTTGATGTTTGGGGAACATGTTTTTGCTGGAAAACATCCTTTGATGGGTGAACTCCTTGGCGTGCTTTGATCTTGGTCAATAGGAAAGCACCTCATAAAAGGCATGAATCTGGCCAATTAGAACACATCATTGGACAGATTTTGAGGGGGTATAAATAGAAGCCCTAGAAACACAGAGGAGCTTTTGCTTGACATTGTTTCTCATCACTGCCTTGCTTCAAAATACTCCAAACAATGCTTCAGGACTTGCTTCTTCCAGGACTTACCGCTGTCTTCGTTGCTGAAGATCAAAGCCTAGGTTGGATTGAAGAGACTTTGGCCCCTAATGGGGTGCTAAACTGTTTCCACTGCCACCTCAAATACCAAAATCTCTGCCACTGCTGGTGGGTGTCCTGTCTAGATCTCCCCTGAACTGCTGCTGGTTCATGTTGCTGTAGGTACCTGTTCCTGTGTAGGTGGTTTTGCTGAACTGCTAGAATTCTGACAAATTACCTCAAGGACATGATTCTAAAGATGTCTAAGAGGTCTAACCTTTTCTCTCCTATACCTCAGTTTGGTGTGCTGGAAGTTGAGTATAGATATTAATATAACAGTAAACAAATAGTTTAAAATATACCTTCAGAGAAGTAATAAAATTATAATTTTTCTAAAAATTTTTAATGTTTTCTGGAAGAATCGATTTTCTCAATTATTTAGAAATTCTATAACATAAAGCCTTGCTTAAATGTGACTTTTACATTGTCACCCCACTGACTGAAGTAGGACTGATTGTGAAACAACTGCAAGTCTTGACTGTTTTGAGATCAAATACAAGTTTGCGGTGATTTGTATGATAATAGCCCACATATACTCACATGTTTGCATATCTGATCACCAGTTGATAGAACTGTTTGGGAAGGATTAAGAACCAAGGCCCTAGGTAGGAGTTGTGTCACTTGGGATGGACTTTAAGTTTCAAAGGACTGATGCCATTGCCAGTGTTCTTTGCATCTCCTGATGTTGAGACATGATATGAGTTTTCTTTTACTGCTCCAGTGTCATGCCTGCATGCCTGTTGACATGACCACCACCATGAGAGTGCTGAACTCCTGTCCCTCTGAAACTATAAGCCTCCATAAGCCATTTCTTCTATAATACCCCTTAAAGATTGTGTTTTATCACAGGAACAGAAAAGTGCCCAGGAAAATTTCTGAAAACTGGAAGTTGATAAACTACAAGGAAAATTTAAAAAGGACAAAGAGAAATTCCAAAAGGTAAAATGAATAAGGCAACCAAAGCCTATTTGTCTTCCATTGATGATTATGCTGATGGAGAAAAGTTTTGCAACTAACCCAACAGTGGTCTTAGGCATAGGATTGGGGTGTATTATAAAGGATGCTTCTAATTTGTCTGATATACAAACAAGAATACTTTCCATATATTTTTCAAATTCCCAAAACTCCCACAATATATAATACATCAATTTTTGGAACAGCCAGGTACAGAAAACATGGATACTAAAATATATTTAGCAGCTGGAGAGATGACTCAATCAGCAACATGTTAGGCAAAACGGAGACCCTAAGTTCCTATTCCCAGTATCAGTGCAAAACCTAGCACAGCAACAAACATCCATAATCTCAATACTTATGAATGGAGACAAGAGGATCCTTGCAACCAGTTGAACAACCAATTTAGCTAAATATGTGAACTCTAGCTTCAGTGAGAGTTATGTTTTTAAAAGGAATGTTGTAATCTGCTAAGGTAGATACCATCGTCCTTTGACCTTTAGCCTCAACATGCACATATAACTACATAAAATACATAAAACACTCATGAATACGTACTCCCAAGAAAAACAGCTCCTTACTTACTTACATACACTAACAAAAAAATTAAGGTATATGTATCCCAGTAATTTTCTTTCCTCATTAATAAAGAACAGCTCTGTTGAGGGAAGGTCTAATATTGTTTCTGATACATTTAATTCAATGTGGAGATCTGGTTACCGTCCCTTCTGAGGCATTCTCTTGATTGGTTAATAAAAGTCGCTTATGGCCAATTAGCTGGGCAGAAAGAGTATAGGAAGGCGGGAATTCCTGAGATCAGTACAGGAACTCTGGGCACACACAGAGACTCTCTTTCTGCTGGGAGGCACAGAAGGAGACAGACGTCTGGAAAATGCTGGAAGGTAATCGCAGGCACATGGTGGTTTGGGATTAGGTGATCCGGTTTAATTTAGTGTAGCTAATTGAGAGTCTGCCCAGCTAAGTGCTAAGCATTAAAAAATTAAAAGGTCTTGGTGTGTTTAATTATTGGGGAAAAGACTGCAGCGGCTTATAGGCCCTCAGTCCAAGCAGTCCTGGGCTGTTAGACTCCCAGACTCCTCTTGAGCCCAGGCGAATCTCCCACCAAGCCGCTGGTAATTCTACTGGCCTAATATAACAACATATATTAATTAACAGAGTTTAGGTTACAGCTGGGGTAGCCCACCCTTGGTCCTGGGGCTGTTTCTCCAGGATAAGTTAGGCAACTGGTTAAGGCACTCAGGCCAGGCCACATGCTCCTCTGCCAAGCTGCCGGCTATTCCACTGGCATAATCTTACAGTTTACACTTACTAATAACTACAATAATTAATTAATTTGCCGTTTCACAGCTCATTTCATATTGATAATGATTCAAAAAATGTATTGTCTCTACTGGTTCAGATAATGAAAATAGTTAATACAAAAGAAGAAAAGCTCCTCCCAAACTTAGTCTCTATGCCTGAACACTGAGCTGCAGAGTTATTTTCTTAAGGAGTCTTATGATTCATGAATATTAAGTCTGTAGTGTTAGAGGGAAAAATGTTCTGACACTTGTTAAAAGTGTAAAGAAAATTTTATTCAATACTATTACAATGGATGTCAAAGCTATTGCAATGAGGGAATGAGATAATGTGAACTAGCAGAGTAAGAACAGGCAGATAGGAAATTATTAAGAACGGACATCAAAGGTAGGTGAATTCTTTCTAAACTGGCTTATCAGGATTTTTGTTGAAACCAGCTCAGTGATTTATACATAAAAGATGTACAATGAAGGCACCCAATTACAGATCAAGAGTAAAAATATATAATGATGCGGTGGGGCTTAATTCTTACTAAACTTACTTAGTAAGATTGTTACTGAACTGAACAATTTGGACATATAAATTACAAGAAAATGAAGGAAGGCCAATGCAGAGGTGTAATCAAAAGGTGAGATCAGAAATGTTAAACAGTCATGGGTTAAGAAACAACTTTTTGTTAGTAACATGTATTAGAAAATAAAAAGGATATTCTTTTTGTAATGTTCATTTATACTTCAAGTTACAACTGCATCACAGTCCCCTCTCTCCACCCCTCCTGGTCCCACCCTCCCACCCACTACTCCCTTCTCCTACCTCATCTGATGTGAGATTCCTCACCGAACCACAAGGACATCTCCTCAGCTATGTTCATAGAAACTTTATTTGTAATAGCTAGAAACTGGAAACACGGAAATAACCGAGATGTCCCTCAGCCGAAGAATGGATAAAAAAAAAAGAAAAGAAAAGAAAGAAAGAAAACTGTGGTACATTTACACAATGGAATACTACTCAGCTGTCAGAAACAACAAAATCATGCAATTTGCAAGCAGATGGATGGGAAAAAAAAGTCATCCTGAGTGAGATAACCCAGACCCAGAAAGATATACATGGCCTGTATTCAATTATGAAAGGATATTCTTAACCTTTCAAAAGTTTCATTTCACTTTAATCTCAGACTGGCACTGAAATAAAGCCGCATGGCTTTTGGAAAATAAATTCTTATAGCTTGTTGCTTTCATCCTTAAGTCATGGCATTGTATTCATGGTTTACAAAGATTCCTTGAACTCTAAAAATGGGTTTACATTCCATCCAGCAAAAAGGTTAAATATAAATTCTACCCTTGAACTATGATTACTAGAAACCATACATAAATACATCATCATTTTACTTTGCTGGTTAGAATATAGTCAGAAAACCACTGTAACTTTTGAATGTAGAAAGGACTTGAGTGAGTATGTAATCAATGGAAAAGCATAAGGAATTCATGTGGAATGGTCATTAAGTGAATAAGTAGACACCAGAAAAGGATAAGGAATTCATGTAGAATGGTCTTTGAGTGAGTACATAAAATGGTCTATGAGTGAGGATGTAGCCACTGGAAAATTATAAGGAACAATTGAATGGTCGTTGAGTGAATATGTAGCTACTGGAATAGGATAAGGAATCCATGTAGAATGGTTTTGCATGAGTATGTTGCCACTGGAAAAGGAAAAGAAATCCATATAGATTGGTCTTTGAGTGGGAATGTAGCCACAAGAAAAGGATAAGGAATCCATGTAGAATGGTATTTGAGTGAGTATGTACCCACTAGAAGAGGATAAAAATTCATATAGAATGGTCATTGAGAGAGTATGTAGCCACTGGAAAAGGATAAGAAATCCATGTAGAATGGTCTTTGAGTGAGTATGTAGCCAATGGAAAAGGATAAGAAATCCATGTAGAAGAGTCTTTGAGTCAGTATGTAGCCAATGGAAAAAAATAAGAAATCCATGTAGAATGGTCTTTAAGTGACTATGTAGCCCACTAAAAGGAAAAGAAATCCATGTAGAATGATCATTGAGTCAGTGTATAGGCTTGGAAAAGGATAAGAAATCAATGTAGAATGGGCTTTTAGACATAGAGCCAGTGGAAAAAAATAAGAAATACATGTAGAATGGTCTTAGAGTCAGCATGTAGACACTGGAAAAGGATAAGAAAACCATGTAGAATAGTCTTTGAGGGAGTATGTAGCCCACTGGAAAAAAAAAAAAAGGAATCCATGTAGAATGGTCTTTGAGCAAGTATGTAGCCACTGAGAAAGGATAAGGAATCCATGTAGAATGGTGTAACGGAACTTTTAAATTATTATTTAACATTTATTTATTTATTGCTAAATTCACTTATAACAAACACCAACAATTTCTTAACTATTAATCCTATAAATTCCTACAACCCCTTTAACCTATCCACTAAACCTATTGATAATTATAACAACTACTTTCATAACCTTTTAGAATGATACAGTCTCTGGGGCAGGTCCTCAGTTGTCAGGAACACAGTCTTTGTTGTAGATTCTTTAACGCACTTAGCAGACCTTTTTCTGGATCTCTCAGATTCAGGTTCGTCAGGGTAAGTTGGTTATTGCAGTCTAAGGCTTCATGCTTTCTTCTCTGTGGGAGACCCCAGCCGTCTGCAGGCCAACTTACTTCTTTTGAATCAGGAATTCAGCTGCTCTGTCTCAGACCTTAAAGCCAGGCACAGTTTCCTTTAGGCCACTGTTCAGACAGATCAAAAGCCTCTAGGCAAAAGGTGAGCCACAGGGTTTAGTCCTTGGCCTTTTGGTGTCTTGCTCAGGCTTTCTTTGCTCACCAGCTTCTTTCTGCTTCAGGGAAATCTGGCCATCAAATGATGGCCAGCCCTTTTTTCAGCGGGACTCTTGGAGCTCTCTAGCATCAGGGGCCTCTCCTTTTTCTGGGCTCGATGCACTGTCCTTAAATAGGAGGAACTCTGTTTCAGCTTAATTTGGGCTCCGCCCACTTAGCAGCTAAAAACAGTGTCAGGCCAGATACTTTGTTTCTTCAAGTCCATTAAGTCTTTCCTGTTTTCCTGACTTCAACCTTGTTTTTCAGTCTATTGAGTCTTTCCTGTTTTTCCTGACTTCAACCTTGTTTTTCAGTCTATTAAGTCTTTCCTGTTTTTCCTGACTTCATGCTGATAATGCTCTTCATGCCCCGAATTAAGAGACAGTATCAGAAACCCCTATATATTTTCTAAATCTAATTTATCTAAACCCTACATATCCCCCTTCTAGTAAAATAAAAAATAAATCTACATAATATCTACATATACAATGTAAATAAATTGTCTATGTACAATACATAAACTAACTTTAAATTTTTATCAATATACATTAAAGCAAGTGTTAAAATAACCTTAAACTTCTCACAATACATAGTTATATTTACATCTTTTGACAAAAGACATTAAAGCAAACAAAACATTTTAAATTCTTTTCAATAAACTTACTTTCTATTACATAAAAAACATTTTTTAAACTTGCATCGATAAACAGAATCTTAAATTTCTAACAATATAACAAAATAATCTGAAGCTTTTAATAATAAAAGAGACAAAAAATAGAATGAGGGAAAAAAGAAAATCCTCAAATCCAATTCACAACACATAACATATATCTTTTCAAAAAACTTCCAACCCATCTTTTGGGAATGGAGTGTAAATATTTTCGGGTACACTTCAAAAATTGAGATATTGGCCAATTCTCGGGAAAGTTACCTATAGCTTTTATTGTCCAGTCTCTGTAAGATCGATCATTTTTT
>CAJQZJ010001638.1:19289440-19370435 GCA_907164525.1 Lophiomys imhausi | reverse complement strand
AAGAAAGAAAGAAAGAAAGAAAGAAAGAAAGAAAGAAAGAAAGAAAGAAATTGCTTTTCTTCCACCACATCCAATTTCTCAAAGCCTGGCATTAAGACAATAGAAATCCAAGGGGATAGGGAATAATCTCCATTTCCTGGTGAGAAAAATGTCATGCATTTGTAGGTTTAGGCAGAATTATCTTTACAGACCATGGTATTTAAAACTTCAGCAATTTATAACCTATTCAGGCAAAATAACACTATCTACTGCTTATCAGCCTGAAGTCCTCTCAGTCCTATATGAAGCCATATATCATGTCTTTTGCCTCAGCTTAGGAAGTAGAGTTCCAACTCAACCAGGGGTCTGTGTATTAAGAGTAAAAAGTACCGTCTTTTCTGCCTCTCCCAATCCAAGTGCCTGAAAAGATGTGTGACTCATTTCTTCTACCTGCGTTGCTGTCTTTAATGATGGGATTATTGATGCACATTTCCATAAAGCATCCCTTCCTCACACGAGATCCTCATGCCAAGTTTTGATTAGGCCTTCATAGTAATCTAATAAATTATTTCTTTTTTGTCACTTTAAAGCTAGAGCAAACTTAGGGGACATTTTGCTATTTTTTGAAAGATTTTGCCTACATCCAGAATGTCTTTATAACCTAACTTGGTTACCAGCAAATGATTGTCTATATTCTTCCATGTACATATTTACCTAGAAAAGAATGAGTCAATATGACTATACATAAGGTATATGAGTTCCATTTATTTCAAGCAGTGTTTTTATTCATGGTCTAAAAAAAAAAAACCTTTTCATAAAGATGTGTTGCCTAATGCAATAGTATTCAGAGGCAAGGCTTTGGTGAAAGGACTAGATCATGAGGTGTATGCATTCCTGATTGTATTAATTCAGTTATGTCCCGCAGCCTAAGGAGTTTCAATGAAGAACTAGTTACAAAGGTAAGCTGCTTCTTTGCTTTCTGGCCTCCACAAGTAGAGCAGCTTGGCTGCACTACCCATTCCTGTCACCATAACAATCGCCTCACCATACATCCATGCAGTCAAATGACCACGAACTCACACCTCTTATACTATGAATCAAAGTAAGCCTTTTCTCCCTTTCAGTAATTTCTAATTAGAATTTTTGCACTGTGACAGAAATCAAGACTCTAACAGAATAACTATAGGAGTAGAATAAGCAAAGTGGAGTTTATGTGATGGAAAATACTCCCCTAAACTATCTGTGTCAAATAACACAAGTTGTGGCCTATGTCTTACTTAGTGAAATAAGTAGAATCTCACCTGACTGGATTATCGAAATTGATCAGATTTTCAAAACCACATTTCAGTAATTCATTATAATAGAAAATGTGTGCCCCAAATTGAATTATTCAAGTAAAAGAAAAATGTGACGTGCCCTCAAGATACTCAAAAATAATATCTTTGATTCAGGGAGAAACATTTCCCCTAAATTATATCCTCCTCAAAGCTTCAGTTAGACAAAATATTTTGCCATGTTCTCAGATTTTTTTAATAAAACATGAGTGATTGTTTTTATTTCTGTACCAATTTGAGTACAAAGTGCAGACATACCTAATGGATTCTTTTCAAAACAACACAAACTTCACAATTCCGAATAACTTCATGTGTCTAAGTTATTCCAAGCACACTTTTTCAGTAGTTGAAAAAAGTATCAAAATTTTTTCTTTTGACTATTTGAAAATATGTATTGAGCTGACATTCCTTCTTTCTTTCTTTTTTTTTTTTTTTTGGTTTTTCGAGACAGGGTTTCTCTGTGTATCCTTGGCTGTCCTGGACTCACTTTGTAGACCAGGCTGGCCTCGAACTCACAAAGATCCGCCTGCCTCTGCCTCCCAAGTGCTGGGATTAAAGGCGTGCGCCACCACCGCCTGGCATTCCTTCTTTCTTTAAGAATTTATTTAGCTTGAAATAAAAACATGTTAAAACTACTTCCATCTATTATTGGATTTTCATAAGTACTATGTTAATTGAAAGTCAACTCTAAAGTTACTGAAATCAACAAATCATTCTTCATATTTTTTCTTCTAGTTTTTTTAGTCAATTTGGATAATGTTACAAATCACAATCAAAACTTCATTATATTTTTTCATGTTAAATTATATGTCAAATGTTCTTGTATTATGCAAAGGTTCACTTTTCATAAAAATTCTTGTGGTATGTGGTTAGGTCATAAACAAGTCTTTATTTTCTAGCTTCAAATTTTGTTTACTGGTATACAGTATGATGTAATAAGAAAATGTAAGACAGAATGTCTGCTTTTATCTTAGAATTGTGAATGTTTGCCAAGCATGCCTTTCTTTTGAAGAAATATTGATGTTAATACTATAATAAAACTTTGCACAATTATTTCCAAAGCTAATTAAATAGCAATGGTTAAGACCCAAGATAATTAACTGTATTGTTTTCTAATGCTAAATAAAGAGAACATTGAAAATGAATGACAAGATATTCACTGAAGTAATCATGGAAGCATGCATTATGAGAAAAACAGAGATTTTATTTGTATAGCAGGAAAGAAAGGAAAATGAGTCAAAATTATTCTGTGGAGATTTAAAAGTAGGTCAGAGGCTGGAAAGATGGCTAAGTAGTTAAGAGCACTGGCTGTTCTTCCAGAAGACCTGGGTTTGATTCCCAGTGTACACACAGAGGTTCATAACTAACTATAACACCACTTCCATGTGAACTGATGCTATCTTCTAGTCTCCTTGGGAATGGTATTCACATCATGCACAGATACACAAGCAGGCCAAATACTCAAATACATAAAATAAAAATAATAAATAAAAATATTAACAAATATTCATCAGAACCAGTAGTAGATATTTTTAAAAAGTGGGTGGCTGCCATGGTTTATTGGGTAGGGGTGCTTGCAATCAACCCTGAACAAACCAGGTAGTCTCAGGACTCCTAGGAGAGAAAGAATAATTCCCACATGTTGTCCTTTGACCTCCACATAGATACAACTGCATGTGTGCCCCACACAAAGTAAGCAGGCAGATATATACAATAAGAGAATAAATAATTAGAACAATAAAAAACACTCATCATCTCATATTTGAAAGGAAAAGTATAAAACACAGCACCAACACAAATTGTATACCTTTATTTTTTGTCTCAAGAAATATATTCCTGGCCTCCAGATGGCAATGTAGAGTCCATTCTCAATCCAGAGAGTGGCCAGTGGCCCACTGCTGAGAATGAAGGTTAGAGTGGCTGGACTTAATCAGGCTCAGCTCTGAGGTGGGTTTCAGAAGACTCTGGCAGACCAGGTAGTAAGGCATCACTCTCTGTGCAACTCTTTCCATCTCTGAGAACAGAAAGAACTTAAGCAGGCGGGATTCAGAGTGTAGATTGCTTTGTAGTATTTCAAAACAGCACTGATTACTCAATGCAACTATGCTGGATGGTTCCCGGGTTGTTTGTCCACTTATGGTGATGCAAAATCTACAAATATATTAAGGTTTTCAAAGTGCCACCTATGAAAGAGACAGCTGGATTACTTGCAGAAATTCCTTCTTGCTGTGCCTTTTCTGACCTCTACAAAGTTGAGAGAAATCCTGAAGTCTAAATCTAATGCCCTGTGAAGTATAAGGTCAGAGCAGTATTTTAAGAGACCAGAATAAAAAATTATCTGGAGGTATCATAATCCCAGATTCAAGCTGTACTCCAGAGCAATAGTAATAAAAACAGCATGGTACTGGTATAGAAACAGAACCAGTTGATCAATGGAATTGAATTGAAAACCCAGAAATAAACCCACAAACCTATGGTCACTTAATTTTTGACAAAGAATCCAAAATTGTACAATGGAAAAAGGACAGCGTCTTCAACAAATGGTGCTGGTCCCACTGGATGTCAACATGTAAAAGAATGCAAATAAACTCATATTTATCACCTTGCATGAAACTTAAGTCCAAGTGGATCAAAGACTTTAACATAAGGCCCAACACATTAAATCTAATAGACGAGAAAGTGGGCAAAACCCTAGAACTCATTGACACAGGTGACAACTTCCTGAACAGAACACCAACAGCTCAGGCTCTAAGACCACCAATCAATAAATGAGACCTCATGAAACTGAAAAGCTCTGTAAGGCAAAGGACACTCATTCGAATAAAATGGCAGCCTACAGATTGGGAAAAGATCTTTACCACCCCACATTTGACAGAGGGTTAATACCCAAAATTTATAGAGAACTCATTTAATTAAACACCAAGAAACCAAATAATCCAATCAAAAAATGGGATACAGAGCTAAACCAAGAATTTACAAAAGAGGAATCTGTAATGGCTGAGAGATACTTGAAAAAATGTTCAACATCCATAGTCATCAGAGAAATTCAACTCAAGATGGCTCTGAGATTCCATCTCACATCTGTCAGAATGGCTAAGATCAAAAACTCAAATGACAGCACATGCTGGCAAGGTTGTGGAGAAAGGGGAACACTCGTCCATTGCTAGTAGGAGTGCAAACTTGTACAACCACTATGGAAATCAGTCTGGTGATATCTTAGAAAACTTGGAATAGTTCTACCTCAAGATCCAACAATATCACTCCTTAGCATATATCCAAAATATCCCTCACCAAGTCACAAGGACACATCCTCAACTATGTTCATAGCAGCTTTATTTGTAATAGCTAGAAACTGGAAACAACCCAGATGTCCCTCAACTGATGAATGGATAAAAATGCTGAGGTACATTTACACAATAGAATACTACTCAGCCATCAGAAACAAGGAAATCATGCAATTTGCTGCCAGATGGATGGAACTAGAAAAGCTCATCCTGAGTGAGCTAACCCAGAACCAGAAAGATGCACATTGCATCCATTCACTTATAATTGGATTTTAACCATGTAGTATAGGATAATTATCCTACAACCAACAGACTGAAAGGAACAGGAACATAGACTTTGTTACTTGGTAGTGGGACACTTTGCCCTGGTGAAGCTACCATGTAGGCTCCCAGTGGAAGTGGAAGCCCTTAGCCTTCATATGGCTGTGGAACTGAAGAGGGCTGATATGTAAGTGATGGGATAGTGTTAAGCATTCTAAATGTTAATTGATCCCGTTTGCTGTCTGTTACATTGTCTCTGATTGGTTAAATAATGCTGAGGCCTGAAATTGGGCAAAGACAGAGAAAGGTGTGACTTCCTGAGATTAGAACAGGAAGCCTGCACTTTAGACAGAGGATTAGTGCATTCCAGCAAGCAGCAGGAAAAAGGAGGACGCACACCATGGGTTTGAAAAAAGAACCTCATTCCATATGGCCAGGAACATCGACTTTGCCTGGAGAATAATAGTCCAAAGGGACATTTGTATATAAGGGGTCATATTTGGGTAATAGAATTATGACCTAGCTTAGATGGGCCAAGATTGCTCAACTCAGGCTAAGGCTTGTTAAAATCCACATGGTGTCTGTGTGCTCAATTATAATGGCTGTTTAAAGATTAATGGCCGCCAACCAATTAACCATAATATAAATACTAGTGAGTAATTTAATTAATTTTTTTGCATATGATGCCCAACTACAGCAATTAGAATACATGCTTGCAGGGCTAGAAGGCCCAGGTTAAAGCAGGTTTTCTAGCCAAAAAGCGGGGAACCAAACCCAAATGCATTTCAAAGGTGTGACTACCTTAACGAAAGCTCTTGCCTTGCAGCAAAGGCGAAGAGCTAAGGCTTAGCTCTCCTTACATGGTAAAAAACTGGCAGCCTTCTAAACAGAATTTGAGAGTGAAATTAATCGCCTAGATTAAAAATGGAGGAATTCATAATGCCTCAATACTTTTGTATTCCAATTAAGTTTGTTCCTCTTAGCATGCAAATGATTTTTACCATGACAATTGTGCTTTTGTGTATCTTTTTTGAGAAAGTTCAGACTAGAATAGTCTTAAAGGAAAGAATTTACAGATGGAATGATAAATTGCCAACAATAATAATGAAGGAAGGAGGGAGACCCTTCCCAATAGATAATACAAAATTGATGGCAGCTGGAGCTAAGAGCTCCCTGGATATGAGGGGCTTCTCAGGGCTTTCTGGGAAGGGTCCACCAGTGAAATACAGTCACAACTAGATTCCAAGGAATAATGAACAAAACTTTAATTGCAGCACGGGATGGCATGGTTAGACCACGGCTTTTGGAATATTCTTTCTTTGCTTGATTTTTGTTTAGATGTGTTTGATTTTCCTATATCGGGAGGTAGAAAGGATATTTTTCTGGTTTGCATTGCTACAACATAAGAGATTTTTGAAGATTTGGGGCAGATTTCAAATTGTCACTGCAGTTCAAAGTTGCTCTCTGGGTTACAGAATTACTAATATCTGGGATTTAAGTGAAATATTTGATCAAGGTAGTACTGGACACACACTTAATCCCTTAATCCCGTCACACTAGAGGAAGAAACAGGCAGATCTCTGAATTCTAGACCAGCCTAGTTTAAACAATAAAGGCAGGGCAGGAAACCTGCTAATAAGATAAGGCTGCTTGATAAAGACAGTCTATAATTCAAAAATGACACATTTTTCTTTTATGTTAATTTTAATAATGTCCTTACTGATCTAATGAATAAATACACATAATATCAAATTACTGTAAAGAGAAAGGGGTCAACAAGACAGCCCCCTTAGGTGTGAAGCTCCCCCTGGATAACTGGTTTCAAAAGGCATCTTTCCCCTAAAAGAGTTATGTTAAGCGCTGGGTTTGGTGGAGCATGCCTTTAATCCCAGCACTTGGGAGGCAGTGGCAGGCTGATCTCTGTGAGTTTAAGGCTAGCCTGGTCTACAAAGTGAGTCCAGGATAAGGATACACAGAAAAATCATGTCTCAGAAAAAAAAAAGAGAGAGATAGAGAAAGAAATATATTCTGTTAACCAATGTAAGGACCCAGAGTTAGGCTGGTGAAGAACATGCAAAGAGCATGCCTCCCACAGTCAACAGTTAAGAAAAGCTAACATAAAATAGCACATCATGCTATTCTACATCAATCTCCTTAAGAATGGAGCTTCCATGGGAGAACTGGAACTCAAACTAATACAAAATGTTTAACTAATGTCATTGTTTAATAAGAGTAATTGAATTATTTAAATTCATACCTTGATCTCAAAACTTGGAAGACAAGGAAAAAACAGGTTCCTTGTGTGTTCAAGGCCAATCTAATCTACAGAGCTCTACAGAGCAAATCAAGACAGCCCAAGCTACAAAGAGAAACCCTGTCTTAATAAGGATAGATATATCAACATAGAAATTAAATCTCCAAAGAAAGGAGAAAAGGAAAGAAAAAAATATATAATTGCATACCTTTGTTCCAAAAAAATGGGAGAAAAAGAAAGAGACAGATAGGTTCCTGTTGAGTTTGAGGCTATCCTAATCTGCAAAAGCCAGAACAACACAGATTAAACCTGTTTTAATCAATTAATAAATTTATGTCAACTGTAGAGGAGAATTCTTAAACTCCATACGATCTTATGCAGTATTTTCAATTTAAAATAGATTGTATACCATATTATGTAATACTATTACATACCATCTTCTTATATGGCATGAATGGAGACTTACATATATCTTTCTTCTGTGCAAAGAACAAAAAATATTCCTTAACTGATTTGCACATTCTGCACATCAAGGCATTTTGGTAATTGTAGAACTATATGTTACTTGTGAGAAATTATATATTTTCAGAACTAAGTGATCAGACACCAAAGAAGACAAGTGGCCCAAATTATCCAGCCTCACAGACTGCCTCAATAGAAGTTTCCTCCAAAATCTTCATTCAGAACAACTTCAAACAGCTTACTGAGATGGTCCAGCTTCTCAGACTGTTCCAGACAGGACTTCAATAAAGCCCTGAACTTTCCTACCCAAAGTCTAGCTTCAAACTACAAACTGCTGAGGACATTCAAAGTGTTGAGCTTGTAGAGACTGGACAACAGTGTTACTATTAAACTGATTAACCATTTTTTTCCATTTTATTTGGGCCCTCAAACAGGTTTTCTGCATCCCAATTCAGCAGGAGGCAGTTTTAAGAGAGCGACGTCCCATTCCCAAAAAAATGATGTGGATGATAAATGTTGTTTAGGGGTAATGGTTACAAATTATTATATGGTCTTGTTAAGCAAGGTATAGAAAGTTAGACTTGAAGATCACTTTTTCTTTTCTCTATCCTTCTTTCTCTCTTATAAAGGGGGGAAACTCTTGAAAAGAAAAAGAGGGGGAATATATGTATATAATATAGAAATGATAAGTTATAAGGACAGATTATTGAATCTTCTCTGAAACTCAAAACTACTGTTATTCTCAAATAAGGTTATCTTTTGATACATTGGTATAGAATTTTGTATATTGATACAAAAATAAGGTTAAATTTTGATTCATTGGTATAGAATTTTAGACACATACTATGTATATTTCAACATATATAAGGTAATGTGCCTGTACAAATCATTTAAAAGTACAGGTTTACTTTGATCCTTTTTGGGTTGCTATTGCAATCTACTTAGGAGTCTGGATAATACAAGTTGACTGGCAAGTTGAGCTTCTGGTCATGTCAAATACTAGTCTTAATTTATCACAAAATAGACTCAATAGGTTAAACAGATAGTAAATGGTTAAAATATACAGTTTGTTCATAAATAGATAGAAGATAGATTTATAAATAAATCAATAAATGTCTTCAAAACCCTCAGAGGCATACAGAAAATGGCATTTACTGATGTTTTTATTATTTTAAGAATTGTTTGACTTAAGACAGTCAGCTCCTGACAGTTCCCATTTGACTTGAAAGAAAACAATGGGCATCAAAAAAAAAAAAAAAAAAAAAGAAATCTCCCATCAGGAAATAATTCCTACTGGGCAAAAAAAAGCCCTTGATTTCTCAACAGACTATATACAGTCCAAAGACAGACCAGAGCTTAAATGCAGGTAAGTTGATGTCCTGATTCTGCAAAGACAGAATGGGAAAAGCCTTCTTATTTCCTGCTGCACAATTTAGTCTGTGAAAAATGCTTGGCCAGAAGGCTGAAGATGATGCTCCAACAATATCAAGAGATATTTGGGACTCTCTAGGCAACAACCTGCCATATTTCTTTTTGGAAGCTGCTCTCCTATGCTTGCTACTCACTCAACTAATAACTTTATCCATTCTTATGCCTTTGATGGGGTTGAAGGCATAATAGTTATAAAATTTCAATTGAACTTGAGTTGTTTAGTATTTAAGAAGATATTTTTAAGTCTACATAAAATCTTTAGGTTTATAAATATAGGATATGATAGAATTTATTTAGGTTCAGAACTTTAGCACACCAAGATAGATAGATAATTTTTTTTCTTCTTCAAGATTGCCTGATACAAATAGGTTAAACATTGTGTGCGTAACTTTTATATATGGTTTTCTTGATTTTTTCATATTTGTTCTTATTATTTTTACTATATGAGTTAAAAACTTTAGCCTTTTTATTAGAGAAAAGAAGGGAATTGATGGGGTGGTGTTAAGCATTCTAAATGTTAACTGGTCCTATTTGCTGTCTGTTCCATTGTCTCTGATTGGTTAAATAAATGCTGAGGCCTGAAATTGGGCAAAGACAGAGAAAGGTGGGATTTCCTGAGATTAGAACAGGAAGCCTGCACTTTAGACAGAGGATTAGTGCATTCCAGCGAGCAGCAGGAAAAAGGAGGACGCACACCATGGGTTAGAAAAAAGAACCTCATTCTATATGGCCAGGAACATCGGCTTTGCGTGGAGAATAATAGTCCAAAGGGACGTATGTATATAAGGGGTCATATTTGGGTAATAGAATTACGACCTAGCTTAGATGGGCCAAGATTGCTCAACTCAGGCCAAGGCTTGCTAAAATCCACATGGTGTCTGTGTGCTCAGTTATAATGGCTGCTTAAAAATTAATGGCCACCAACCAATTAACCATAATATAAATACTGTTAAACAATTTAAATAATTATTTCTACAAATGGCACCCAATATAATTTAATTAATTTTTTTTTTACATGTAGGTCACCCCACACTGGAGGAGAGGGATAGGTAGGAGAAGGAGGAGAGGTGGGAGGGTGAGAGGTGGGCCCAGGAGGGGTGGAGGGAGGGGACTATGATGGAGATGTAAATTGAAGTAATGAATAAACAGTAAAAAAAAGAAAACAGACCAGAATAAAAGATTTGTATGTTTGCAAAAAGAAAGAAATACATTCCTAATTACATGCCTACAACAGAGTAGATACATAGCATACTTTTAATTTATTTAAATGGATGAGTGAGAAAAATTCCTGAATGAGGTTAATTTTTACAGCCCACCCTAATACTATAAATGTTTAATTTTCAAAAGACACAAACCCTTCATAACTGAAACAGTATACCAGTGAAAGAAACACACAATCATGTCATAAAGACACCTCACATTCTACTTGCAGGGGTGTGTGAGTGAACGTTAGCATACCTCCTTTGCAAGAGCAACTAGAAAGCATGTTAGAGTAGCAGGGGCAATTCATCTTGCTGCATGTCATTACAGTTGCTGGAGGTTTTTTTCCTTATGGAAATTTTCAATCAAGTACATATCTTTCCTGATTTTAGGTAGTTTTCTAGCTTATTAAAGAGCTCATATGCTAAGGTCAATGATCACAGGAACTTCATTTTCTCTGTATTAAGCTCAAATAAGAACCAAATACTTGTAACTGAAAATTACTTTCAAGATGATTGATCTGCAAAAATTATGAAACATGTTTCATAGCTTTACACACTAAAACCAATATCTCAAGTCTGAACAATTTAATATAAGAAAGCTATTATGACTGAGTAAATGCATGTACATTGTTAACAAGAGATAGCCATACGATACATATTCTAATAATTTCACTAAAAAGAGTTTATCACTTCTCAATGTCTGATAATACAGATATTAATTTAATACCACCAACAAAAGTTTTCATCAGAGAGCTTAGGAAAGAAAGGGACCCATCAAAAGTTGCAGAAGTTTTGTTGTGAAATGTTTTTTGACTGCAAGTGAGAAGGGCCAATTCTATCACTCATATGCAAATTTGCTGAGTCAGTGATGAGTGATGTGTAGAAATGAATCAAGAAAGTGTATTCTTGTGGTTGAATATTATCCTCACGGTGTATGGTATGTTTAGATGTGCAATGTCTTCCTCAGACCCAGAAAATAATGCCAGTTACAAATCTCTTATTCTGATGCCTTTTCCCCATATTTCAAACTGAAAGCTTTTTGAGCTAACACTGAACTTCCTTTTCCCTCTGAAGAAGGATAGCATTCCTAAACGTACTTGACAGATCATTGGCAGTGTACTCCTTATAATACTGTCTTCATAGAAGCAGTATTCACTTTTCTCCCCAATAATTTATCTTTCTTGTCAATAAATTCCCATTAAAATTATATTATTTTCCTGGAGTTGAAATTTTCCAAGCAAAATAAAAACAGCTTTATTGACCCACTCAATTTCTTCCTAAAACTGAAATCTTGAACTTGCATTAATGAGCCAAAAGGAGCTCATTATAACCCAGAATTGTCCTCAGATAAAGTACAGACAATCATTCTTATCAGTTCTGAGTATATTTATTAATTGAAAGATTGCTAATTTGAAGGAGATAGGTTTGGTCTGGGTTATTAAATAAGTGCATTCATTTTGCAGCAATATGCATTGAAATGCATAATGCCATAATGAAACATACTGTTTAAAATATGCTTACGCAACCCTCTTTCTGAATTTGCAGACAGAGGTCAGTTATAAAGTCATAATGAGAAACTCTCTGTGGATGCCTGCTGGAACTGAAAATTTGCCTGGCATCTGAATAAAAATGGTGAAGTAAGGACTAAGTGGTTGTTTTTTTTTTTTCTAAGTGGAGAAAATATTAATATCATATTGCTCTAAGGAGTCAAAAAAAAAAAGAAATTGCTCTTTTGTCTTATTTTCAGTCATCTTAATTTTAGGTTTAAAGAACAACCACTTAGAGAAGGAAAAAGAAACAGTTTGCTGTATCCAAAATGACTTCAGGGGATATTGAGTAAAAAGTATATTTTTCATTAAATATTTAATGACATGATACATAAATCATCAAGCTAAAATGTATTGAAAGTTGACTTGGGGGAAGTTACAGAGGTTAAAAGTTACACAAGTAATAAATGAGAACCGCAGCTGCATTACCTTGGGGGGAGGCGTTGTATCAGGACAGAGGTTTCCTGCAGAACTGATTTATTAGAGCTTTCAAGCGAAATGTACTGAGACTCTTGCTCATAAAGTCCCCCCACTGCTATCTGCACTGCCTCTGTGCGCATGGCTGCTGCGTGTGACTATTTGACTGTTGCCCGCAGATTTCCAATCAAACAGCAAAGCACAATCAGTTTTCCAACTAGCAGAAAATTGCAAGAACCTTATATTTTGAAATTCTGGAGCTTTTACCCTACTTACCCAATAACTGCATTTTCTGTTCCATAAAACTTGCATTACGAGCTGGAGTTTACATCAGTAAAGAAGAAGCCACCATATATCTTTGTCAACCAAGCTCAAATTTTTAAAATTATCATTTACTCTCTCTCCATATAACCTGATATCATTACCCTTTGAAACATGACAGATTTGCCCCTAATACATCCAATATTGATCATTCCTCTTTAATCTCTGCAAAATAAAAACAAAACAAAACAAGTAAACCCATGACCTTTCACCAGTCTCGATATTAATGCCTAACTGATATTCCTAGTACTCCTAGTACTCAACCTCAAATACCATATAGATCATACTTCTTACCTGCTCCAATATGTTTATAGACTCACAAAGTCAGAAAATAGGACCATCACCTTTTAACTCAGAGAAGTTTCCAATCAAGATGCTTCACATTGTTTAATGCTGACAATTCTGGGTCAAAAAATGTAAGTGATGAGCATTTTATACAGATTATGAATGAGTTGTCTGGAAATGTGAGAATTAACTTCCTATCAAGGTGAGAAAAACTTGCTATCCCTAAGCAAGAACTGAGCACCTCACCCTACAGTGAAGGACTTTCAATATACTTCTTAATTACATTTATTTATTACTTCAAGTTACATCTCTACCACAGCCCCCTCCCTCCACCCTTCTCGGTCCCACCCTTCCATCCTCCAACCCCTCTCTCCCCTCGTCCAACTACCTACTTCTCCCCCTCCAGTGTAATGAAACTCCACATCTCAGTCACCCCTCAGTTCAGCAGTGATTTGAGGGCTAACAGATTCCTTTTGCACTGGAGGCCTACATGGTAGCTCCACTAGGGTAAAGTGTCCCATTAACAGGTAACAAATCCATGTTCCTGTTTTGTTTTTTGTTTTGGTCTGTTGGTTGTGGGATAGTTATCCTGTACCATTTGACTAAAATCCAGTTATAAGTAAATAAATACCATGTGCATCTTTCTGGGTTTGGGTTAGCTCCCTCAGGATGAGCTTTTCTAGTTCCATCCATTTGGCAGCAAATTGCATGATTTCCTTGTTTCTGATACCTGTGCAGTATTCTATTGTGTAAATGTACTACTTTTTAAAATCCATTCTTTGAGGGATATCTGGGTTTTAATTCCAGTTTCTGGCTATTACAAATAAAGTTGCTATGAACACAGTTGAGAAGATGTACTTGTGATTTGGTGAGGAATCTTTTGGATGTATGCCCAGGAATGGTATGGATGGGTCTTGAGGTAGAGCTATTCTAAGTTTTCTAAGGTATCACCAGACTGATTTCCATAGTGGTTGTACAAGTTTGCACTCCCCCATCAATGGAAGAGTGTTCCTCTTTCTCTACCATCTTGACAGCATATGTGGTTATTTGAGTTTTTGACCTTAGCCATTCTGACAGGTGTGATGGAATCTCAGAGCCATTTTGAGTTGCATTTCTCTGATGATTAAGGATTTTGAACATTTCTTCAAGTATCTCTCAGCCATTAGAAATTCCTCTTTTTGAATTCTTCCTTTAGCTCTGTACCCCATTTTTTGATTGGATTATTTGGCTTCTTGGTGTTTAATTTCTTTAGTTCTTTATAAATTTTGGATATTAGCCCTCTGTCAGATGTGGGGTTGGTAAAGATTTTTTTCCCAATCTGTAGGTTACCATTTAGTTCTAATAACAGTGTCCTTTGCATTACAGAAGTTTCTCAGTTTCATGAGGTCCCATTTATTGATTGTTGGTCTTAGAGCCTGAGCTGTTGGTGTTCTGTTCAGGAAGTTATCACCTGTGCCAATGAGTTCTAGGCTTTTCCCCACTTTCTCTTCTATTAGATTTAGTGTCTCTGGTTATATGTTAAGATCTTTGATCCACTTGGGCTTAAGTTTTGTGCAAGGTGATAAGTATGAGACTATTTGTATTCTTCTCAGAGGTAAAAGCAGATTTATGAGAAATATGTCTTTACAAAAGATGGCTGAGAGCATCATGGGAGAAGTTGTAGTAAGAAGGACAAATAGAGGGGAATTATGGAATTATATTTTATAAAAAAATTAAATCAAATAAAAACATCAACTATTTTGGGCAGGTTAATATTGGATCAAAAAGTAGAACTGTAATTTGTCAGCATATCAAAGTCTCTTGGATGATTTGTCTCCAAACACCATCATGACTCTTTTTTCTGGAAACATAGACTCTATCCTAACCTTCTTTTGGAGAAACAAAAGCAGAGTAGCACCCAAAAGGTCAGTTTTTGATGTCATTTGTGTTTTTCCAATTTCACTTCTGCTTATCTATGCTATGACTCTATTGGTTTTTCCAAACAGCCCTGTGTAGAATTAGAGGAAAATGAGAAAGAATGAAGGGACAATGAGATAACAAAACTATTGTGTCTACCTCTGTGAACTAACACTTATGGAAAGAAATTACTTATGTGATTTAGAAAAACTGAAAATGTAGCAAAAGTAGATGTGACAATCTAATCAACTGGAACACATTGCCTGAAGCCTTTTAAGACATTTCTTTGGGAATTATTGGCAAAGATGCCGTTTCTTTCCTTGGAGTAATGGGCTCTAAAGCTGATATGTGTTCTGGTTGCAAAGACACATCCCTCCTGGGGGCAATCACTTGGAGCTCTCAAACTGGAAAGAAAAAGGCAAGTAGAAAAAAATAAACTTTAAATATGGAGAGATAACACCCCAAAATATTTCAGCCCTTTCAAGCAACTGTGGCAACCAGCTGACCCTACTGACTTTTCCTCATAATAAAAAAGAAACTTCTTTCTTCTTCTTTTAGATCAAATTACTTTGGTTCATTTATTTATTTTTAATTTAATTACATTTATTTATTCATTTTACATCTTGGCCATAGCCCCCTCCCTCCCTTCTTCTGTGTCACACCCTCTGGCCTACTCCCCCTATCACCACTCCCCTTGTCCTTAGAAAAAGAGTGCCTCCATCCACATACCATCTCATCCAGCACATCCAGTTACATCAAGACTGAGAGCATCCTTTTCCTTTGAGGCCATGCTCCACAGCCCTGTTAGAGGGAAGTGGTCAAAAAGCAGGCATCAGAGTCCATGTCAGAGTCAGCCCCTTCTCCACTTGCTAGGGGACACACATGATGACCAAGCTGCCTATTTGTTACATATGTGTAGGGGGCCTAGATCCAGTTTATGCATGCTCTTTGATTCGTGTTTCAATCTGTGTGAGTCCCCATGGGCCGATGATAGTTGTCTCTGTTGGTTTTCTTGTGGAGTTCTCGTCCAATCAGGGTCTTTCTATACTTGCCCCCATTCTTCCACCAGTCATCCTGTACTCCACCCAATGTTTGGCAGTGAGACTTAGTCTATGTTTGAATCCTCTGCTACATGGAAGTTCTCAGATGACTGTTATGAAATTCTCAGTGTCCTTATTCATTAAGGAAATGCAACTCAAAACACTCTGAGATTCCATTTCACACTGGTCAGATTGACTAAGATCAACAACTCAAGGGACAGCACATGCCAGCGAGGATGTGAAGAATGAAGAACACTGTTCCATTGCTGATGGGAGTGCAAACTTGTACAAACACATTGGATATTAATCTAGCTGTTGCTCAGACAATTGTAAATAGTTTTTCCTCAAGAGCCAGCTATACCACTCCTGAGCATATACCCAAAAGATGCCCCACCATACTGCAAAGTTTGCTCAACTATGTTCATAGCAGCTTTATTCATAATATCCAGAAACTGGAAACAACCTAGATGTCCGTTAACTGAATAATGGATTTAAAACATGTCATATATTTACACAACAGAACACTACTCGCTATTAAAAACTAGGAAATCTTGAATTTCAGAGACAAATGGATGGAACTAGAAAAGATCATTCTGAGTGAGGTAATTCAGACCCAAAAAGATACAGATAGTATACTCACTCATGGCCACATATTACAGGGTACTCTTATCACAATCCAGAGACACAAAGAAGCTAAGCAACTAAGAGGGCCCAAGAGGGAATGCTTGACTCACACTCAGAAGGAAAAAATAGAATAGATATCAGAAGTGGATGAAGAGGAGGAACTGGGTAGGAGAGGGAGAGAGGAGGGAAAGGACAGGGGATCAGTTGTGGGTAGAGCAGGGGCAAGAGGTGAGGGGGCTGAAAGACAGACAAGAAACAGTTGAAATCTTAAGGAAACACAAAATGAGTACATTGCAGATTTATGACATTAATAAGAAAAGGAAATGCCTAAGATAACATGTCCCAAGACAGAAATCAAAATTAGATGCATGTAATATTGAAATGAACTGGTAAGATGACTAATGTTATTTGGTACATACAGTAATAAAGTATTGAATACCTTTTCACAAAATTTGGATGTCAATCACTTGCTAAGGTGGAGGTTTCTACCATTTATTGAGGAACAAAAACAAGTCAAAAATAAAGTTTCAAGTGTCTTTAAATGAGACATCCCAAGAAACATGCAATGGACAGGTTTTCTTTAAGATATTCAATGATTTTTTTTAGCCCATTTTAAAGCATTTCATGCTCTTTCTCACATAATGTTCAGAGTAGTTCCACCCTTTATCATTGTCATGGAAAGTTCCTTATCTATTATTAACATGAATATCTTTATTCAAATTCTCTTCCTGTCTTTGGAACTTTAAGCAAAGAAATGTTGCATTCTCTATTACAGCCTCTAAAATCCAATGGCTTGCAGTTGTCTGGAACAGTGATGAGTGTTTTTTGGAATACTGATCTAGTAAACATCTGTGGCCCTGGCAACTTTTTAGAGGTGGGGATTGTATTTAGGGAATGAACATCACTTCACATTTTGAGCCCACACCAAAAGTCCTAATTTTTGGTATTTCACATCCTTTGCCATTGGCCCATTTCTCTCTCCAATCACTGTTCTCTGTTCTCTCCACTTTATTTCTCAGCTATTCTCTTTAATGTAATCATTGATCATAGCACAAATCCTTAACTGCACTAATGTTTGGTTTCGTTCAGGTGCCCCTCATTCAGAAAGTCCTTTCCTGCATTGGTGGTATAGTGGTGAGCATAGCTGCTTTCCAGAAAGTCCTTTCCCATATGTCTGCATGCTTAAAAAATTTATCTCTGCATCAAGGGCCTAGTTTTAAAATGCTGATATTACTACTCACAGTTAATTACCATCTTCTCAGCTTACTCATTTGCAAATGAAGATAATAACCCTTCTTCAGATTACAAACCTTAGAATTGACATAAGAAATGTAAAATGCTGTATCAAATTCCCATCTCCTAACACTCATCAATTCTTAGCAATCACCATCAGCATTATTCTATTTGTTATTGTTCTCTAAGACCCTTAACAAGACTACACTAATCAAAATTTTTTCTTAACTTTTTCAGTGCAAAACATGAGAAATGTTTTCTATCAATCTTCATAGTTCTTAAGAAGGGGTTTCATCTGGAAAGAGGAGTAAGGGGTGTGACTTATAGACCTCCCCACACCTTCCATCTCCTTCCATAGTAGCAACTCACCTGTATTGTAATTTCACTTATCCTAGCCTAATTCAAGCCATGATAGTATAATCCCCACTGCCCTGTGAGCACACATTACACTTACATCAATTACCCTTCCCGTGTATGTGTGTGTGTGTGTGTGTGTGTGTGTGTGTGTGTGATACCCGGTCTGCACAATGTTACTTGTATGTGTGTTTTCAGGGTTGACCACTTGGTACTGGATAGCCAAGACTATTGCTTCTACTCTCAGTTTTCCTTAGTTGCCCACAGTTCTTTGTGTAGGGTTGATGCCTCTCAGGCTTTCTTCGGTTCATTTTAACATGTCTACTGCCCTTCTTCAGGCAACAAGGCAGTCATGATCATGAAACTAGTGGTGAAGTTTCTGAAACTACTACTGTGGTGTGATTAGTATTAGTCACATTTTTATGCCAATAAGGAAACATAAAGATTTCAATAAAATATTTCCAATTCTCAACTATGGTTGGGAAATCAGTATATATGCAAAGGAATTATTCCTTTCAATACACAAAACTCAGGATTGTGCCCTAGCATCATATGGGGTTAACAGGTATATTTTGAGAAATGGCATTTTTTTCTGTGACCAGGAAATACCATTCTTTTGTGTAGCATTGAAGGGATTTTCATAAACTCTACAACAAAAATCACTTGCTGAGAATCTTGCCTGTTCATGTCCCCTATATACCATAAGTAAGATGAGAAAAGATAAAGGGGGAAAGGTAGAGTATCTAGGAAGATCTAACTCTACGGAAGGCATGGAAGGCATTTCCCAGGGGGCTTGGCCATCTAGAAAGCAGTAACTTCAGGATAAGTTCCTAGGGCAGACATGTGTGCAAAAACAATTGCAATATGAAGTCTATGAATTCCCAAACACTAAATCTGAACATTCATGCTAGGACAACTGACTACTATTCTCATGAAATCAGTCATTCTTCAAATTGATAATGATTTATTAAAAATAGATTCACATTGATAATAATAGGAGATAAAACACAAAATAGACATGATGCCAGTCATAGAACTGACTGTAAAGTCAGGATTTAATCACTGAAAAGTAAGTAGGGCTTTGATTAAAGAGAAGTACATGCAACTGGGTTCAAGAGAAGTGAAGTGGGTCAAAGATCAGGAGCAGTTAACGAAACCAGGCACGTTCAAGAAATGGATTCTGTATGCAATATTAGTGATTAGTAAATATTCAGTAAGCCTTGAAGTAACAGTGAAATATGACATAGAACAGGGATCACATAATACAAAACTGTATACAATGCTATAAATTCTGTCACTGAATGGCCTTTCAGCCCCTTCCCATAGAGTATAGTTTTATCATGTCTGTAAAATCTTTATCATGAATAAATAAAAACCAATACTTTCGTCTGGGATTATGTAGAACTTTAGAATTAATTTAATTGCTATAAAGATATGAACTATATTTATTTCTCAAGCCAAATGTCAAGCTATTTTCCAGAGCTTTATGAGGAAATAAACAAATGTTTATTCTTGGGAGAGCGTGAATTTATGTTTGTGAAGAGTGTTAAGCTACTGATAGTATGTCATTTGAAGAATAGCGTATCTCCATATGACTATAAATTAAATAGTTCAGTCCTGGGAGGCATACATGTATGCACTTTTCCTAGGAGCTTAAATAGGTTAAGACCACTAAACTTGAAACAATTCTGTTTAATCTAGTTCTTTGTAGAAAGTTGGTAAATCATAAAAGAGACTGAATTTTACAAGAGAGAAACTTGGGTAACTTCGTGTCCATTTTCATCATGTTTGGTTTTGTTTTCTTTCATTGAGACATCAGCATATGGCCTAAGCTAGATCAGAGCTTCTTATATAGCTCATGATAATACTGAATGTATGATCCTCTTGCCCTGGCCACTAATGCCCTGAGACTGTAGATATGTGCCACAACAAGTAGCTTTGAAACTATTAATACTGAAAAAAAAATTAGGGAAATTCCTAGAGAATCAAATATTTTCAAAAAGGATGAACTTGTTCCAAATTAATTTGTGTTTGTTCAGGCAACAGATACTTGCTATAAATATTTTTCTTATTCAATTCTAAGTATGTGCCAGACATCTTAGGTTCTGAAGACAAAGCAATGAACAGATTATTTATGTATACATTCTATACATATTTAAAGAGACAATGTATACATATATGTATATTTACACAGATTATATGTGTATGCACATATATACACAAATGGATGTGGATGAGTGACCAGCTAGCTCTAAACATGTAGACATGGTATAATCAGAGATTTCGGATAAATTCCCAAGTTCTGACAGCTATAACAATATATTAGTTCAATATATTATTACTCTTGCTAATATATTACATACCAATTCAATATACTATATACTATATGCTAATATATAGTATATGCTAATATTCTATATACTTATTCAATATACTATATATCATATGTTAATATACTATGTACTAATTCAATATACTATATATTAATTAAAGAGATGAGTAATAATGGATTTTATTCAATGTGATAGTCAGAAAACGAAGAAACCATAAAATTTCTAATGATGCCCAGCCTGTGTTCCTACTCTGGGATACTGACTTTAGCTTTTGATTCAAGTAGAGGAATGATTAGACAATAGGCAATAGGTATTCATAATTAATAAATCTTATTACTAAGTGCAATCTCTTGATAATTTGTTCTGGTCCTGCAAAGTGGTCCTAAGATGTCTTCCTTGCTGGGGAGAACAAGGTAGTTCTTACAGTACCTCTGTTATAGGACACAGTCTTAATCTTCTCTGCCAAGTTTTCCATGTAATCCAAGGTGACTCCATGTTTAGAGCAATGATTCATCTATATGCCTATAACCTTTAAGGGGGAATGGCATGGTTGAGGCCTGAAAGACACTCCTTAAGTGATTAACCTGCCTATGAAGAGTTAAAAAGTCATTAGGCACAGAAGACAGACAAACAGAATTATTATGTGTTCATTCTTTTTAGTTACCTTGAGGGGCCTAGTGAAGTGCTTCCCTCAACACCCACAATAGCAGCTTCTGAATGCATGCTTTAAAGAGACTAAAAAGCATAGGAGTTAAAAGATGACAGGCGTTCTTAATTGTGAAATTAACTAAGGTCAGACTAGATGGAGCATCCATATCCAAAAACTAAAAATATGAGCTAGAGAGACTGCTCAGTGGTCAAGAGCCTTTGTAACTTTTGAAAAGAGTCCAGATTCAGCTACTGGAGCCCACATCAGGCAACTCACAATTGCTAGAGCTGTTCATATGTCAAGTTTCTAGGAATCCTTCACCTTTTTCTAGTCTCTGCAGGCATCTACACACAGATATACACACATGAATACATACAATTAATAAAACCTTTTTGTGTTGAAGAGGGGAGTTACTGAATACATGGCTCAGTGGTTGACAACACTTGCAAAGGACAGGGTTTCAGTTCCCAGCACCAATGTGGTATGCTCACAACTCTCTGTCTACTTCTGAGGGATCTAAGGCTTTCTTCTGACCTCCCACATACCAGGCATGCACATGGTACACATGCATACATATATGCAAACACATGAAATGAAAATAAATAAATATTACTTAAGAACTAAGTTTCTGATATGTGTTGTAGAATTTATCTCTAGGAGAGTTTGAGTACCCTGTAAGAAAAAGGAAAAGAATAAAATAAAGTTGTTTGCCTCCTTTTGTTATTAACATGTACTTGATTCTGTCCTAATGTTTTTAGGTCCCTCTCATTCAAATAAAAGTCAAAGAGTTACTGAAATAATCCTCCTGAAACACATATTACACAAGGCACAAAAATCACAAAATAAAGAGTTGTGTCTTAGAGGAGTTATTGTCAAATAATATACTCTATTATTAATTAGTAAATCCCATGTCTGATTTACTAATTCATAATAAGTCTGATTTACTTATTAATATGATCTGTTGTGAATGGTGACTCTTATGGACTATCTGGGAGTTTAATTTGTTTCTTTGGCCCTTGGTGAATATGGTGAGCTATGTCTACTGGTAAGACCAAATGAAGACATGAATCTAGAAGCAGAGATAAGATGAAGCCACAGGAAAGCATGGATAATGACATCATCTGGGCAAATGCTAGTGATATGGGTACAATGGATAACAAAGTATTGTTTCAGAGAGCATCACTAAACAATGGCCCTTTCTTAGCCTAGCAGTGCTTACAATGTGAAGTTCTACAAAGCTCTCATCTACCACCTTTCACAGACCCATGCTTCTGTTTATTCTCTTCCAATGTATTTATTTGGGGCTAAGCATAGCCATAGCATGGCTTCAAACTCCTTTGTTTCATGTACATCTTCAATTAGAGTTGGCTGAACGCCTCCCCCGTTCATGTTTTCCAAGAAAATATTGGGAGATTTTAGGTCATTTGCATTACAATTCACCAGAACCGTCTACTTCTTTTTCACATATGCCTCAGTGTTCACAGCAATTTCTTAGACTCTTTTGTAAATGGGCCAAATTCTTAATTGCATTCAACAAGGTAGGCAAATTAAATAGATACAGGAAAGGCTTGGATAAAAACAGGAGTTCTAGACAAGAGAAAAATAAAAACAGTGGAACATTTAAATTCAACTAAATTCTTTAAATGCAAGTTGTTTTCAGGTTAGATGTGGAATGGGGTGGTAATTTGTTCACAGAAGAATTTTGAAAATTGCATTATGTTCTTAAATGTACTGAGATTTTTAAGTAGCCTTTGGTCTCATTGTTTTAAAACATTTTATTTTATTTTTTTTAACTATTTGAAAATTTCATAAATTTACATAATGCTTTTTGGTCATATCCATCCACCATTTCCTCCCTCCTTCTCTCCCTGGAGTCCCTTCACCATCCCCAAGTGATGTTCTCCTTTTTGAAAAAAATCTTAATGTCTGAAAGTTTACACAGAACAGTTATCAAAATGATGTGTAAAATTTAAACACATAAAATAAATGCCTACTCTTTAAGTTTCAAAAACATTAAATTAACCTTTCAGGAGTTTCTTGTTTGTATTTCACAGTTGCTTTATAAATATTTTTTAAGTTTATTCTTATTATGAAGAAAGAAAGGACATACATTTTCAGAGTAAAACTAAATTCTGGAAAGGCATTAAGAATCATTTTTGATCTTTCAAAATAATAAAATTCATGAATAAATAGAGACAGGTCTTACATTGACTAGATGCATGACAATAGAATAACTAATTGATATCATAACATCTGTAAAAAGTAGACAAAGAAAGCATTAGCCAGACCGGATAGATTTGCATAAGAACAAATCTTTTTGAGAGCTTCAAGAATTGTTTATCTTAATGAGCACTAACATTATTTGGCTATAAATTTGTATGCAACTTATTCATCTTGGGATCTAAGGTAATCTAATTCCAAATGCAATTTTGCATATTTTCCCAATAAGTGAAAACCTGGTAACATTTATTTTTTTATTTTGTTTTCCTTTATTTTTTATTTCTTCAAGTTACATCTCAATCGCAGTCCCCTCCCTATTCTCCACTCCAGTCCGACCCTCCCACCCTCAACCCCCCATCCTCTTCCCTTTTTTTTTTAAGTTTGAGGTATATCTTATTTCCTCCAACAGTTTCCCCTTTCAGTCCAACAAATGGCTCTTTCTCTTATAATAATAAATACAATGCAAAACAACAGAGGTAATTAGGCCACAGTTATGAGGGTTATATGGCTTAGCTTATATTCCCAGTGTCCAGTCCATATGTATTTGGTACCTGACTTTAACATTCTACTATCTAACCATCTCCATGAGTTTAAAGTTCTATATCTAACTCAACATTAATACTAACTTACAACATTTAAATGATGCTATCTTGATTCTTGTGGTTTAGGTAAAAGAAATATTGGTATCATTAAGGTCATATAACACTCAGTCATAACCTCTATATTTGATTGTATTAAAATGTATTAAACATATCCATAATTGCTGTAGTTGTTCTGGTTGGTTTTGGTTTTGGGTCAACTTCACACAAGCTAGAGTAATCAGAGAGGAAGGAAACTCAGTTGAGGAAATGTCTTCAGGAAATCCACTGTCAGACAGTTTTTCAATTAGTGCTTAGAAGGTCAGGGCCTAGCCCTTTTGGTAGATAGGTGGTTCTGGGATCTTCTCTTTTTTTTTTAATCTTAATTTTGCATCAATATACAAGGGTCAATACCATTGTGGCCAAATATAATCTTAATTTTGTATCAATATACAAAGATCAATACCGATGTAGTCCAATACAATCTTAATTTTGCATTAATATACAATGATCAATACCAATTTCACCAAATATAATATTGATTTTGTATCAATATACAAAGGCATAAGGCCATATTCAATAATCTGTCTTTTTTTCTTGATCTTTCCTATACTATGTCTATGTCCCATTATTTTCTCATGTCTGATCATTCCTACTTAGGAAAGAAAAAAGGATACAGAAAAGAAAAAGAGAGAAGTCCCTGGGTCTAACCTCCAAAACCCATTTAACAAGACCATTTAACAGCTTGTAGTCTCTTCCCCTAAATAACAAAATTTTCTATTATCCATCAAATAACCAAAGAATGGGAAAACACCATCCCCACCTTCTGGGGATGGGACGTCGCTCTCTTAAAATGACTTCCTGCTGATTTGGGACGTAGTAAACCTGTTTGGGGCCCAAATAAGAATGGAAAAATGGTTAAAAATGTTAATAGAATCATTTGATGTTCAGTCCTTTTGTGCTCAGCTATTTAGATGTCCTAAGAAGTTCGTAGACAGAAGCTGATCTTCAAGGCTTTACTGAAGTTCTTGCTGGAGCAGTCTGTGGAGCTGAATGATCTTAGCGATTTTGAATTGTTATGGTTGTAGACTTTTGAGGAAACAGCTATTGAGGATGTCTGCAAGGCTGGATCATCTGGGCCACTCGTCTTCTTTTGTGTCTGATCTGTTTTTTGCTGAGGTTTCTGTTGTCCAATTGTCCCTGGATTCCTTGAATAGATGCTTTAAATCTCCTGGAAAGATAAGAACAGAGCCTTGCCCTAATCCTAACTCTGGGACAATTACCTTTTTTTTTTGGGGGGGGGTCAGGTAATATTTTTCCTGGAGCAAATTTGGTTTTTTGAAAATATATAAAGTATTACCTTTCAATCCAGATTAAAGAAGAAATTATTTTGATATTTTGGAGCTAAACAAACCTTTAGTGTATATATTTTGAGATCTCAAAGAACAATTTGTTTGAATTGCAGCATGCCTTTTGTAAGTAGCTTTTAAATTTAAATCCTTCCAAATCCTATGTGCCTGTCTCTGCATTCTAATTATTGGGATCAAAGACATTGTGGTTCCCAACTAATGGGATTAAAGATGTGCTCCACCACCCCTGGATCGAAGGTTTTCTCTATTTAAAGCTTGTTTTGTATCAGGCTGACCTTGAGCTCTGAGATCTGCCTGTTTCTGTCTCTAGTGTGTTGGGATTAAGGGTGTATTCTTCTTGAATGATGAGATTAAGGGTGTGCACCATCACTACTCTGTTCCTTGTAACTCTAGAATTTATAAAACAACTGACTCTATAGTGCTCCTCCTGTCTTTGCTGGAGTTAAAGACGTGGGCTAACACCATGCATTTCATGTATTTAACCTTAGCTCTATGTTTTTTCAACTCTTGTAGGTTTATAAAACCAGGTTGAACAGTTGTAACCTTTAATTTATTTACAGTCTTTTTAATGCCAAACCATGGAAATATCCTATGGGAGGGGCCAGGAGGGGAGAAGGGAGGAAACTATGTTCTAGAAGTAAATAATACTTTTTTAAGAAAAGAGTTAATAAGCTTTAAAAATATAATAAAAGTACAATATAAAAATTTCAAACTATAATTTACCAAAAGTATACTTGCCTTACTGGCATGAAAGGAAAATGGCCTTAATTTCAGATTAGAATGTTAGACTGCAGTTGACCACATAGATTACACAAACTTGATAGCAGCTTAAAAGCTCTTTTTTTTCTTTTTTCTTTTTTTTGTAGAGGTTATGGTATCTTCAAGGAAACAAGTTGAGCAAGTCAGGAGAAGCAAGCCAGTAAACAGCACCCCTCCATGATTCAGCATCAGCTCCTGTCTCCAGGATACTGCCCTGTTAGAGGTCCTGCCTTCCTCTCTTCAATAATTAATAGAAATATGGAAGTGTAATCCAAATAAACTCTTTCTCCCCAACTTCATTTTTGTTCATGGTGTTTTGTCGCAGAGATAGAAACCCTAAGACAGTAGTAATACTTTTCTTTTCAGGTTGTTTCTGCAATTGAAAATTCTGACTCAATCCTGTAGGATTCCAATATACCTGTAGGTACTTGTATGTCAGAATGACATGAAAATTGCTGAGAATTGACAGGGTAACCTTGAACTTTTGATTCTTCTGCCTATAGTTCCCATGGTGCTGGGATAATAGGCATGTACCACCTCTTCTGGCTTATGGAATACTGGGGATCAAACCCAGAGTTTGGTGTATGTAAGGTGAACATTTTAGAAATTGAGCTAAATTCTCAGTGTCTTTGTTCACTTTTTTTGAGATAGGATCATATTATGTAGCCAACACCGAACTTAAAACTCATACTATTCCACAGATTTATTTAAAATATATATTAGGAGAGATAGTCAGCTACAGAGATTCTCCAGTAATTCTAGGCTCCTAGTATTTATAATCACTGAGAATAAATCTATGCTTATCACTTTAATCAAGTAAGTGATATATAAATAAAAATGTAGAAGTTTAGTGACAGTCATTAAATTTCAATGAATGTATGATCGTTTTCTGGAGGAATCCTTTTACTGTGTTGTGATATACTCAAGCCATCTTGAGCTATGGAATTTCTAGAGAGAAGATAAAATCTGCACACAACAACTAGCATCAATTTATCATTGAATAACATTAATGATCCAAAAATATTAAAAGCCACGTTACTTGTTAGTTTCTTATCCATGGAAGCTGTGAATGATTATAGTCAATTTTAATATAATATTTATCGATACCAGGACCATGTATGTGACCAAGTGTAAGTATTTGAATATTTCTTGGTTCTGTTCTTTGGAGTTGATTCAAATCTTATGGCCCAAATCATGGTAAGAAATAGTCATACTCATGCGATTTTACTTGAGACACCTTTGTCAACTTACTAATTTCACTAAAAGTAAGAATTTTTTACATGTGAAATTGACTTCTTCACCGTAGCTTACCATATATTATATGGAAGAAGAATGGGAAAGATTCTATAACCTGCACCTCATTCTTAACTAGTATAATTTATACATGAAAAAATACATATTACACAACTAGACTGCAGATCACAGAGTAAGATTTGCGAAATATTTTGGAGGCTTTCCAGGTGATGGTGACAAATGCCTTTAATCCCAGCACTCAGGAGGCAAAGACAGCTAGATCTCTGAGTTGTGCCAGCATGGTCTACAGGGAAAGTTTTAGAACATCCAGGGCTACACAGAGAAACTCTGTCTTACCAACAAAAAAGAAAAAGAAGTATTGGGGGAATTTTTGTGTGCTTTAACATTTGTATTTAAGTTAAATTAAGATGAACAAAATGCTACCAAAATGAAAGAAAATGAGAATTTTAATCACATAGTATATAGATAGATTGACAGACAGAAAATAGATAGATGTTAGATAGATAGATAGATAGATAGATAGATAGATAGATAGACAGATATAATATAGTAGGTATATATAATATATATAATAATGGAAAAGAGCTTATTCTTTCTTTAAACTCATTAAAATAAGTGCCACAGTCTGGCATGGTGGTGCACGCCTTTAATCCCAGCCCTCTGGAGGCAGACGCAGCTGGATCTGTTTGAGCTCAAGGCTAGCTTGGTCTACAAAAGTGAATCAAGAATATCCAGGGCTGCTGCACAGAGAAACCCTGTCTTGAAAAACCAAAAATAAAATAACTGCCATGAGGATAATATTTGCAATTGCTATAGCAATGCTGACTTGGATATCTGACCTTCGCTGATAAAATTCTGAAAATAAATATAATGCAGAGGTCAGTGTTCATTAGAGAACCATACAAAAATCCCATAAAATGTCATATCAGAGATAAAGTCTCAGGGACCAAAATTAAATCTTTAAAGAGGTAACATAGGTGTGTGGATATAGGTAGAAAAGTGACACAGAAAACAGGATTGAGTGAGCTATCCCAGACCCAAAAAGATACGCCTGGTATCCATTCACTTATAACTGGATTTTAGCCATATAGTACAGGATAACTATCCTACAACCAACACACATAAAGGAACAGGAACATAGACTTTGTTGCCTGTTAGTGGGACACTTTGCCCTAGTGGAGTTACCATGTAGGCCCCCAGTGCAAGAGGAAGCTCTTAGCCCTCATATGAATGATGAATTGAGGGGGGCTGGTATGTAGGGTACCCCACACTGCAGGAGTAGGATAGGTGGAAGAAGGGGGTGGAAGGAGGGGACTGTGATGGAGATGTAACTTGAAGTAGTAAATAAACATTAAAAAATAAAAATAAAAGGAAGTATTAAGTGCTTAGTCCTGCCTGTGCCAGTCAGTGCTTGGCTAAAAATGCACTGGCAAATTCTATTTGCCAACTTTGCACATATGTTCTACATAAAAAAATTATAGGCAAGTGTCTGCATTTTTCCCTTGAGATGAGATGTCCAGTACAGAGGCCACTTGACACATGGCATTCTCAAGCATGTAGAATGTGTTACCCCAAACTGAGAGACGCTGTATGTGAAAATGCAGACAAGATGCCAGTATTCCTAAAATATGTAAAGGCAAATAGCTGAGCAATAATTTTGTATTGACTATTACTTGAAATGATCTTTGTCTGGGTTGGAATTAGCAAATTCTACTCTTTAATTTATTTTCACCTGTTTTGCTTTACTCTTTCAACGTGGCGCCTACAAATTTTCAATTTGAGTTCATGCACGACTTTGGCTGCTTTTGTCATGTGTCTGTCAAGTACCATCTCTCCAGAGGTCTACCCCATGCTGTTCAAATATTGTCCAACCTGACAGAGTAAAAACATTTTAGTTCAACTATTGAGGAATAATTCATTCTCCGCATGTGCCTGTGTTAGTCTCTCTCTCTCTCTTTGTGTCTCTATCTATCTCTGTCTCTCTCTGTGTGTGTGTGTGTGTGTGTGTGTGTGTGCATGAATGTGTTGTGCATGTGTGCAGAGGTCAGAGGAGGATATCCACTGTCTTACTATATTGCTTATTTTTGTCAATAGCAAAATATTGAGATTCTTTATTGCTTGGCCTTATTCCTTTCAAATAGAATTGCTCACTAAAACCAACAATCACGTTTATTTCAGCTAGCTTGGCTGGTTGGCTGGCCTACAAGCCTCAGAGATCATCCATACCCTTGATTCCCGCTCTGGAGTTACAGGTCCTGCTTCCATGCCTTGCTTTTTGCATAAGTGTTGTGGATTCAAACTCAGGTTTCATGTTTGCAAAGGGAGCACTCTTACTGAGCCACTTCCCCGGACCTGAGGAAGTATCTTCTCTAGTATTTTGAGCTACCCATTCATTTAATAATGCTAGAAAGTTCAATTTGTTCGTTGATTTGTTCCCTTAATTTGTTGGGTGAGTACTTGTTGACAAAAACTGAGAAAAGGTCAATAGAAATGGGCTGTTCACTTAATATTTGCCTCCTGGGTGATTATAGTTAATCACTTCTTGTTTACTTCCCCAACCTATTGGTGGAAGATGCCTGGTTTTGAAGTCATGTATCTTCACATGTGTGAGTCCCTTTTAGGTACCTTCTTTCCTTAGAGGACCTCAAGAACTGCTCAATTTCATTTCTCTCTCCTACCAGGCAGTATATGCTTTAACCAATGTTTATCACAAGCATCTCTGTGCTTAGTTTTCAGCAGAAGTGTCAGAATTCTCTTCATTGTAAACAACAAGATCTCATCAAACTCAAATGACCCTCAGCTGGCCACCACTTATATTTCCTTCTGACATGCACAATTGTTTCTCATGATCAGCCACCCAATAGAACCTCACACTCTACCTTGGCCCTTCATTCTGAGCAGATGGCTATAGGTGTACAGATGATGACTTTATTGCCATCTAATTCAAGGCATGGAATGCTACCTGCATGTTTATTGCATAAAGGAAAAGAAAGAAAAAGAAAAAGAAAGAATGAGGAAGAGGGAGGACAGAGAGAAATGGGGAAGGAAGGAAAATGACAAGAAAAGGAAAAGCCGGCTTTCTAGTTTATATTTCTGTGTTATTTTAGAAAAATTCATTTACATAAATTTGAGACTTTCTTCTTATTCTGATTTTTAATATGCTGTGTGACCTAAATACTGAACATATGGCATGTAATTTCATACAGAAAATTGCTCACTCTGTCTAATTCGTCTAATTCTCATTTCACCATTTGCTCCCTTGAGTTGTCATATCAGCAGTTCTTGACAGAAAAGGAAACACATCACCACATTGTAAGTAAGCAAAAGCAATGCTGCCACGCCTGGTTCATGGGACCTTTAAAAGGCAAACCCCAGGATTGACAGAAAACACAGCAAGCTCAATGGCAAATCTTTTATCTCTGCCAGGTTGACTGTGTAATACCATGGTATTTTATCAAAATGAGTTCTAAAAGCAAACTGAAATACATACTATATATCCTTTTACAAAGAGATATAAGAGTAAACAAAATAAAAATCATTTCATAAATGTACTCACTGTGCACAGCCTCTTCTAATAAAGAATATACCATTCATTTTTTTTAAATGGCAAGGACAGCAAAAAAAAAAAAAAAATGCCTGTCAGGTCTCAATACAATTTTAGGACCAATAAAAACAATGTCAAAATGGCATGAAAAGCAAAAAGTATAAAATCCAGTGCTCAGTGGATTTAACTTAGAAACAACAATAGCAACTGGGGAGATTTGAACTATTTGAAGAAATGGAAAAGGAAAGAGGTTTTTGGGTAGACAGATAAATCAAAACTTTTCAATTACATCTTTCATAAGTGAATATAAAATGAATAAATGGCATTGCATATCTGTTAAATGATGAAGAATTTCACTGATATGAATGAGATTACAAAATATTAACTTATGTTTCGAATTAAAATTTTTGGAAGGACTGATAGGTGTGGGTGGGTAGTCAAAGGAACTGGGTGCTCTTAACATAAGCATGATATATTCTTTCTTATATATTTTAAATTACATTTTATTCTGTGTACATGTCTGTGTGTCTCTGGATCTGTATGTCTGTGTGTCTGTGTCTATGCGTTTGTGTCTGTGTGTCTGTGTCTCTGTGTGTGTCTGTGTGCGTATGCATGTGTGTGTCTGTGTGTGTGTATCAGAAGATAAGTTGTGAAATTGGTACTATCATTCCATCATGTGAATAATGAATAAATAAATGATTCTCATGTTGGTCCCTAGGATCAAAGTCAAGTCATCAGTCATGGCAGCAGACATGTCTACCTACTGAGCCATCTTACTGGTCCTTCTGCATTCATTAAATGCATTATCTGGACTATTCTTTAGAAAGTAGAATATTGTTCAAATGTTTTGTGTAAAGATACTTAGAAATTTTATGTTAATAATCCTTGGCCATTTCAGTAGTAAATGACAGAACCAGAATTTAAACTTTCGTAGTTGGACTCCATTGCTCAAGAGGTATCATGCTGTACTGATGAGCAGAGAATCACATTTTTACATAGCAAAACCTCAGGAACTAACTCTCAAATCAACTGTTGTCAAATCACAAAATTTAATAGGAATGCACATCTGTGAAATAATCTGCACAAGCCACAATTAGCCCACATGCACATCAAATTTAATAATTCACAGGCAAAGTCATTTTTGCAATGAAAACTTTCTTCAAGATTCAAGAGATACTCATCCTCAAAGAGGCTTAAACTTCAATATACAATGAAATACAGACTGAAAGATGAAGATTTGTCCATAAAATCAAACTTGCCATGCTAAATCAGCTTCTTTCATTTCTTGTTGTAGTGGTCAGAATTTAAAGATGACTGCCAAGAGTTTTTGCCCTCTGATATCCTATGTTCGGGACAGTGAATTTGAAGGATTTCTATCCTCTTATTCAGATGGATAATATAGGACATTTGATCTTAAATACAAAGATTGTCCAACCAAGTCTGAACTAATTACATGAGCACTTGAAAATTGAAAGTATTTCCCAGTTGTTTGCAGAAAACAAAAAGTAGATTAACAGACTAGGAAGGCTTTCCTTGTGCTTTGGATAGCTTTCAGATGGAAGAACTACTAAACAAGGGACAGAACACAGGGAGACTCTATGACTAGCTCTCTACTGACATCGTGCAGGGAATTGAGGACTATAAGTCACAGCCTCCGGACTGTATAAAAAAAAGCCATAATCAATGAAACTGGATGTTCATGACCATGATCAAAAAGACTTTACATAAACAAGGACAGGGCATATTTGATAATCAAGTTACAGCTTGCCTAATCCCTTATTCAGATAAAATATTTTAATTAAATGTTTTATTTTAACTCTCTTCTGCTGTTCCTGTATGTTATATATTCAAATAGAGGATATGGATAAGAAAATCAAACAAATGGAAGTCTGTATGTGCCTGTTTTGGGAGCAAAAAAACACAGTGGTTTTTAACTTGACATTTTTAAACTAGGATACCATTAGTACAGTCAGTCAACAAAAAATTTAAAAAAAATTAAAATGTATGTTAATACAACTTCAGCCCCATGGCAGAATTCATTTTCAACTATTAGTAATAAAAGTTATTAGTTGACTGAAGAATATCTGAAGTATCCATGGAGATATGTCTCAAGTTAGAAGTAGATGAAATGTCTCAGAAAACTTCACATTAGTCATCAAGGTGCTGAGGCTGAGCTGAGCTGGGACCAGATGACAGTGTACCCAGGTAAAGCTTCTCTGTCTACCACTGGAAAAGTACATGCAGGTAAGATTTCACTGGAAGAGAGGATTAGGTTCAACTCACTGTCTAATGCTTTTTAAATTATAAGTCGGATGTACAACACTTGAAAACCATCTCTCAATTTTCTACTTCCCTGAATCTGATCTGGTCCATTTTTCTCTTCAGTGAACTTCCTTTTGTGCTGAAAAATACACTTTGAAATCAAAGAAGTTATTCTGGGTTTTTTTTTATTATTATTATTCTATATGACGCTGAGAGGTCTATGAAGAATTGTAGTGGTATTTTGATAGGAATTTCAAGGAATCTGTATATTGCTTTTGGCAGGATGGCCATTTTAACATCTGGAGGTATCACCATCCCAGATTTCAAGCTGTACTACAGAGCAATAGTAATAAAAACGGTATGGTACTGGTATAGAAACAGACCAGTGGATCAATGAAATCGAATTGAAGACCGAGAAGTGAACCCACACACCTATGTTCACTTAATTTTTGACAAAGAAGCCAAAACCATACAATGGAACAAGGACAGCATCTTCAACAAATGGTGCTAGTCCAACCGGATGTCAACATGTAAAACAATAAAATTAGACCCATACTTATCACCTTGTACAAAACTTAAGTCCAAGTGAATCAAACACCTTAACATAAGGCTGGACACACTAAATCTATTAGAAGAGAAAGTGGGGAAGCCCTCAAACTCACTGGCACAGGTGACAACTTCCTGAACAGAACACCAACAGCTCAGGTTCTAAGACCAACAATCAATAAATGGAACCTCATGAAACTGAAAAGTTTCTGTAAGGCAAAAGACACTGTCATTCGAACAAAACAGCAACCTACTGACTGGGAAAAGATCTTCACCAATCCCACATCTGACAGAGGGCTAATGTCCAAAATTTACAAAGAATTCAAGAAATTAAATGCCAAGAAACCAAATAATCCAATCAAAAAATGGAGAACAGAGCTAAACAGAGAATTCACAAAAAAAGAAATATCTAATGGCTGAGAGACATTTTAAGAAATCCTCAGCATCCTTAATCATCAGAGAAATGCAAGTCAGGATGACTCTGAGATTCCATCTCACACCTGTCAGAATGGCTAATATCAAAAGCTCAAATGATAGCACATGCTGGTGAGGTTGTGGAGAAAGGGGAATACTCATCCATTGCTGGTGGGAGTGCAAACTTGTACAACCACTATGGAAAACAATCTGGAGATATCTTAGAAAACTTGGAATAGCTCTACCTCAAGACCCAGCCCTACCACTTCTGGGTGTACATCCAAATGATTCCTCACAAAATCACAAGGAAGTTTCTTCATCTATGTTTATATCAGCCTTATTTGTAATAGCTAGAAACTGGAAACAACCCAGATGTCCCTCAACTGAGAAATGGATAAAAAGACTGGTACATCTAGACAATGGAATACTACTCAGCCATCAGAAACAACGAAATCATGTAATTTGCAAGTCAAATGGATGGAACTAGAGAAGCTTATCCTGAATGAGCTAACCCAGACTCAGAAGGATGCACATGGCATCTATTCACTTATAGTCAGATTTTAGCCATATAGTACAGGATATCTATACTACAACCAATGCACCAAAGGGAACAGACACTTTGCCCTAGTGGTGCTGCCTTGTAGGTCCCCAGTGTATGAGGAGGCTCTTGGGCCTAATATGACTGCTGAACTGGGGCGGGGGACTGATATATAGGAACACTCCACTCCGGAGGAGTGGGGTGGAAGGTTTAGGAGGTAGAGGGTGGGAGGGCAGGACTGAGAGGGGTGGAAAGAGGACACTGTGATGGAGATGTGAACTGAAGTAATAAATAAATATTTTTAAAAATATGGTGACAAAAAATAAAATAAAATATAAGAAGCATTTCTACCAAGTCTAGCTACCAAATATGAGACTGATTCCCAGAGAAACTCTTAAACAGTGAGGTTCTTAGAAAGGAGATACATTCAAAACCATTCACTACTACACATGATCAAACTAGGTGTTACACTATTGTGAGTACAAAAACTGATTCTAAAGATTGTCAAGTATCTTTTTAACTTGTTCTGTCTTAAGTTCTTCCAGTAATGAGTTCTGTAGCTCTAGAAAAATCCTTATATACAAAGTGAATATATTAGAAAAGTCATATTTTATGGAAAAGGTATATATATATATATATATATACTGAAAAAAATGCTACTAGCATACAGGACATTACATATCATTATGACATTCTGAACAAAGTATATTTTAGTGTATTCTCCTTTCTCTCATCTCCATCTCCCTGCTCCTCGCTCTCACTAGTTCCTCTTGCAACCCCTATCACCCTGAGTCTCTTGCTACTGCCTACCCCATCCTTTCTTCTTCCCTGTTTTTTTTTACCTTCTCCTGTTCTCATTTCAAATGTTTTAGATTTTTACCCATATTTACACCTATTTATATATAAGTGTTATGTATTTTTGCTTAATATTATCATATGAAAGAGAATATGTGGATTTTGTCTTTCTGAGTTTAGGTTGCTTTGCTTAATATTATACTTTTTGGATCTATTCATTTCCCTGAATTTTTCACAATTTCCTTTTTATTTTTTACTGACTAAAATATATATACATCACATTTTTTATTATCCATTAAACTATTGATAGTCATGTAGGTGGGTTCTATTATAAAGTCCCTTTGATATATATGCAGGACTGGTATAGCTGGGTCATAAGGTAGCCTATTTTTAAGTTTTTGAGAAACCTCCATACTGATTTGCATAATGCCTATACTAAATCAGGAAGCAAGTGCCATGGTAAAAATTAATGACCAGTTCGCTGTGTCTACAAGTGAAAGAAATATGCAGGACTACATAAACACCTTAATGAATACAATTCAAAGCTTATATTCCATAGAATTTTAGCTATAGCAAGTACTTCAAAACTGTCCATGTCTAACTTTTTTAATGTTTATTTATTAATTCAAGTTACACCTCCATCACAGTCCCCTGTCTCCACTCTTCCCAATCCCACCCTTTCACCATGGCCCCCCTCTCCCACCTATCCTACTTCTCCAGAGTGGGTTGCCCCTACATATAAGCCTCCTTCATTTCATCAGTCATATGAGGGTTAAGAGCTTCCTCTTGCACTGGGGGCTTATATGGCAGCTCCACTAGGGCAAAGTGTACCACTAACAGGTAGCAAGCTGTGTGTTCCTGTTCTTTTGGTATGTTGGTTGTAGGATAGTTATCCTGTTCTACAAGGCTACAATCCAATTATAAGTGAATAGATGCCATGTGCATCTTTCTGTGTCTAGGTTAGCTCACTCAGGATGAGCTTCTCTAGTTCCATCCATTTGGCTGCCAATTGCATGATTTACTTGCTTCTGATAGCTGAGTAGTATTACATTGTGTAAATGTACCACAATTTTTTTTAATCCATTCTTTAGTTGGGGACATCTGGTTTGTTTCCAGTTTCTAACTATTACAAATAAAGCTGCTATGAACATAGACAAGGAGATGTCCATGTGGTTTGGTGGGGAATCATTTAGATGTATACCCAGAAGTGGTATGGTTGGGTCTTGAGGTAGAGCTATTCAAAGTTTTCCAAGATATTGTCAGACTGATTTCCATGGTGGTTGTGCAAGTTTTCACATCCTCCAGCGAGGGAGAAGTGTTCCCCTTTCTCCACAGCCTTCCCAGCATGTGCTACTAACTTTCAAAGTGTATCCATTTGACTAAGTCCATTTCAATTTAAAAACAACAAAACTATTAGAAAATCTTAATTGTGACTCATATTGATCACACACTCTTTAAATTTTATGTAACATACATGAAAAGCAATTAATAGTTCAGGACATACCCCACTTATCATCTGGTTGCTCTAAATGATGACATAATACAGTCTGATAGCTTAGAGTTAAATATTAGTTGCCCATTAAGCAAACCAAAACAAGAGAAGGATTTGAGTATGTGATCAGAGAATTGGCTATTTCATACAATCTTATTTTGAAAAAAAAATAATGTGGAGAAAATAGTGCAAAGACCATTCCTCAACTAAACCAAAACAGCAATGTAATCAAACTTCTTTATCTGCTTTATATTTCTAGGATCCTATCTATGTAGAATCTTAATTGCCCTGTCAATCACAGTTAAAACTGGGCTTCAAGCTACTGAAATAAATTCGTGCCTCACCTGGTTTCCTATCTGAGGAAGGATCCTTCTTCACTGTAATAGTCAGAAACTTCTGTTTCCTGGCACACACTCTCTCTGCACTAAGAAATTCTCAGTCTTCCTATTCCACAAATGTCACTTAGCATTAGCTACTCTCTGTGAGTTGTAATGGACTCATTTGTCCTTTTCTTTTCCTTAAGTCAACTATTCCATATTGTCTAGCCTTTCGTTTAACTTAGCATTACATTCTTGTTTTAGGAAAGAGTGAAGAAATACATTCAAATGAGATGATGTTTGGTTTGTAATGTTTCTCTGTAGAAAGTCAAAGATGAGTAAAACTCGGTGAATAATTTCATCACCAGGTGGGGCATGTCCCAAGTCTAGAAATCAAATACTATAACTTCGGATTTTTTATTTAATGTTTATTTATTACTTCCTTACGTCTCCATTGCCACCCCCACCTTCTATCCCCTCTTCCACCCCTCCTGTGCCTCCTGTGTGAGTTGTCTCCATGAATCAGCCTTCCTCAATTTGATAGTCACATGAGGTTTAAGAACTTCCTCTTGTACAGCAGGCATACATGGCAGTTCCACTAGGGTGGAAGGTCCCACTGACAGTAACCAAGTCCATGTTCCTGTTCTTTTGGGTCTATTGATTGTAGGCTGGTTATCCTGTACTATAATAGCTAAAATCCAGTTATAAGTGAATATATTTCTATTGTGTAAATGTACCATAGCTTTTTTTATCCATTCTTCAGTTGAAGGGCACTTGGATTGTTTCCAGTTTCTAGTGTGACAAATAAAGCTGCTATGAACATAGATGAGGAATGTCCTTGTGGTTTGGTGAGGAATCATTTGGATGTATACCCAGAAGTGGTATGGCTGGGTCTTGAGGTAGAGCTATTCCAAGTTTTCTAAGATATCGCCAGACTGATATCCATAGTGGTTGTGTAAGTTTACACTCCCACCAGCAATGAGGGAGTGTTCCACTTTCTCTGCAACTCGCCAGAATATGCTGTCTTTTCAGAGTTTTTTAAAAATGTTTATTTATTACTTCGGGTTACATTTCCATCACAGTGCACTCTTTCTACTCCTCCCAGTCCTGCCCTCCTACTCTCTAAACCCTATCCTTTCCATCCCACTTCTCTGGAGTGAAGTGTCCCTACATAACAGTCCCCCACCCCAGTTCAGCAGTCATATGAGGGTCAAGAGCCTCTTCATACACTGGGGGCCTACAAGGCAGCACTACTAGGGCAAAATGTCTCATGGACAGATAACAAATCTATGTTTTTGTTCCCTTTGGTGGATTTGCTGTAGTATGGTTATCCTGTACTATATGGCTAAAATCTGACTATAAGTGAATAGATGCCATGTGTATCCTTCTGAATCTGGGTTAGCTCACTCAGGATGAGCTTCCCTAGTTCCATCCATTTGGCTGAAAATTGCATGATTTCATTGTTTCTGATGGATGACTAATATTCCATTGTGTAGATGTACCACAGTTTTTTTTATCCACTCCTCAGTTGAGGGACATCTGGGTTGTTTCCAGTTTCTATCTATTACAAATAAGGCTACTATGAATATAGATGAGGAAACTTCCTTGGGACTTGATGAGGAATCATTTGGATGTATAACAAGAAGTGGTATGGCTTTCCTGAAGTAGAGCTATTTCAAGGTTTCTAAGATATCTCCAGACTGATTTCCATAGTGGATGTACAAGTTTTCATTCCCACCAGAAATGGACAAGTGTTCCCCTTTCTCTGCAACCTCGCCAGCATGTGCTGTCATTTGAGTTTTTGATTTTAGCCATTCTGACAGGTGTGAGATGGAATCTCAAAGTTGTCTTGAGTTGCATTTCTCTGATGATTAAGGATGTTGAGTATTTCTTCAACTGTCTCTCAGCCATTAGGGATTCCTTCTTTGTATTCTCTGTTAAGCTCTGTTCCCCATTTTTTGCTTGGGTTACTTGGTTTCTTGGTGTTTAATTTCTTGAGTTCTTTATAGATTTTGGTTATTAGCCCTCTGTCAGATCCAGGGTTGGGGAAGATCTTTTCCCAATCTGTAGGCTGCCATTTTGTTTTAATACACAAAAGATAAATGGTCTGAGAAAGAAATTAGGGAAACAACACCCTTCACAATAGCCAAAAATAATATAAAATACCTGGGGGGTTACTCTAAACAAGCAAGTGAAAGACCTGTACAACTTCAAGTCCTTGAAGAAAGAAATTGAAGAGGATATCAGATGAAAAGATCTCCCACATATGCAAGAATGCAAATGACCCATACTTATCACTTTGCACAAAACTTAAATCCAAATGGATCAAAGACCTTAACATAAAAACGGACCTACTAAATCTAATAGAAGAGAAAGTGGGGAAAAGCCTGGAACTTATTGGCACAGGTGACAACTTCCTGAACAGACCACCAACAGCTCAGACCTCAAGACCAACAATCAATAAACGGGATCTCATGAAACTAAAAAGCTTCTGTAAGGCAAAGCATATTTTTAAATTTATCATATTGACAAGTATATATTTACAAATATATTTAACATATTTCTGACACATTTAAGCACTCTCAACAGTTAAAGCATGCCTATGCACTTATTTTACTTTTATATGTAATACCAGAGAAATATTTGTGTTCTTCAGCTCAAATAAAAGTTAAAATAAAATGCTTATTGAGACAAAAAGTCTTTGAAACTACTGATGAATAATAATACTCATATAATATTTTCCAGTTTTTAAAAGCTTCAGCAAATAGTATCTCCCTGAAAAGGCCAGGCAGTGTTTTGTTCTAATTTTATAAGTGAAGAAATGTGCTAATAGTCTAAATGATTTGATAAAGATCTAGTATTTGCAGGATCCAATAACAATCTAAAGACTTAAGAAGGAGCTAAAGCAATTGTGAAAATTTAAAGTTTGACATAAACACTTTATTTCTAGTATATTTTCCATTGCATTAAGCTTACTCATGCCCAAAGTTACCAAAGATGTATTCAATGTCTAGAAAGAACATTAAATCACAGACAACAGCACTCACATATATGATTACATAGTGAAACTAAATGGCTGACTGTAGGAAAAATTTATAAATTAAAGTATATTCAGGACAGCAACTTCTTTTGTGAAAAATAATGAGGCCCACTTCAGCAGATTTGTAACACTAAGGTGTGGTATAGGAACATCAGGTATTCACTCCATGCTTTCTACAATTCTAAATTTCCTTACCTTAAGGTATGTTGAACTTTAATACAAAAACTTTTACAGTGAGCTTCTTTTTCATGTGAAGAAAATAAAGTCACAGACCTCTTTACTAACCACTATATTCCCCAAGAGGCCCCTCTAAGTTGAGCATACTTGGGAGGAAGAGATGTCTTTGAACATCACATACTATACATTATCAAACTAAGTGTGGGCTTAAGTCACTCTCATTTGGAAAGATTCAGGATATACATAACTTTTAGATTTAACTTCAAAAGGATATGACTTTTAAAGCTATGTGCACATTTCCTACTCAAATTTTCAGTTTATGCCTTTGCTGACATTTCTTAATTTCCTTAAATATTTTGATGATAATTGTATTTAAATACTAGGTGCAATAAATTCAAAGAAAAAATATTTCTATACAGCATCATGTAGCCAGTCACATAGATTTATCCCATCCTCTGGGTAAAAAAATCCATCTAACATACCAGAGGGACTGTAACAATAAATCAATCATCCCATAAGATTTATATGATTAGTTACAAAAAACTGCTGCCTGGTTGTGTGTGTGTGTGTGTGTGTGTGTGTGTGTGTGTGTGTGTGTTTCTGATGAGACTTTGATTAATGAGCATTGTGTTGTGCTCTTTGGAATATTTTGCTCCTAACTGTGATTTCCATATGTCTGTAAAGAACTTCACAATGAATAATCTACTGGGATGAATCAAATTCAAATTAAAAGGTGTTTTCAAAGGTTACTATATGCCAGTTTTTAGTAAATCACTACTTATTCCCCCAAAAGATATTGGAAACAAACTGTATATCAATGAGAAATATAATCCTTGGGGATATGTACTTTGTGAATCAGAGGAGATAGAAAAAAAGGATGGTAGTGATAACATAATGACCAAAGCAGCAAAAGTAGATTCAGGAGCAATATGACCAAGTGAGAATGGTAGAAAAATAAGTTGAGAGTATGAAATCTATTAATAATGAAAGTAATTAGAAAGTCACTAGGGTCAGCCACGGGGGTAATAAGTAAAGAATGACAGCAACAACAAGAACATAAAGGTTGAAATACATGTTTAGGAAGTCACAAATATTACTATAGCTCAGGATAGGCAGAGGTTAAAATTCATGGTCTGGAAAAAAAAAAGGAGTTGGAATTTGAGGTTGTTTTCAAAAGTTGCCAGTAATGGACATTAATGCAAACTGGAGAAGATAGAGAAAACATGACATTCTTTAAAATTTAAAAGACAAAAGGACATTGAATGTTCAAAGAACATAAACTACTTAGTTTTTTATTTGCAAATAATTTTAAGCTATTAAAAGTTTAATGGGCTATACAATAGAACACACTGCCTACAAAAATACATCAGAAAATAGAATAAATTACTTTTTAAACTTCCAGCTGTAACTTTAACTTAAATGAATAAGATGACATCTCTAAAAACCATAAAAAGTTATTTTCAAGAGAAAACCAGTTGAAATCTCACACAGATTATTTAAACATGTTTAAAAATTATCTGCCAAATTAGAGGCCAGGATGAACATAGCTGGTTAATACAATGTATATTATACTAATGCAATATAATGCAATATTGCTTGAGTATATACAAATGTACATAATGTGTTTTTATCAAACTTGCATCAAGTCCACTCTCTTCCAAGTCCTTCTTTATCCCCTGCAACAACCTTTTCCTTTGAAAATTCATGTACTTTTTTTTAACCTACTGAATCTACTTACTGCTGCCTTTGTGTACATGGGTGTAGAGCCATCTAATGGAGGTGTGGATAGCCTCTCAGCTGGAACATTCTTGAATAAACCTGACTCTCTCTCCCCCATCAGCCATCATTGCCAGTAGTTCCACACTGAGGAGTAGGATTTGAGTTGCATGGTGTTCTGAAAGTTATGCATGTATAAATTCATGTGTTCAAGGGCATTGCTGTGTTCAGCAAATGTTGACTGCAGATATACACTACCTCTGGCTCTTACAATCTTTATGTATTCCTTCTGCAATGATCCCTGAGCTCTACAGGGAGACGTTTGATATGAATATGTAATTTGATGTTGAGGACTACATAGTCTCTTATTCTATGCACAGAGACCAGTGGTGAGTCTCTGCATTAATCACCATCGACTGCAAAAGAAACTTCTCTGAGGAGGGTTACTAGATACACTAATTTATAGATATTAAGATAGGAACTAAGGCTAGAGATACAGCTTAGTGGTTAATAATTCATACTATTGTTACAGAGGACCTAGCTTGGATTCCCAGAATTCATGCAGGGCGACTTAATCAGTCAATTACTCCAGCTCCAGTTCCGGGGAATCCATGCCACCTTCTGGATTTCAGGAGCATTACACTTACCTGATCATATCCCCCAACACACACACACACACACACACACACACACACACACACACACACACAGAGATATGCACAATGCACACATGCACAAATATATATAATTAAAAATAAAACATAAATGTATATTTTTAAAAGATAAGAGCTTAGGAGACAGGTCTTTTATTATGTATACTTATTAGAATAATAGTATTTATTTAGATTCTCCTTTATGATCTATGACCTAGCCATCACAGATTTTGGGACTAGTTGACAGTACTGGGCATGAGTTTCATCTAGGGGCTAGGCTTTAAGTTTAACAAGAAAGCAGCTTGTTACTTTCATAACATTTATGTCACTATTGTCACAATTGACCAATCTTGCTAGCACAGTTATTGTTATAGGTCACAGGATTTACAGCTGAGTAAAATCGTTGTTTACATATCTTTCTCAATACTATACATTGATCCTTCCAGCACTGTGAAAGCTAGCCAATAGGAGTGAAGCTACTAGGTCTGTTCTAATTTAATTTATCCATATCATATAACTCAAGTATGTACTGTCTTCAGCAATAGAGTTTAACTATTATATTATAGAGGATATTCAAGATATGTCAGTAGTCTATAACATTTAAACTATGAGACACCATTGACAAACAATATGAAAAGACATAGTCCATGAATGGTAATGATTTTTTAGTTTTATTTTCTATGGTATCTGGAAGAGGCGTTCCCAATCCAACCCTGCTTTGAATTAATGTAATTTCTATTTAAATTCCATTACACACACACACACACACACACACACACAATCATACACTCACACAAGCTTCCACAGTATTAGGTTTACTTGTGACTACATTTTTGTGTAACTTTTGATATAAGTTGACCAAGTTAGACAGAGGGTGGTCTCATATGAGTTTAAGATGACACAAACAGTATCACATATAATACATTAACGACAGTTACCCTAAACTGACATCAACCCAAGAGAGGAAAGAAGTGAGTGTTCAGAGAAAATTTTATTCTTATTAAGTGCGTTGACATAAGATTGAACCTTACCATTTCTTTGCAAAGATGAGATACAACCCCTACTTGAATGTAAACAGTATTGGAAAATATTGGAACTTCCTAGGTAGATAATATCAAGATACAATGCCATGTGACAGTGGAAAACAAATACTGTCATTGTCATCCATTTCTGATAGAAAAAAAGACCAAATATGTTCTGCTCTCAGTGATCGTCAGCAATTTGAACTGTTTATCGTTCATGCCACTTTTATACTTCTCTCTATCTCTGTTCCTGGGTTAGCTTCCTTTAACTAAATTGCGTTTTATTCACTTGTCATCACATTTGAATCACATAGGAAACTTCAATGAATACCAATACCTGCATTCAATTTCAGCCTCTCTGTTAAGAAACAAGGCACTATATTTAATAAAAATCTTCCCTGGTAGTTCTGAATGACTGCCACAGTTGAGAACCTCCTCCCAATATGTGTGGGAAACCAGAATGTGCATGTTCATATATTTTGTAGCTCCTGAGTCTTTCCTCAATACTCAGCTGCTTCAAGATGTTCAGACTTCACTTCTTACTTTACTTCTTCACTGCATACATTAAATCTGCTGCTATGTTAAATCTGCTGCTATGTTACCTAAGCTCCCATTGCTATTGTGTTGACACCAGCAGAAAAGGGAATGTGAGATTCACTAAGAAACATTAAAACTTAAGTATAGGACATCCCCCCGCCCCCCAAAATTTTACAGCTTTAGTACTGTGGATGATATGAATTTTAGAATGCTGTGTATTATGAGTATGGCTTAGAATCCTTCACAGGGTAATTTGAAGGCTTGAGATTAAGTGCTTGGTCACTAGAAAGAGTCAAGTGAAATCGACAGCTATGATGAAAGAGTATTTGTGAGCATAGAACGCTGTGGTGTGTTCTAAATTCCTAAGGGCCAATGGAGCCATCTTACAGCACTCCAAATAGCATTTGTATCTACCACTGACACTTCAAGCACCATTAGTGTGTGAGATCATAGGACCCAGGTAACAAAGCACCTTGAGCAGCACCCTGGACCTGTTGGAAATCTTCAACTTTTTTTTCTGGAATCCATGCAAACAATGAGCTTTATGGGGTGTGCAGTAAAAAAGGTCAAAGGAACACATCAAACTAAGGTCACGGACTATGACATAACTTAGTCATGTCTCATTTTTCAATTGCAAGAGGAACCAGATGCAACATTTTCTTTTTACCTTAGACTAAGGGGCATATCATGGTCCGCACTGTTAAATCTCAGACATCTAAGGAGTTCACTGAGATAGAAGGCTATTGAATTTGTCCAACTCATTCTCACCTTCCAACAGCAATTTTTTTTTTTATCAGTAAGTCTAAAGAAGTCTAAAGAACTTGTTGTTAACCCATGGCTAATAATACAATATGATAAAACATGATGTCTATGGTGAAGACGTCATTGAAATCCATGTGAACTGAATGATATACAGTATAGGACAGTAGAAACATACCTGAGAAAACAAAGTGAGGAATATTGATGGTCCAGTCATCTGAAATGTAAGTGTTTTTCTTGGGCTTTCTAAATTAAGATGGAGAAAGTCACTTCCTAATTTTGTTTACTGGACAGCAGAGGACAGGATCATTTGCAGGTGAAAATGAGGCTACATCTGCCACAGAAGCTACAACTAGTGTCATTGCATGACTAAGCTGTCATTCTTTTTGTTTGTTTGTTTTTTGTTTTTTTTTTTTTGAGACAAGCTTTCTCTGTATGGCCCTGGCTATCCTGGACTCACTCTGTAGATCAGGCTGGCCTCAAATTCACAAAGATCCGCCTGCCTCTGCCTCCCAAGTGCTGGGATTAAAGGTGTGTGCCACCACCACCCAGCGTAAGCTATCATTCTTTAAGATCGGTTTGTTACCTGGCCAGGAAACCAGAACCCCTATATTTTTCAAGTCTAGAGTATTGTCAGTAATTTTTCAGGAATATAATATTCTGAGTTATTTTTTTAATTACTGGCTTTCTAGGAGGAGAGAGCTTATAGGCATCATCTTTACCATATATATATATATATGTATATAAAGTTTTAAATAACCTTAAAATTTAAACAATGAATACAAAAATGCTGTAAACTTCTGGTGCCAGTTTCAATTATTAGCCAGAGAAACCAACAAACAAATATAGGTTAGGAACTGGCCCACTGGGCTCACTGTGTGATGAGAGACCTGACCTAAAACTGCAATTGATTGCCTGACCTCTCAAAGCCTGGTGGACTACAGTGACATTTGAATCTAACATAATTTGTGTCAGTTCAGAGTAAAATCCCAGCCAGCCCTTAGAGCTTGATTATTTCCCTTTCTCCAGTACAAACTGGTCCTAGCAAAATTGTTCATTCTTCTGAAGGAGAGAGATTGACAGCATAACTTTTTGGCAAAAAAAAAACAAAAAAACAAAAAAAAACTGATCACTCTTCACAGGGGCTCAACTTCCTTTCCATTTGAGGAAGTTAAGACTGTTATTGCATAAGCTCTGGGAATCAATTTTGTGTCCATGGCTATGTTTGCATGCTTCAAGTTATATTTTGCTCTCTCAGTCCGTAGCCTTTCTGTTTTATGGACAAAGTAAGGATTTGGTGAATTTGCTCTCAGCGTGATCAAGCAGCCAACACCATTAATAGCACTGAGTTAAATAAGCCGACATGTGCTTTGGCTCTGCTACTAGTGATAAGAATCACACCTATACTATGATTGGCGCTCTAGTGCATCATTTGATCTCACCACTTTGAGATCCCATAATCCTCATTACATTCGGATTGCCCAGTTTAGTGATTACATCGTCTATGGAAAAGTTCTGACCTACAGTACGGGAAAAGCACAGACTTCTGTTGAGTTTATGTCTCACAGTAGTAGTTAAAGGTATGGCTAATTAATTATTTCAGTGTGGATATGGTTTAAATTAAAACTTCATCCTAGCATTTCATTCTACTGTAGCCTTTGAATCCTAATCACTACAATAAACCAAGATGGGTCTGGCATTGTTAACTTATGTAAGGTACCTTTCAGCTCATGTTTCAGTCAATAAACCAAATTGTTCACTCTGTTTCCTGACTACCAAGCTGCACCATTAAAGGAAGCATCTTTGTTTACAGTATTCACACCAACAATTTACACCTGATCCAACTCTCTGTCTTTTCCACCATTTTCTATACTCTAATGATTATTTCTTCATGTATAGAGGCTATGGACTGAGTGCTTGTGCCCATTCAAAATAGGATTAATATTTAATGTGACTGCATTTTAAAATGAGGTCCTGAGATGCAATTGTATTAAGTTATCAATTGAGGATCTTACAATGTAATTGTAATTAATGCCTTATTATATTGAGACAGCCAACCATGTTAGGCCATAGCAAGAAAATAACTGCATATAAACTAGATAGAAAGTCCTAATGAGACGCTACCCATGTTTGTATCATGACCTCAGACTTGCATATATCCTTTCCTCTTTTAGAAAACTTCATCTAAAAGAGTCTTCAGTAGTAATAACCTTGCCTTGTTCTCAGACCTTTGTCCCAAAATTACCTTCCAGTAAAATAACTAGGGACCAGAAAAGAAGATAATGCAAGATGACTCTAAAACCATGTGCTTTCTACAAACATACCTCAAAATAACAAAAGAAAATTTAAGGAAATATGGTATCTTAGAATCAAAAAAGAAAAAAGAAAATGAAAAAAATAAAAATAGATGATATTAAGTAAAAAATAGAAAATTTTACTAAGCATACACATGGTATACATACCTTCATACACATCAAATTAAAATAAAACTTTATAAATCTAAGTATTGTGGGCCTTGGTTAATGTCATTGTCAGTATTGGTTTATTAGAGCCATACATTATATTAAAGTAAGAAGTTAATGTTGACAGAAACTTGCTGCAGGTAAACAATAACTATGCTATATTCCTGCTACATTATTTACTAAGGATGCACATGGCATCATTCACTTATAGCCATATTGTACAGGATAACTATACTACAGCCAATGCACCAAAGGGTACAGGAACATAGACTTTGTTACCTGTCAATGAGACACTTTGCCCTAGTGGTGCTGCCTTGTAGGCCCACAGTGTGTGAGGAGGCTCTTGGCCCTCATATTACTGCTGAACTGGGGCAGGGAACTGTTATGTAGGGACACTCCACTCCAGAGGAGTGGGATGGAAGGGATAGGGGGTAGAGGGTGGGAGGGCAGGACTAGGAAGGGTGGAAAGAGGACACTGTGATGAAGATGTAACCTGAAGTAATAAAAAATATTTTTAAAGAAACAGAAAAAAATACTTACTTATTTGCTTGGTTGGTTGGTTGGTTTTTGGAAACAGAGTCTCTCTGTGTGGCCTTGGCTGTCCTGGAACTCACTCTGTAGGTCAGATTGACCTCAAACTCATGGAGATACATCTGCCTCTGCCGATAGATTTTTAAATGTTCTAAAAATATACTTCATTGAGGAGGAATGATACAGTGGCAGGCTTCCCTTTCCTGAGTAGAAGGGGAGGGGAGATAGAAGAAAGAGGTCAGGAAGGTAGGACTCAGAGGAGGGGAGGGAAGGGGTTACAATTGGAGTGTAAAATTAATATATAAATAAACTTAAATATGCATATATATAAATGTATATAGGTATATACATAAATGAATAAATAAACTTATATATGTGCATTTTATATTAATAAATAAATAAAATAATAAGTTTATTTATTCATTTATGTATATGCATACACATTTATATAGTTTTAAATTTATTTATATATTAATGTATGTATATACATACATATATATTTAAGTTTATTTATTGATTTTACAACCTTATATATATTATATAAATATATAAATAAATTATATATACATACATAATTTAAAACTGTTTAGTAAGGTACTTTGCAGTTGAATGCAGTCCTGAGGAAAATTCCATTCATTGCGTTTGATTTTTGTTGAGCTACTGATGTGAAAGATATGACCCATTTTTAAATCATAAAATGTGGGTTAGAAAGAATATTTGACAGAGTCTAGGTCATAAGGCAGTGGGTAAGATCACAGATGCTTTCCCAGGTGTGGTGGTGCACACCTTTTGGGAGACAGGGGCAGGTGGATCTTTGGAGTTCAAGGCCATCTGGTCTACACACTGAGTCCAGGACAACCAGGATTATGTAGAGAAACCTCGTCTTGAAAAGAAAATCACAGATGCTTAATTCAAAAAGACAAATATAAAACTTTAAACTGTCTGCTCTTCCCACTCTCTCAGTTATTTCCCATAACATCAAAAGAAATTAGTAAATATTCTGTGTCTGAAAAGGCCTTCAAATGTAGAGTCAGGGGACCAGAATTTTGAGGTCATCTTCTGTAATGGGAGTCAGATCTCATTTGTGAATATGTAAGGGCTTCTGATACAGTCTCTTAAAAGGGACATGAAGATCAGCCTGGCACCTGTCGGTTCCTAGGATAGCAGCACATAGATTGAAAAAAAGTTTCTGACTTGGTGTTGCTTTTAGCTGCTAAATAGCGGCCGAAGTGGGCGGAGTCTAGGGTAGGCTGAAACGAGGTGAACCACTAGAAACAACATCCTATTTAAGGATGTGCTGACTGAAAAGCGGACCTCAAGCAGCTCTGTGCAAATAAGGTCAGCTCCGGAGCTAATGGGAGAAGAAAGAGCCTTGGTGATGAGATGGGGCAATATCTGCCCTGAGGGGTTCAACCAGATAAAATGGCAGACTGAGTAGAACCGCAGCTGGCTGGCCCTGCTACAATGGCCAGGAGACCTACTGAGTGGCTAAGACAAACTGACCACGCTGGCCCACAGGCAGCTGAGGTCCACAGAAAAAGAAAAGGCCTCGAGTCTAAGATGACGTGAAGCTGCCATAGCAATGCGATAGCCAATTGCCCTCAAGGACCTATGCCAGAGGTGTTTCTGCCGACAGACGGCTCACTAATTGCCCTCAAGAACCTACACCTAAGGACGTGTCCCTGAGGCTGTATCCTTCTAAAGGGTTAGGGTGAGTTGTTAGGCAATGGGTGTTTATAGTTATTAATAAATATAGCTGTTAAAAAGGTTTCATCTTCAATTTCCCTGATTCTCTGCTTTGTGATTGGCTTAGCTCTTTCAAATTTAAAGTCATCAAGTCTAAATTTCCCCAGAGTTGTAAAGCTTTTAATATTCCCTTAGTCACAAGTTCCTCATAGACATAAGTTTATCTATGGTAAAGAGCTTTAATGATTAAAGAACAGCAAAAATGAAAATGTTACTTGCCTTTATGTAAATGACTTCTTTACTTTTATAATTATCAGATTATCCAGTTACAGGTATTCATCACAGTTATATGTCTCAGTTTCTTCACAAATGGAGAAACTTGTGAAACATAAACTCAGAATAAAATAAAGGAAGCAGTAAACCATTTTAGATACACTTATGTTATATTCCCCAATGGTTATATATTCTAAGTAGTCCTATTGTCTGAATTTACATGAATCAGTAAGTGTGGATATTCAAAAAAAAATCTCAAATAAGATAATAAACAACCAGGCAAAACAACTAAATGGAAGAGGAAACAGACATATTGAACTGTAGTATAGATTTTAAATATTTTACAGTCAACTTAGATGTGAATTTAATACATTTCTTGTAGTATTAAAGGCAGGGTAATTGTTACTAATGGAGAATCTTTGTGGGGGTGTATATAAATGTAGTAATTATAAGCCAATCACCTTAATAAATAACAAGGCATAGAACACTGAATAGTGAATTTAGAATTGATTTTATGCAAATTAATTTGTAAGACTTACAGAAGATTCATAGTAAAGAGCCAGGGAGTGTACAAATGGGTATTTCAACCTCAGTGATTCAGCATTAAGCATTTAAATCATATTGTAATTCTAATACATTACATGTAAAACTTCAAAAGAATAAGCTTTACAGAACTTAGCTTTAGAAATGATTCACCATGAAGCAAAGAAAACCAATGACACTGATTTATTTGAAATGTAGCCAAAATAAAGTTTCTTCAAAGATACATTGCAGGAATGTTCTAGTAAGAGTGGTTTGGTAGTGACTGTTGACACACATATATTTCATAGGTATGATGGTCTTCTTCCCTCAGGGAGGTAAAAACTACTAGATGGGATGTAGAATACATGATTTGCTATAAAGATCAGAGATCAGACAATTGTGAGAGCTGGTGGAAAGCTCTGTGGAAGATTTACTTACTCAGAGCCTCTGCTCACCTAGCTCAGAACTCACAAACAAGAGTGTGGACTCGGTGGCTGCCCTACTACATTGTATTAATGAAAAGAATTCTATAATAAAGTAGAGTAGAACAATCTACTATTATTATCCAATTGTCTATTGTTTGAATCTCTTTCAAATAGCATGGCTATTTTAACAATTGGCTTAATGTTTTCAAGTCTATTCTTCATTTGATAACAAGTATAACATTATAGATATGCAAATCCCCAAGTGCATTTCAAAACTCAATTCAACGAAAGGTACACAATGAATAGGGCATTTAAAATGCCAATACTCTATCTGCGACTTGAAACACGGGATGAAAGGAATTAATCCTGAAATGTATCAAGAACTTTAACCTCAGCTTTAAGCTATGCATGTCTGGGCATCCACCCAAAGAGTCAATTGAGCTATATAACACAGTGATCTGAGGCCTATTCTGTATAATCAATCAAAAATTGACCACATGCCACCTTCCTGCTAAAAAGAAAGCTATTATAGAAATAAACTGCTATTTGTTTTATGATTACAATTAAAAACATAAAGAGATTAATTATTCCCATCCGAAACATGGATTTTTCTAAAATCATCACTTTTAATCGTGCCTAAGAACTACTCAAGAAATTATTCATCATCTCCTGGGATGTGGATTATTGGATTAGTGATTGATTATCCTAAATTTACTTTGTATAAAGCATACTGGGACAAAATATTTAAGTATTCTCTTTTATAGCATGACCATTAACCTTTGTGAGCAGATTATCCTGCTCTTACCTTCTAGAATAAAGACATTAAATAATATCCATAGCCTTACATTTTACAACAGTTTACATGCATAATTCTTTTATAAACTCATTCTTATTTGTGTCCTTTAGAGTATATCTTACTCTATATTATTATTTCTTATGGTCATTATGCAGTGAAAAATATAATTCTTTTGTATCAATTTTGGCCATGCATATATATATATATATATATATATATATATATATATATATATGTAGTAATGTTGTACTATTGAATTGTAACTTCAAATTATTACTTCAATTTTCATATTCAAGATATTTTTAATATTTATATCTTCTTTTAATTTGACTCTTCCAAACCATAGGTGGATATTATTGAACACCATTGGTTTTGAAATAATAGGATGTAAAATTTAAAATTTTGCATTAAAAGACTCTTTCAGCAGCAATCTTTTGATGTTAACTAACTTTTCTCCACACATCCATACACCAACCATCTTCTCTGTACTATAGCTCACAGCTAAAGGGCTGATATTGAAAAATATGGATTATGATACATTTATGAAGTGAAGTTGTAGTCAAATATGCAACCATTGGTTTTCTGTAACCCATATAGATAGATATCATGTTATCTGATCATTGTTCACACTGCAGCTTAACATTTGTTTATTTGGGGGGTGACCTTCTGACAACCTTTCTGATAGGAGTGCAAACTTAAACTACTTATGCAGTTTTGATTTCATATCTTGATGTTTGAGAGATAATATTCTTTACAATCAAGCATAGTATTACTTTAAAATTTATGTTAGCAAGAGCTAAAAGTCTACTGCAAATTGTTTATGTTGTTTATGAAGTAATTTCTGTTTAAAGAAAAATATAAGTATGAAAATGGAAAAATTGAACAGTATAGTCTGGTGATTCTTGAAATTTTAAAATATAATGTACTTTTTAAAAATTTAGATAAATGACTGTTTATATTTCCTTAGGGGTTATAGAGCTGTTTATTCTGTTAACCTGATCTTAATTTAACTTCAGAAGTTAGACTCTATCAAGAAAATTGTCCATGTCGCTTAGGTTTTCAGATTTGGTGGAGTATAGATTTTTAAAGTGGGACCTAAAGATTCTCTGGATTTCCTCAATGTCTGTTGTTATTTCTCCCTTTTCATTTCTGATTTTGTTGATTTGGGTTTTTTTCTCTCTGCCTTTTAGTTAATTTGGCTAAGGGTCTGTCTATTTTGTTGATTTTCTCAAAGAACCAACTCTTGGTTTCATTGATTCTTTGTACTATTCTTTTTCTTTCTATGTTGTTTATTTCAGCCCTAAGTTTGATGATTTCCTGCCTTCTGCTCTTCTTGGGAGTGTTTGCTTCTTTTTTTTCCAGTTCTTCTAGTTCAGCTGTTAATTCGCTAATATGAGCTGTCACAATTTTCTTTTTGAAGGCACTTAGTGCTATGAACTTTCCTCGTAGCACACTTTTCATTGTATCCCATAGGTTTGGGTATGTTGTACCTTCATTTTCGTTGGATTGTAAGAAGTCTTTGATTTCCTTCTTTATTTCTTCCCTGACCCAGTGGTCATCCAGTAAAGAGTTGTTCAATTTCCATGAGTGTGTAGGCTTTCTAATATTTTTGTTGTTGTTGAAGTCCAGATTTATTCCATGGTAGTCTGCTAAGATACAAGGGGTTATTTCCATTTTCTTGTGTCTGTTGAGGCTTGCTTTGTGTCCAACAATATGGTCGATTTTGGAGAAGGTACCATGCAGTGCTGAGAAGAAGGTATATTCTTTTTGTGTTTGGGTGAAACATTCTGTAGATATCTGTTAGCTCCATTTGGTTCATGATCTCTGTTAGACCCATTATTTCTCTGTTTGGTTTCTGTTTTGATGACCTGTCCATTGTTGTGAGTGGGGTGTTGAAGTCTGCCACTACTAATGTGTGGGGATCAATGTGTGATTCAAGCTTTAGAAGAGTTTCTCTTACAAATGTAGGTGCCCTTATATTTGGGGCATAGATACAGATATTCAATATTGAGATGTCCTCTTGATAAATAAATATTTTCTTTAATGAGTATGGATTGCCCTTCTCTATCTTTTTTGATTAACTTCAGTTGAAAGTCTATTTTATTTGATATTGCGATGGTTACTCCAGCTTGCTTCCTAGGCCCATTTGCTTGGAAAACCGTTTCGCAGCTCTTTATTCTGAGGTAGCATCTATATTTGTTAGTGAGATGCATTTCTTCAATGCAGCAAAATGATGGGTTTTGTTTAGGGATCCATTTCTAAGCCTGTGTCTTTTTATTGGGGAGTTGAGTCCATTGATGCTGATGGATATTAATGAACAAAAGTTGTTATTTCCTATTATTTTGGTGTAGGTGGTGATTGTGTGTTTCTTCTGGTTTAGCTGCAATTGAGATTTTTGTTTCTTCTGTTTTCTTAGAAACAGTCATTAAAGATCTCACAACCAAAAAAAGGTCAGGGTCAGATGGTTTCAGCACAGAATTCTACTAGACCTTCAAAGAAGAGCTAATACCAATAGTCTTCAAACTCTTCTACATAATAGAATCAGAAGGAACACTGCCAAACTCATTCTATGAGGCCACAGTCACCTTGATTCCTAAACCACACAAAGACCCAACAAAGAAAGAGAACTTTAGACCAATCTCACTCATGAACATAGATGCAAAAATATTTAATGATGTACTGGCAAATTTAATCCAAGAACACATCAAAAGTATCATACACCATGATCAAGTAAGCTTCATCCCAGGAATGCAAGGATGGTCAGCATACAAAAATCCATCAACGTAATTCACTATATAAACAAGTTGAAAGAAAAAAACCACATGATCATCTCACTAAATGCTGAAAAAGCATTTCACAAAATCCAACACCCCTTCCTGCTAAAAGTCCTGCAGAGAACGGGCATATGAGGACCACACCTAGAAATAATAAAGGCGATATAGAGCAAGCCAGTAGCCAACATAAAATTAAATGGAAAGAAACTTGAAGCATTTCTTCTAAAATCAGGGACAAGACAAGGATGTCCAATTTCACCATATCTTTTCAACATAGTACTTGAAGTTCTTGGTAGAGCAATAAGACAGCTAAAGGAGATCAAGGGGATACAAATTGGAAATGAAAAAGAGAAATTATCCCTATTTGCAGACTATATGATAGTATATATAAGCAACCCCAAAAATTCCACTAGAGAACTCTTACAACTGATAAAAACCTGCAACAAGATTGCTGGATACAAAATTAATTTAAAAAAATCAGAAGCCCTTCTCTATACAACAAATAAATGGGCTGAGAAAGAAATTAGGAAAACAATACCCTAATTGGTCTGAAGTTCTCTTTCTTTGTTGGGTCACTGTGTGGTTTAGGAATCAGGGAGACTGTGGCTTCATACATAATAAAAATGGCCATCTTATCAAAAGCAATATACAGATTCAATGCAATTCCTAACAAAATAACACCACAATTCATTATAGACCTCTAAAAACCAATTCTCAACTTCATATAGAATAACAAAAAACCCATAAAAGCTAACGCAATCCTGTACAATAAAAAAAAAAAATCTGGAGGTATCACCATCCCTGATTTCAAGCTGTACTACAGAGCAATAGTAACAAAACCAGCACAGTACTGGTATAGAAAGAGACCAGTGGATCAATGGAATCATATTGAAGACCAAGAAATGAACCCACATACCTATGGTCACTTTATTTTTGACAAAGAAGCCAAAACCGTACAATAGAACAAGGATAGCATCTTCAACAAATGGTGCTGGTCCAACTAGATGTTGACATGTAAAAGAGAGAAATAAGACCCATACTTATCACCTTGCCCAAAACTTAAGTCCAAGTGGATCAAAGACCTTAACATAAGGCCAGATACACTAAATCTATTAGAAGAGAAAGTGGGGAAAACCCTCAAACTCATCACCACAGGTGACAACTTCCTAAACAGAAGAACACCAAGAACTCAGGATATAGCACCAACAATCAATAAATGGGACCTCATGAAACTGAAAAGCTTCTGTAGGCAAAAGACACTGTCATTCAAACAAAATGGCCACCTCCAGCTGGGTAAAGATCTTCACCAACCCCACATCTGACAGAATGCTAATTTCCAAAATTTACAAAGAACTCAAGAAATTAAATGCCAAGGAACCAAATAATCAAATCAAAAAATGGGGAACAGAGCTAAACAGAGAATTCATAAAGAAAGAATCCCTAATGGCTGAGAGACACTTGAAGAAATGCTCAGCATCCTTAATCATCAGAGAAATGCAACTCAAGACGACTTTGAGGTTCCATCTCATACCTGTCAGAATGGCTAAGATCAAAAACCCAAATGAAAGCACATGCTGGCGAGGGTGTTTAGAAAGGGGAACCCTCCTCCATTGCTGGTGGGAGTGAGGGCTTGTACAACCACTATGGAGGTCAGTATGGCGATATCGATATCGTAGAAAACTTGGAATAGATTTGCCTCAGTACCCAGCCATACCATTTCTGGGTATACATCCAAATGACTCCACACCAAATCACAAGGAAGTTTCCTCATCTATGTTCATAGCAGCTTTATTTGTAATAGCTAGAAACTGGAAACAACCCAGATGTCCCTCAGCAGAATAATGGATTTAAAAACTGGGGTACATCTACACAATGGAATACTACTTAGCTATCAGAAACAAGGAAATCATGCAATTTGCAGCCAAATGGATGTAACTAGAGAAGCTCATCTTCAGTAAGCTAACCCAGACTTAGAAGGATGCACATGGCATCTATTCACTTATAGTCGAATTTTAGCCATATAGTACAGAATAACTATACTACAACCAATACACCAGAGGGAACATGAACATAGACTTTTTTTCCTTTCATAAGACATTTTGCCCTACTGGTGCTGCCTTGTAGGCCCCCAGTGTATGAGGAGGCTCTTGGCCCTCGTATGACTCCTGAACTGACGCAGGGGACTGTTATGTAGGGACACTCCACTCCAGAGGAGTGGGGTGGAAGGAATGGGGGGGTAGAGAGTGAGAGGGCAGGACTGAGAGGAGTGGAAAGAGGACACTGTGGTGGAGATGTAATCTGAAGTAATAAATAAATATTAAAAAATAGAGAACACTGAAATAAAGTTTTGATAAAGAATTAAGATTTATTCAATGAATTTTCATTGCCTGACCACTTCAATTGTACCATCTTTTGGGTGTGTGTGTGTGTTATCTAATATTTTCTCAAGTAACATAGATTCATGATAGTAAAAAACAAAATCTTTATGAAAACATGTAATGAGTATATTTCAAACTCTAATTATACTGCAAAATATATGAGAATAAAACTGTAGGGTTGTTCCTAGTTCTAAATTTAAAGATCATATTAAATACTTGATGACTTATAATAGATAACTTCTTAAAAATTATGAATTAGCCACATATACAGTAATATGAACCATGCCTATATACATATAAATTCACTATTCATATAGCTGAGGTTTTAGCATAGAGTACTGCTGTAACATATACAATATCTCAGGTTCAATCAATTTCTGCATAATAATAAGGATACATATGATTTTACAGTAGATTCCCCCCCCAAAAAATCTCTCAAACAAACTTATTTTCAAATCACTACAAGTTTTGGATGTTAAATTGTATAGCAAAAAAAATTTAAAAAGACACTAAAGGTCATAATTATGTTAAAATGGGTAGGCTCTCCTGAATTATTGATGAGAACAAAATGGCACTGAAAGATTCTTAAATGTGGAAAAGCACTAAGGTTATGGTAATGGCTTGAAAGGAAAGATGAACTAGTCACCAATGGCTTTGAAGATCAGAGGCAACAACGAATAGATGGTGAGTAGTCTATAGAAGATGAAAAAAAGATCAGGATACATGTTATCTCCCAGAAATGTTAGAATAAACATAGTTTCCCACCAACTCCTGACAACAGCCCAATAACCATTTCAACTGCTGATGACTAGAACTACAAACAACTGAATTTATGCTATTTTAAGCCCATTTTAGCACGAAGTCTGTGCTATACTTTTATAGCAACAATGGAACACTAATATCTTCCATTACAGGATTATGTTGTAATGGAGATAATTAGAAAACACAATAGGATTACATGAGGGGTTTTTAATCAGCTAATGATGGCAGTAGGGGAGATTAAGAAAAGGCTGTATTAAGGAGTGGCAGACAATAAAGCTTACTATTAGCACAAGGTGGGATTTGGAGAGAAGAAAAGAGTGTAACTTTATTGTAAGCAATGACTGTCCTGGGTAAAAAACACCAGGAGCTGAAAGGAAATGATTTATTTGTATATGAGGATATAGTTCTCAACAAAGAAAAATGGGGTGAAAGTGTGCTGGGCTTCCTTACACTGGAGTAAGTACATTTAACTTACAGATATGTTTTTCTTCATATATTGAATCTATTTCTTTCATTTTTATTGAAAATAGATTTTTTTTCTCATAATATATACAGATTATAGTTTTCATTCCCCTTACTCCTCCCAGTTCTTCCCTACCTTTCCTCTCACTGTTCCATTTCCTTTCTGTCTCTCCTTAGAAAAGAGCAGGCTTCTAGGAGACAACAACAAAACATGACAAAATAAAATATAAGATAAAACAAAAGCCACAGCCACAAGACTTGACAATGTAACTCAATAGAAGGGAAACAACTCAAGATCAGGCACAATAATCAGAGAATCATTTGGTCATACACTAAGGTGTCCCATAAAAATACTAAGCTGAAAGAAAGACTATGAAGTCTGCCTCAGAGTACCTAGTGAAGGCCTGAGTAGGCCTTGTACTTGCATCTTCCTTCTCTGATAGTTTATATGAGCCCTTCTTCAGTAAAGGGCCTTGTTCCCCATTGTCCTCCATCCCTTCTGTTCTCACACTCTTTCTACCTCTTCTGGGTTCCCTGAGCTCTGAGGGAAGATATTTATAGAATACATTCCATTTAGAGATGTGTATCCCTGGGACACTCTCTCTATGTAATATATAGTTGTGGGTCTCTGTATCTGTTTCTCTCTGTTGTAGTAGGAAACCTCTCAGATGATGACTGAATACAGCAATGATCTAAATGTAACCCACCATATAAACAAACTAAAAGAAAAAAAAAAGCACATGATCATTCATTAGATGTCCCTTCATAATAAAAGTCCTGGAGAAATTAGGGTAACAAGGGACATGCCCCAGCATAACAAAGGCAGTTTACAGGAGGCCTATAGCCAGCATCAAATTAAGTGGAAAGAAAATCAAAGCAATTCCACTAAAATAAGGAACAATACACAGTTGCCCACTATCTCCATACCTATTCAATACAGAACTTGAAGTCTTGGCTAGAGGAAAAAAAAAAGGAAGAAAACTGAAGAAGATCAATGGTATACAAATGAAGAAGTCAAAGCATCTTTATTTGTAGATGTTAATATATAGGACTGACCCTAAAGTGACTGGACAACTTTACAACTTTCAACCTACACATGATGAACACTTTCAGCAAAGTAGAAGTATTCAAGATTAATTTCCAAAATCAGTAGCCCTCTTCAAATGATCTAAAGTATGTTTTGGTAACTCTAAGCAGGCAAATGAAAGACTTATATGATAAAAACCTTAAGTCTTTGAAGAAAGAAATTGAAAAAGATATCAGAAGATGGAAGGTCTTCCATGCTCATGGATTGGTAGGATTAACATAGTATGAATAAACATCCTACAAAAAGTAGTCCATAAGTTCAATGCAATATCCATTAAAATTCCAACACAATTCTTCACAGACCTTGAAAGGACAATTCTCAACTTCATATGGAAAAACAAAGAAACCCAGGATAGCTAAAAGAATCCTGAACAATAAAAGAACTGCTGGAGTTTGCACCATTCCAAATTTCAAGTTGTACTACAAAGCTATAGTAATAGAAACCACATGTCTAGGAAAACCATGCTACAAAACACAGACCCAAAGAAGCTAAGTAACAAGGAGTGCCCAAGGGGTGACTTTTAAATCTCACTGAGAAGGGAAATAAATTAGACACCAGGGGTTGATAGAAGGAGGGGACTGAGTTGGAGAGGGGGTCCAGAACAGGAGGAATCTGGTGGGGGAAGGAAAGAGGGAGAGTGTACTGGGAGAGACAATTGGATTGGGGGAAAACATCTCTGGGATGAGTTACAAACCTAGGACAATGGTAACTCCCAGGAATCTATGAGGGTGGCCATAGCTGAATCCTCACAATAGGTAATATGGAGCCTGAAAAGGCCATCTCCATCTCCTGCAACCAGGCAAGACTTCCAATGGACAAATGGGGGCACTAACCCAGACACAAAACTTTAGACTCACAAATTGTCCAACCTACAAAATATGCAGGATTAAAATATGGAGAAGAATTTGAGGGAAGGGCCAACCAATGACTGGCCCACCTTGAGACCCATGCCATGAGAGGGATCCCATCCTTGGCACTATTAAAGATATTCTGCTACTACTTGTAAACAGGATCCTAGCTAATTGTAATCAGAGAGGCTTCACCCAGTTACTGATGGAAACTGATGTAGAGACCCACAGCAAAACATTAGGTGGAGCTCTGGGAATACTCTGGAAGAGGGGGAAGAAGGATTAGAGGAGTCAGAGAGGTCAAGGACACCACAAGAAAACCTATAGAATCAATTAATCTTGGCCCATACAGGTCCAGAGAGCCTGAACTGCCAAACAGAGAGCATAGATGGGGTGGAACTAGGTCCTCTGCACATATGTAACAGTTGTGCAGCTGGGTCTTCATGTGGATTGTTAAAGCAGGAGCAGGAGTTGTCAATGACTACATTGCCTGCCTTTGGATCCTTTCCCTTTAACTGGGGTGCCTTGTCTAGCCTCAATAGATGTGCCTAATCTTACTGCAACTTGATATGCAAAGGCTGGCTGATATCCATGAGAGCCTCCCTTTTTCTGAGGGGAGGGGACAGAGAGGTGGATGGGGTGGTGAGATAAGAGAGAGGCACTGGAAGAAGAGGAGGTAGGTTAAGGAGTTATGGGCATTTAAAGTAAATAACTTTATCAATAAAAATAACTGTATGCATTTTCATAAACATGTACAACTTTATCAATGAAATTGAAATGAAGAGCCAGCCATAAATCCACACACCTATGGACACCTGAATTTTGGTGAAGAAAGCAGAATACACACTGGAATTAAAGACAACATCTTCAACAAATGATGCTCCTGATACTGGACAGCTACATGTAGAAGAATGCAAAAAGCTCCACACTTATCACCATGCACAAAACTCAACTGCAAATGGATCAGAGACATCAATATAAAACCAGACACACTTGATAGAAGAGAAAGAGAAGAATAGCTTTGAACTCATTGGCATAGGAGAAGACTTTCTGAATAAAACATCAATAGCACAGGCACTAAGATGTAGAGTTAATAAATGGGATGTCATGCACAGCAACAGACACTGTCATTTGGACAAAGTGGCAGCTTACAGAATAGGAAAAAAGGTTTTTAGCAACTACACATCTGATAGAGGGATAATATCCCCAACATATAAAGAACTGAAGAAAGTAGATATCAAAAAACCAAATAATCCAATTGAAAAATGAGTGCAGATCTAAGCAGAGAATTCTAAATTGAGGAATATCAAGTGGCTGAGAAACACTTGAAGAAATGTTCAATGTCCTTAGTCCTCAGAAAAATACAAATGAAAATTACTTTGAGATTCCATCGTATGCCTATCAGAATGGCTAAGATCAATAACATAAGTAACAACTCATTTTGGCAAGGATTTAAAATAAGGGGAACTTTCCTCCATTGCTGGTGGTAGTGCAAACTTATACAGCCATTATGGAAATCAATATGGCAGTTCCCCACAAAGTTGGGAAATGTCCTACCTAAAGATCCAGTACTCCCAATCTTAAGCATATACCCAAAGGACACTTCATCCTACCACAAGGTTACTTGATTAATCTTGTTCATTAATGCTTGATTAATAATAATATGAAACTAGAAACAACCTAAATATCTATCAACTGAAAAACTGGATAAAAAAATATAATATTTACACAGTGGAGTTTTAATCAGCAGGTTTTTTTTAATGACATCATGGAATTTGCAGACAAATGGATGAAACTGGAAAAAAAAATCATCCTAAGTGAAGTAACCCAAACTCAGAAAAATACATATGGTATGTATTCACTTCTTTTTGGATATTGCTTATTAAATAAATACAAGAGAGGTTTGGTATAGAGGACAAAATGGGGGAATACATAAATTTTTCTAGAGAAGAAAATAGAATTTATTTTATGGGTGGACCAGGGGATATGTGGGAAAACAAATGGAGGATTAGGTGGGGAGCAGAAATGAGATAGAGTTGAGGTAGAGAATGAGGAGAGAGACAGCTAGAACTGAGTAGCATTTGAAGGATGTTATGGAAACTTAATGCAGTGGAAACTCCCTAAAATATATGAAGGCTATCCAAATGAGGTCTCCTAATGATGGGGGAGACAGAATTCCAACTGGTCCTCCCTTGGCAACCAATGAGGTTTCCAGTACCAGGACTGGGCTGCATTTAATTGAGTTGTTGACTAAGGAAATCTCCAAACAACTCAGGCTGTTGCTTTGCAGGTTGCTCTCTACAAACTGGCAGTAGAGCCCCATTGCTGAGGACAACACCCACACAACACAATAAACATGGAAAAGTCAAACCGGTACCTAGAGTCTTCACCTCTGTCTTCTAGTCTCTAGTATAGGAAGTACTCTGCAGGCTACCAAAAGAGAGTTGCAAAAAACCAACCCAGCCATAAAACCTTTGATCTACAATCTGTCCTGCCTACAAGACATGCTAGGGCAATAGTGGTACAGAACCTATGGAAGTCATCAATCAATGTCTGAATTGACATAAGGTCCATTCCATTTCCTCCATTAGATGGAATCCATATTCTCACTGGTTAGGTGACAAACAACCAGAGACTAGATAGCCCAGAGTCTTATGATCAAAGCAAACATCACTGGTCTAAAAAAATAAAAAATAAAAGTACCAATAAGATTACTCATCATAGGATCTACATGTTTTAAAAAAGATATGAAAATAGAAGGATAATTTTTTTTTAGGAATAAGAAAGAGAAGGAGTAGAGAAGATGATATAGGAATGGATATGATCAAACTATGTTATTTGCCTGTATGGTGATCTCATAAAGAAGCTGTTATTTGTTTAACTAATGTATGCCAGAACAAAATGTTGGAGGTAGAACAAAATTGGACAGAGGAGAATGAGATCAGAGAACTGACCAGAGTGAAATGGACACTTGAACTCTGAGGGTTCAATGCAGCCTTTTTATGTTTACAGAGGTATTATGGTAAACTAGTTGTTGTTTTTTGTATTTGGTTTTTGTTTTGTTTTCTTTTAACTTACAGTTTATCTTGTATTCGTTTTGGTTGTGTAAATAACATAACCCTTTAAGGTGGCTAATTTCCACATCATATCCATAAGTGGAAAGACAGAAAGATGTGGACTAAAGAATTCCATAGACCAGAACTGCAACCTCCAAGTATACCACTTTGATATTTTACAGTTAGTAATAAAACCCTAAAAATTAAAATTTTTGAACTATGTGTTCCTTCTCCTGTCTTTTCACACACTTAAAAGAACTAGAGAACCTTCCTACAGGAGGCCATGGTTTGTGTGCTTGCTCTATTTAAGCAACCTGTTAGAAACTTTTATCTATTTAGCAAAGGAGGCTTGCCACAAAGCACTCAGAGAAGTTCAACTTACCATTGAATCATGATATATTATTTGTTCTGTACTAACAGCAAAACCTATTTCCTTTGCATGTTTTCTAGGTTTCCTGTTTCACAACCTTTGGTTTTGTTTGGATTTTGTGCACCTGTTTTATTTTCCTGCATATTTTTTATCCAACTATAAATATCTCAGGTAAATAATTTCAGTTATCTTAAAATTTTTCTTGCATATTTCATACATGCCTGGGCACCACATGTGTTTGGTGCCTGCAGAGGTCAGAAGAAGGCATTGGATACCCTGGAAATTGAGCTGCTGCCAGTTGTGTGTGTCATGAGTATATGAGTCTAGAGTGTATGAGTCTAGAGTCTGAGTCTATAAGTCTATGAGTCTATGAGTCTGAGTCTATGAGTCTAGAGTCTGAGTCTATAAGTCTATGAGTCTATGAGTCTGAGTCTATGAGTCTAGAGTCTGAGTCTATAAGTCTATGAGTCTAGAGTCTATGAGTCTATGAGTCTGAATCTGTGAGTCCATGAGTCTGAGTCTATGAGTCTGAGTCTATGAGTCTATGAGTATATGTGTCTGAGTGTATGAGTCTATGAGTCTATGAGTTCATGAGTCTAGATACTGTAGTCTATCCCAAGTAATCATAAAAATGAGTCAATGCTCTTCACTGCTGAGGCATGTCATCAGCCACTTAGCTGATGTTTTATTAGTTTATCATGCACGGTTTTCAACAGAAATGTAATACAGTCATTCTTTGTAACTATTTTTCAAAAAGTCATCTAATCCCACACATTACACTTTTAATGATTGTAGATTTTTTTGAAACCCTGTTCTTTTCCAAATGTGAAAAGAACTAATGCTTAAAATTCAAGCAAAGATTCTGTCACAGCATATGAAGTTTGAGAGCAATTTAATATGGTTTACTGCTGATTTATTTTAGAGGATAAACTTCTATAAAAGAAACAAACAATAAAGTAATACACTTTAACACAGGCTTCAAAACCTGAAGAAGTCAATAAGAAATATCATGCCAACACTGCAGTGAGGGAATATTCATTACGAATTTACTATTTACCAGGGTGTGTGTAAATTTGCTATTTATCAGCAATCACTTAGAAAGTCAGAGCTGAAAAACACACTATCTTACCTGTCCTCAAGAGTGTGTAACTTACAAGAGAAGAAATAGATTTGAAAACACATAATTGGTAAGGTTTTTATGTCAACTCATGAACTATTCAATCTACATTTTTCAAAAGAAATCAAAACATTTTGGAAAAGTCTAAATCAGTTCTATATGTGCAAGTCCCAGTTTGTTACAAGTTTACAAAATTTTAAAAATCCTATTTGTTTTCATTTGTCTCTTTTTCCCAACTCCTTTATAGTGCAGGAACTTAGGTTTGTGATACTGAAAGCATGTGTTTATTTTGTGAAAAACTGAAAGGTTTGGCAATAGCAATGGGATGTTTCTAAGGTCTGGAGAGTGCATCCATGTTTTTTTACATAAAAGCCACAGGCCATTAAGGTGTTAGCTAATTAAATCCATGCTAATTCCACTTTTAATATTCCCAAGAATAACCTGGAATGTTTCACATGTTACCTCAGGGTCTCTTTGAAATGAACAAATGTGTGTAATCTCACTTCAGCCTCATAACTATTAATTAGCAGACTGGCTCTCAGATTCATTCAAGATACTTATGATAAGAAACTTCTCATAATTTACTAGTAAACAAGATCCCCATCACTTAGCCCTAAAAGACTTAATTTTTTTTTTTAGAATTGTGTTTTTTTTTATGTTTATTTATTACTTCAGGTTACATCTCCATCACAGTGCCCTCTTTCAACCCCTCCCACTACCACCTTCCCACCCTCTACCCCCTATCCCTTCCATCCCATTCCTCCGGAGTGGAGTGTCCTTACATATCAGTCCCCCCGGTTCACCAGTTATATGAGGGCCAAGAGCCTCCTCATACACTGGGGGCCTACAAGGCAGCACCACTAGGGCAAAGTGTCTCCTTGACAAGTAACAAAGTCTATATTCCTGTTCCTTTTGGGGCATTAGCTGTAGTATAGTTATCCTGTATTATATGGCTAAAATCCGATTATAAGTGAATAGATGCCATGTGCATCCTTCTGAGTCTGAGACAGTGACATTTGAACAAAACGGCAACCTACAGAAAAGGTTGGTGGGAAAAGATCTTCACCAATCCCACATCTGACAGAGGGCTAATATCCAAAATTTACAAAGAAATCAAGAAATTAAAAGCCAAGAAATCAAATAATCCAATCAAAAAAATGGGGAACAGAGGTAAACAGAGAATTCACAAAGGAGGAATCCCTAATGGCTGAGAGACACTTGAAGAAATGCTCAGCATCCTTAATCATCAGAGAAATGCAACTCAAGACGACTTTGAGGTTCCATCTCACACCTGTCAGAATGGCTAAGATCGAAACCTCAAATGACAGCACATGCTGGAGAGGGTGTGGAGAAAGGGGAACCCTCCTCCATTGCTGGTGGAAGTGCAGGCTTGTGCAACCACTATGGAGGTCAGTCTGGTGATATCTTAGGAAACTTGGAATAGCTCTGCCTCAGGACCAGCCATACCACTTCTGAGTATACATCCAAATGATTCCTCTCCAAACCATAAGGAAGTTTCCTCATCTATGTTCATAGCAGCCTTATTTGTAATAGCTAGAAACTGGAAACAACCCAGATGTCCCTCAACTGAGGAATGGATAAAAAACAAAAACAAAAACAAAAAAACCAACTGTGGTACATCTACACAATGGAATACTACTTAGCCATCAGAAACAATGAAATCATGCAATTTGCAGCCAAATGGATGAAACTAGAGAAGCTCATCCTGAGTGAGCTAACACAGACTCAAAGACTTAATTGTGCAAGACACACACAAAGAAACACTCCTTTGTCCGTTTCCATTCTGACGACTAGGGATTGGTAGAAACTATGGCAAACTTTCCTAGAAAATGAAGCCAGGCTCTTTGCCAAGCTTTCACTAGTGTGTATTAGACACATATTGTATGTATATTGTCCATTGTGCTGAGTGCAATGGGAAAGGTCAAATGCAGACCAGAAAGTATTCAATGGGAAAAGAAACAAATAAAAGCTCCTGTCTTCACGATTATAGTAGCAGAACTCTACATGATATATCCTAAACCAACAGCATGTGAGGTTATATGTTGTAAGATTAAAGACCAACTCAAATCACAGTACAGAAAAGTGATGGGTACCATTAGAAAAGTAATAATATGCTTCCTCACAGTCTAAAAGCATTCTCAGTAAGAACATTTGCACCTTATTTCCAAATAAAATAAAAATCACAGTCAGTCTTCAAATTTGAGAATAAACTGCAATACTAATATAAAATTTTGCTCACAACTTATTGTGTAACTAGATCTTTTTTAACAGCCTCAAATGTTCCATGATAAGTAACTAAATATGCCAAGCTTCAGTAAAATAGCAGGAAACAAAAACTGCTTTGCAAACACAATGCTGAGGAATTATTCGTTAAGTCAAAAGTATGATATTCAGACTGCTACAAGGAAATAAGCCCAGATGGAGATCAGAATACAAAGGTCCAAAAAGTACTAGTCACAGTTCCAAAAGAATGTCATTCTTTTCCCTAAAATTATTTTGATTTCTAGATTCATGTCCCAGCATCACTATCACATCCATGAACAAGTTTTAAAAATGTTTTCTGTAGCTTGGTGATTTTTTTTACTCTATCCTAGAGCAATCCATGGCATTGTTCACTGCTCTTGGACACTGATCCCCCATGCTATGACAGGAGCTTCAGTTATTTCCTGACCACATTACCTTCTTCAATTATGTTTTCTCTAATTCCAAAATACTCATTAGAGAATAAGCACTTTACAGAAAGACTAATATCAGTCATAATGTATCAGTTACTTTTCTCTTTGCTATGACAAAATATGACTATAATAACATAGGAGGAGGATTTACTCAGAGTTTAATTAGATCGTACTGATGTCATGTCAGCCAAAGCTTGAGGCAGCCAATCACATGACATTGGCTATCAGGAGACAAAGAAAAATTAATGTTGGTGATTAGCTTTCTTTCTCGTTTTTATGTAGCCTGGAACCCCAAGTCATGAAATGATCCCACAAAGAGTTGGAGTGTGTCTTAGAAATTCCTTCACAAGTGTGCTCATAGATTTGTCTTCTAAATGATTCAAGCTATTATCAAGTGGACAATATATTTTTTTTTTGGTTTTTCGAGACAGGGTTTCTCTGTATAACAGCCCTGGCTGTCCTGGACTCGCTTTGTAGACCAAGCTGGCCTCGAACTCACAGAGATCCGCCTGCCTCTGCCTCCCAAGTGCTGGGATTAAAGGCGTGCGCCACCACCGCCCGGCCATCAAGTGGACAATATTAACTATCACAGATTGTCACTTCATCAGAGATAAACTAGACCCTCCTTACAAAGACACTTCTCTTTCTATGGTTCCACAAGGATAACTGTATTAGCAAATTGTTACTAACCTAATAATAGGCCATGGTTTCATGTTCCATATAAATCCAGGAAAACTACAGAATAGTTTCAATTACAGTGATGGAATGCTACCCAACTCCACTCACAGCTAGCTTAAGGAAAGAGACTAGATTGACATTACTTTGTCTTTGTAGTTTCTGTTCCCATATGACTGACAGCAATTCGGTAAGAATACAAATAGCTTATCTTCTTGTGAACCATATAAGAAACAAAGTTACAGGACATTTTAAACCAACATTGTAAGATTAAATATCATTTGATAGTTTTTTAAAGATGAATCTAGTAAGACTGGACATATCTGCTATCAGTAGAAACATGTGAAGTTAACGTATTGAGCATTTGCAGCTTTCAGCATCTTTTTTGGAGGATATTTACTTTTCTTTTATATAACTCAAAGGACTACAAACATTGCTTGTTCTTTCTTTATTACTTTTTATTGTAGGGGGTATCATTTCTTTTCCCAAAACAAATTATCAAGTCCCCTAAAGATAAATTCAAGCTTCAAATTCTGAAGATTACCTCTCATTTTAAAAGACAGTTTTATATTTTGTTTATGAGTGAGGCTCTTTCAAGGCCAGTCACTAGGACCCAGATTCAATCATAACACCCTAAAGAGTACTGAAAACAAGTGTTTAAAATGAATCCTAAAACCAGACTTTCTATTTGAACATAGATGATAAGAGAAAAGAACATCAAGCAGGAGATGGGACAAGAATTTGTGAGCAGGAATCCAATCATTTGTGAATTGTTTTGTCAAGAAAGAACTCTGCTGATAACTCAAAACTGCACACGGAACTGAATACCAGAGCACAGTTCAGGTTTTAAGTCAGGAAAAAGCATCCCATGGATGATACATGGTGTGTACTTTTTCTTATAAGCAACTTGTCTACCATGGTCATAGAGGAATGCACCATAAATGTAGGAATGTTTTATTGCTAAAAGTTGTGACTTGTCTCAGATCCAAATGTGAAGTTTAAGGACAGTGATATACCCATGGGGCAAGAAACCTGGAAGGTCAGAAAACTGATAAATCATCTTACATTAATATTTAGGTATAACTCAACATACATCACATAGTTCCAAGGCTCTAATACTATATTCCAAGCCCAAATTGTCTTATATATTTCGTTTACTAAGTGATATTAAAATACATCTTCTTTAGATTTTTCACATTTTCCCATTAAAACAGGCTTTCATTTGATTTTGAATTCTTACTTAAGGTCATGACATTAGTTTCTGCACTTCTTTGCTCCAGGAGTATTATAAATGCAATTTTCTTTGATAAATCAAGCTGTGGTACCAAAGCAGAATGCTTCACTGTAGCCCAGGGTAGAAATGTGAGTTCTTTCACAGAAGTCAACCTAATTATCTTTTATTTTTATTCTTCCTATCAAAAGTGCACATTCATGCCTCTAAAAAGACCTTATTAAAATAAACTTCTTGCATTTATATATTTCAGTAATACTATACATACTGTGAAAATGTCAACAATGTTACTCTAGCTCCTGCTAAAGTCATTAATTTCTTTCATAAACAAAGCTGTCAAAAATATTTCATTTGGAGTAAGAAGCTTTTGATCCATTGCCTCCTGGCGGGCATCATTATTTTGTGGCAATGAACATTTGTGCTTAAGTCAGTCAGCAAGGGCCTCCTGACCACCCTTGAGTCACATTCACACAAATAATGGAGCAGCAAAAGGAGCATGAATAAATGGAATGAAAGACAAACTTCAAATCTCATTAAATCACATTTCAAACAAAATATTAGATAGGTTTAACTGTTTTAAGTTTCTCTTCCTCTCCAGAAAAATTTAAATACCAGTCATCTGATAAGGAAAATCACCTCTTGAGTAGGATAACAAAAATATATTATCATCTTGAAAATTTGCTTAATTCCAAGACTTAAGACATCATATGTATGCAAGGGAGAAATCAAACAATGCTGTTATTTAATTACTGCTATGACATAATTGTTTAAATAATCAATCAGACCATGAATAAATGTTCTGGTTACAGAAGAGCTTCCAAGACTTGTCTGATACCCACTAGACTAGATTGGGCTGAAAAAAAAATGTGTTATACAACAGGAGAGCATAGTACATATATTGTCATATTTGAAAGTAAAAAAAAAAAAGTCACAAAGGCAACAATGTCTTTCCCATTTTAAAAACATGAAGATAATATTTGATGATCATTAGTTGCCTATGTTATCATTTAATTTCTTGAGTTCTTTGTAAATTATGGATATTAGCTCTCTGTCGCATGTGGGGTTGGTAAAGATTTTTCCAAATCTGTAGGTTGCCGTTTTGTTCAAATGACACTGTCCTTTCTTTGTCTTACAGAAGATTTTCAGTTTCATGAGGTCCCTTTACTGATTGTTGGTCTTAGATCCTGAGCTGTTGGTGTTCTGTTCAGGAAGTTGTCATCTGTGCCGATGAGTTCGAGGGTTTTTCCCACTTTCTCTTCTAATAGATTCAGTGTGTCAGGCCTTATGTTAAGGTCCTTGATCCACTTGGACTTAAGTTTTGTACAAGGTGATAAGTATGGGTCTAATTTCATTCTTTCACATCCAGTTGGACCAGCACCATTTGTTGAAGATGTTGTCTTTTTTCCATTGTGCATTTTTGGCTTCTTTGTCAAAAATTAAGTGACCATAGGTGTGTGTGTTCATTTCTGGGTCTTCGATTCGATTCCATTGGCCAACTGATCTGTTTCTATACCAGTACCACCTATGTTCTCTTAGTGCCTGTAGGATGTCTGCCCAGGCCCATCTGGCTTTTAAAGTTTCTGAGGAGAATTCAGGTGTAATTATGATACCATTATACATTACTTGACCTTTTTCTCTTACAGCTTTTAATATTCTTTCCTTGCTATGTACATTTGGAGTTTCAATTATTATGTGGCGAGAAGAATTTCTTTTCTGGTTTAATCTGTTTCGAATTCTGTATGCCTCTTGGAATTTTATCGGCATTGCTGTGAAATGTAGATGCTGAAGACTGGGTATCCCGCCAAGGAGGTACCAAGTGCACTGCCTGGATTATCCAATATGAATATCACAACCTGTCTGCAGGGCTTGGACTCAGTGGAGTTCTGCAGCCTTTTAACTTGACCACCTGCCTTTCAGCCACCTCTTATCTCACCATTCCTGTTACTCTGCTGGTCCTCTTTTAGGTGCTGGAGTGACCGTGTGGAAACTGGGCACTCAGTCAGCCAAGAGGTACCTCTATCTGGCAATCAGAGCTGCCTACCAAGACCCTGCAGTGATCAGACCTGCAGGACACTGTACTGCTGCAGGAGGTGGGGCCCATTGCAGGAAGTGTCTGGCCACAGTGTTCTTCCTAGTGATTATATATTCAATAGAGGGACCTGAATGTCCAGCACCTTTCTGGGTAGGCCCAAATGTGCTTGTGCCTCCCAGACCGCCTCTCTGACGAAGGTATACCTAGGTGGTCCCACAGTTCTCCTGTAGCTCAGAATGTGGTGTGGATCATTGCCATAATAGTTCTGCTAAGAATATGGCTCCGCTCTTCCTCCTTTTGGTGCAAGAACACCTACACGAGCTGGGAACCCAGGAGGCCTTTGAGTACCCCTATCTGGGGCTCAGAGTGGCTAGTACCCATGGGCTTCTCTCGTGGTGATCTCCTGCTTCAGTGGCTTCCCTGGCTTCCTGGCTTCCCCTGCTTCCAGGCTTCCCCTGGCTAGTCAGTCTGTTTTTCTGAGTGCCTCCACCAGGCACTTTTATTAGTCCCTGGGATCGCAAGGTGAGACCAAGCAGGTTCGCAATTCTCAGATTGTTGCTCAGTGTGTTTATATCTCTGCGGTGTTCTAGCTATTCCTGCCCTCCATTCAAAATGTGTCTGTGCAGGATGCCGCCATCTTGGAATCCCCCCTTTTACATTTTTTAATATTTACTTCCCCTGTATTTTCCTGATTTTTCTCTTTATGAATCAATCATATTTTATTTCTCTCTTTTTTATTTTGTAAGATTTTATAAAATGTCTTTACAAATCCATGGGTGGGCTTGAACCACAATAACAGCCAAACACCCTAATGCATTGCTCCACAGAGACAGCAAATCTACTTTAATTCACGCAGAAAAGATTGACTGTGTTCTTAGTATGAGATGGGTGTTATGTTACATTGAGACATTCAAACCCCAGGATGACAACGTCAAAATTAGAAATCATTGTACGTGTTTTGTCTAATACCAACGTGGTTGAAAAGGTACATTTATGTTCTTAGGGGTCAAATTAATATCACAGTTTTATACAGCATGCCTGAGGTCTGAGGAGAAATGTTTGTGTGATGATCACTGGTCAAAAACAAAGTAGATTAAACATGCTGAACAATAAACTGAAAAAAAAGGAAGGTCATATTACTGTACCATAAATTATTATACAATGAAGAGTTCAGGGCTCTGCCAGTAAGACAGATTCGAGGATCTCTGCAGAGTATAAAAAAAGTTATTCAAGGAATAACTGATTGTATACGTTCTATAGCTTTATACACTATTAAAATTTTCACCCAAAACCCACAATTTTTAATGATCTTTTCTTCTAGAATGAGTGTAAAATATGATAACATTTTACATAATTGAAATTATTGATTTATTAAAAACAACTTTAAAATATTATTCTATTTGATTCTTTGCCCTAGTAAAGATAGTCCCAGGCAGTATTTTTTTAATGCATGAAATTTCTAATTCTCATAGCTGTCATCATGCCAAGGGAAGCAGTTGTTCATCCGTGAAAGCTTCCTTTGTTAAAGTACAGATCGCATTATTTATACAATCTGAATGTTTAATGAATGCACACAAATTCAAATGTCAATGTAGATAAACTAAAATTACATTTCTATCAAGGAAGAAAGGTTTTCAACAAAGGAAGACTTTTTTTTTAAGGTGAAAAGTTAAGGAATGAATCCCAAATTGTTTTTCAAAAAGTAAAATGACAGAGTGTTTGATGTGTTCTGAAGGTTATCTTAAAAGCAAATATAAAACCATATCTTTAATCACACAGTAGTATAGTCATTTCAATTAAAAGTTTGGAAAATATATTAGTACAATTTTGATTTGGATGACCAATTTGTTTGCTCTTCCAGAGAGATTGTTTCTCCCATTCTCAGCATTCCTTAATTTCCTGTAGTTTTTGTCTATGACTGAGGTCTCTTGAGCATCCTTCTTCCATTCCCATGTCTATTAGTGCCATCCTTATCATGCATAGACAGCTCTGTTGATGAGACTTTAATGAGCATAGCTTCTGAGATCTAAAAGACACAAACTAAAGGCAAATTTTCAAATATATATTTATATATATGAAATATAAATTTTTGTAGGGGTTAGATAAATTAGATTTAGAAAATATTTAGGAGTTTCTGATACTGTCTCTTAATTTGGGGCCTGAAGAGCATTATCAGCATGAAGTCAGGAAAAACAGGAAAGACTTAATAAACTGAAAAACAAGGTTGAAGTCAGGAAAAACAGGAAAGACTTAATAGACTGAAAAACAAGGTTGAAGTCAGGAAAAACAGGAAAGACTCAATAGACTTGAAGAAACAAGTATCTGGCCTGACATTGTTTTCAGCTGCTAAGTGGGCGGAGCCCAAATTAAGCTGAAACAGAGTTCCTCCTATTTAAGGACAGTGCATGGAGGCCCCTGATGCTAGAGAACTCCAAGAGTCCTGCTGAAAAAAGGGCTGGCCATTGATGGCCAGCTCTCTTCCTGAAGCAGAAAGAAGCCAGCCGGTGAGCAAAGAAAGCCTGAGCAAGACACCAAAAGGCCAAGGACTGGACCCTGTGGCTCAGCTTTTGCCTGGAGGGGTTTGATCTGTCCGAACAGTGGCCTAAAGGAAACTGTGCCTGGCTTTAAGGACTGAGGCAGAGCAGCTGAGTTCCTGATTCAAAAGAAATAAGTTGGTCTGCAGACAGCTGGGGTCTCCCACAGAGAAGAAAGCATGAAGCCTTATTTAAGGTGAGACTGTAATAACCAACTTACCCCGACGAACCTGCATCTGAGAGATCCAGAAAAAGGACTGCTAAGTGCATTAAAGAATCTACAACAAAGACTGTGTTCCTGACGACTGAGGACCTGCCCCAGAGACTGTATCATTCTAAAAGGTTATGAAAGTAGTTGTTATAATTATCAATAGGCTTAGTGTATAGGTTAAAAGGGTTGTAGGAATTTATAGGATTAATAGTTAAGAAATTGTTGGTGTTTGTTATAAGTGAATTTAGTAATAAATAAATAAGTGATAAATAATAATTTAAAAGATCGGTTACAAATTTTGTTCATGTTGTAGACTATCAATAAGAAACATACATACGTACGAACATACGTACATACATACATAAACACACACATACACATATATATATATATATATATATATATATATATATATATATATACAAAAATATTTTAAAGGAAATAATGTTTTTGGTGTTTTGTTTTTGTTTTGGTTTGTTTTTTGTTTTTTTGTTGTTTGTTTTGTTTTGTTTTTTTTTTTTTTTTTGAGACAGGGTTTCTCTGTGTAATAGCCCTGGCTGTCCTGAAACTCACTCTGTAGATCAGGCTGGCCTTGAACTCACAGAGATTCACATGCCTCTGCCTCCCAAGTGCTGGGATTAAAGGTGTGTGCCACCATGCCCGGCCTGGAAATAATGTATTTTAAGAACTTTTATCTGCATCCAAACTGAAGTGCTATGAGCTATACTGGCACAGTATAGCTAATTAATAAATTCCTTGAAAAGGGTTGACATGAATTGAATAATTGGGCCATAATGAAAAATTCTATGTTATTTTTCCAAATACATATGAACATTTTCTCAAATTAAATGATGTACTCTGGCAAGTTACTCTAAGACATTTAACACTTTGAAGGTCACATCAGGACCTATGACAATGGAAATGTTCAACTCATTCTTAGAATAGCTTTGAGAGAAAGGCTATTTTGTGGAAGCTTTTTAATAAAATCAAGCTTCCTGTCATTGAATTTAGGCTCATTGTTTAGATGTATTCAGTGAGGTTTCTTTATTCATAGACAGAGAAAAATGGTTTAAAACAGAAAATCATGATTTCTGCATAACTGAGAACCTAACCAGTGAGATTTGTTTACCTCAAAGCCCTGTTCTAATTGTTCTCTGCAACAAAAGTTGTTACCATTAACATTTTCTATGAAATATTCATCAGTGATTTTACAACACCCATAAGCTTAGTTTTGTTAGAGATAACAGAATATGGGGAAAGAAGAAGAGAACAAAGAAATCAGTATCTTACTTTGGGCTACCATAAAATAATGCAAAAGTCTAGTGGTTGAGAAGCAACAATTCCCCACAATTTTGAAGTGTGGTTATCTGAGTTCATGGCACCAGAATGGTGAGGTCCTGGAATATCTGTTAATCATGGTTGCAGATAAATGGTTTCTCTTGTCTTCAAATGATGTAAATGGAGCTCTCTGAGGTCTTTTTTCTTTACCCAGAAATCATTTATAATTTTGTGTAATAAGCTGTTTACTTCTTATTCACTGAGATTTCCATATGTAGTAATTACTGCATTAACTGATGCCATTATACAGGCACACCAGTCTTATTCATGAATGGCTGCTCCACTTCTCAAAGGTCACCTTCTATAATGCTATCCCACGAGTAGTTAGGGCTTCAATATGTAAATATTATGATACACATTCAGTTAATCGAACTTAAAAAGCTACTATTATCTTCTTATGTATGAATGCTATGCTCAGTCTTGTTTGAAACAATAATTAATCATGAGTGGATAATAAATTCCAGCTACAATAGATCTTCAAGGAAGTAACTTCAGCTATTTACATGAGAAACAGCTCAAGGGAAAATGAACACACAATTCAGAACAGTAATACTTTTACATTAAAACATAACTTTAATTAAATTGATGTAAGTAGTAGAAGATAATTTAATGACTCATGCAATAGAAAATGACAAGCTTACTTTAGAAACCTGGGGGTTTAAATGTTTCAAGACTATTCCCTCTATTTCATTAAAAATAGTGATGGAATCTGGGGAGATAGCTTAGTGTATAAATTTCTTCCCAAGCATAAGGACCAGAATTTGATCTCCAGTGGCCACAAAAATGCTTAGTTGTGTGTTGATGGGTATGTTGATGCATGCTCGTAATCTCAGAGCTGGGAAGGAAGAGGCAGGCAGATTGGGGAGCTCTCTAGATGGCGAGCCATATAGAATGCACTTACTCACTGAGCTATTATCCTAGGCTTGTTGTTTATTTTGAAAAAAATCTTTCTGTTTAGAATACATTTATATTTGCGGAAAAATCATTAAAAATACATTACCGTTCACAACCACCTTATGAATATAATATTTGAGCATCATGTATAATGTCATATGTTTGTTTCTTGAGATTTGTTTGTGGTTCCACTGAATCTGTATGTTCTTTAGATGACTATTGAACTGAAGTGTCATTATCATCACATCATATCTAGAAATGATACTGTTCAGCATCGATGGCACATCTTGCTCAGGTGGATTTTAACCAGGTTTCTCCACTGTCACTTTACCATTTCTTCCTTGTTGTAGCAGATTCAAGCAGATCACCAAGCACACACTCAGGGCTCAAGAGTTAGACTGAGCTGATTTAGTTGCTTACGTCAGTAGGAATTTAACTAATCTATGTTATATTTTATGCAATAGTCCTTTAGTTTGTTTATATTATTCAAATTTGGTCAGGTAACTCTGCAGTTCCTTAGTTGTCTCTGGTGTCTCTTTCATATATTATCATTAATTAATAGTATTCATTTTAAAGTGCCATATGTTATGCCTGGTTACTTTATTTTCTACTCTGATTCAGCTCCATCTCCAGGGTGCTCTGAGTCTTTCTAATGAAAAAGTGAGTATAAGTGGTAGCTATGTTCTGTGATTGGGGTATAGTTCATTTTATATCTTTCAAATAAAATGGTGTGATCATATATGTGTGTATACTAATATTTAATATATTATTATATATTAAGAATTTTTATATGTAAATATATATATATTTACATATATATATATAACATAAGCTCATAGCAACACCTTCTACATTAAGTCACCACCATGAATCCTGTCCCCATGCTTACTTTGTAAATTTATGGTCCAGCAATGGAAAGCAAATAGGCTCCTATCTCATGTCATCCATTTGCTCAGTTACTTAGTTCCAATAGAAATCTATAGCAGCATTTGCAGTATTAACCCCATTATACATTATATGAGAGAGTGAAAGCATGTGATATCTGTTTCTTTACATCTGGCTTACTTCACTTAATATGATTAACTGAAAATGTCTCCAATTTTATGTAAATTAAATATTTCCATTCTTCTTTGTAAACTAATAAAATTACAATATATAATGTCTGTCATGGATGCTATGGTGTGTTTCTTGAATGTCTCCATCAAATAACTTCTCTCAGAGTTCAGGAAACTCACATGGAAGAGGAAACTGAGAGAGTGTAGGAACCAGAGGGACTAATTCAATCATCTCCCACTGGAGATTCTTCGATGCTCATCTTCTATTTGGAGTAGAATAGGGGGTGCTATCAGGAGTTGATATGTCTCGATATAAAAAAATCTAAAGTTAAGAATACATCTTTGAATGCCATATTCTGCAGATTTCTTGAGGTTTTTGAAGAAGCCCTGTCTATCTCTTATATTAGGATAAGCAGATGTTGCTTGTCTCTTAGCAGCTTTATTTCTGATTAGCTTAGAAAATAACTATAATAGACTGTCATAGTACCTAACACAATGACCAGCTTGCATGACTATTAGTTTGCATTTCTTAATTATCCTAAACAGTTTATGACAATTAGTAGCAAAAGGCCGAAACTTCACATTTCATTTTTTTTTCTTTACACCCTAACCCTTCCTTCCCATTTCTCTGGGGTGGGGTGTCCTTATATAACAGTCCCTCATCTCAGTTCAGAGGTCTATGAGGGCCAAGAGCTTCCTCATTCATTGGGGGTCTATGAGGCAGTACCACCAGTGAAAAGTGTCTCATTACCCGGGAGAGAGAACTAAAAAACAAACAAACAAATAAGCAGAGAAACAGATAAAAAATAGAAAAAATAAAAAATAAAAAGTCTATGTCCATGTTCCCTTTGGTGTGTTAGTTGTAGTATCGATATCCCCTACTATATAGCTAAAATCCTACTATAAATGAACAGATGCCATATGCATCCTTCTGAGTCTGGGTTACCTCACTCAGGATGAGCTTTTCTAGTTCCATCCATTTGGCTGCAAATTGCATAATTGCATTGTTCCTGATAGCTGAATAATATTCCATTGTGTAGATGCACCACAGTTTTTTAACCCATTCTTCGACTGAGGGACATCTGGGTTGTTTCCAGTTTCTAGCTATTACAAATAAGGCTGCTATGAACATAGATGAGGAAACTTCCTTATATTATGCACATCATTTCTAAATTTGTGAAAGAAAAATATTTTACCATTTGTTAGGAAGAAATAATTTGAAAGAAATCTTACTACGCATCACCAAACTAGAATTATCCATACCTTACCAGTTAAGAGCTTAACAGTTTAACAGTTAAGAGTTAAATCAAAATTAAAATTATTTATAATATGGCAGATTGTAATTTTGTAGATTAAAATGTTTATTTAATTTAGATTACATTTGCAATGGACTTACAGAAAAAAATTCTTAATCATTTTTATATTAAATGATCATCAAATGATTCATGTTTAGATGATGAATCATCTAAACATGTTTACAAAAGGCTCATAAGTGAGTTGAAAGAAGTTGTCAATTAAAAAATGAAGCCTGCGTTTCTTTGTTGTTTATTGTTACTGTTGTTACAATTAATTTTGGCTTTGGTGCTAAGGGAGTCTATAAAGGTTAATTAGAGTCAAGCAACTTTTATAAGAAAGACACAAAAAACAACTAACAATAATAGTTCATAAAAATCTCAAAGTTTCCAAGAAAGAATTTGGGAGATGGGTTTGATGAAACTTTTGTTCAAATTCAGGATGAATCATGTGTTTCATAAAAAGACTTAGAAGCAAAATATTCAAAGGGAAGCACTGACTCACTCAGAAAAAGCCTTAAATCTCTTCTCAGAAAATCTGAAAGGATTAAATAAGGATTTTTGTCTTTGGTGAGACGAGGGAATAAAAACAGCTTTAAGAATCTGAGTACTTTCATTATGGGTTGATGAAAACACTTCTAAGTATGGATGCTGGCTCATCGTCTTGAATTGAAACATGTCTATAACTACAATATGTTATTTTTATTAAACCCACATTGAAAATATTACCCAAAATATTTGAGATGTAATTTTCTATTTATTTTAAATAAAACTGCACTTCCTCCTCATTCACATTTTCTTAACATCTTCTACAAATTATGCCAAAATAAAAAATTGCTTACTGAAGAAAGCTATTGGACTTATGTTTTCTTTATCTCCTTTTTCTCTACATCAAACTGTGTGTACTCTTTAAATTATTATTACTTCCTGATAAGCTAGCTGCTTATTGAGAAATTTTATGTCCATTCATTTACTTAAAGAAGTCTTCACTGGGTTAAGCAGCAAGTAAAATTACAGAAAAGATGTAATTTACATTAGATTCTAGTACTCTTTCACAGTCTAAAATCTCCACTTTTGTACAGTGTCCCTACAACCAGTTTTTGGAAGACTTTTATTACTATAATTCTTCTGAAGATTTAATCCTATATTAAGCTGCTTGATGATTATTTAATATGAAAATGACTAAGATATTTTTCTGTAAATTCATTGAAATTTTAATCTAAATTAAGAAAATATTTAAATCCACAAAATTTATATCTGCCATCTTATTATTTTAAATTTGGAATAACTCTTAACTGTTAGTGGTAAGGGATGCACAATTTTTAGTTTGGTGATTTGTAGTATGAATCCTTTACTATACATTATTATAACCTCAAGTGAAGAATGGCCCAGGGGAGGATGTCTGTATCTCACTCAGAAAGGGAAAACTATAGACATCAAAAATAAATGAAGAGAGGGAACTGGGTGGGAGAGGAGTTGGGGATTGGAATGAAGGTGGGGATAGGGTGTGGAAAAGCAGGTTGTGGGAGGTAGTAGGGCTGGGAGAGAGAAGGAAAACTTATGGGGGAGGGATCTCTGGGACAAACTGGAGACCTGTGACAGGGTAGGCTCCTGTGAGGATATATGGGTAACTCTAACTGAGAATCCTAGCAGCAGGGATAAAGAGACTGAACTGGGCATCTTCTAAAGCCAGGAAAGACTGCCAGTGGAGGGAGGGGGGACACCAACTCCCTCATAGACCCCTTGACCCAAAATCTACCCTGCCTACAAGACAGGCAAGGATAAGGATGGGGCAGAGAGTCAGGGAATAGCTGGCCAATGAGTGACCCAACTTGAGACCCAACCTATGGGAGAAAGCCAACCCCTGACACTATTAAAGGTGCCCCTCGATGCTTGCAGGTGGGAGCATAGCATGACTGTTCTCTGAGAGTCTCCACCCAACAAAGGATCGAAACAGATGCTGAGACTCACAGCCAAACATTGGACAGAGATCTGAGAGTCTTGTGGAAGAGTTGGAGGAAGGACAGAAGGTGACAAGAACTACACAATAAGATCAACAGAGGCAACTAATCCAGGCCTATGGGGTGGCTCAAAGAGATTAAACCATCAACCAAAAAGCACTCACGGACTGAACTCAGGTTCCCTAGACTCAAGGAGCTGAGGGACAGTCTCATCTTTATGTGGCCCCCCTAACAATTGGAGTGGTGGCTATCCTTGATCCCATAGTCAGATTCCTTTCCTCTAGCTATGCTACATTGATTGGGTTTAGTGGAAGAGGATACAATTAATTCTCATGTGGCATGCAGTACTTAGGAGGGTGGGTAGGTTCTCTTTTTTTTTTCCTTTATTTTTTATTTCTTCAAGTTACATTTCAATCGCAGTCCCCTCCCTATTCCCCCTCCAGTCCCACCCTCCCACCCTCAACCCCCCATCCTCTGCCCCCCTTTATTTTTAAGTTTAAGGTATAGCTTATTTCCCCCTACAGTTTCCCCTTTCAGTCCAACAAATGGCTCTTTCTCTTATAATAACAAATACAATACAGTACAACAGAGGTAATTAGGCCACAGTTATGAGGGTTATATGGCTTAA
>CAJQZJ010001638.1:19278870-19289430 GCA_907164525.1 Lophiomys imhausi | reverse complement strand
GAGACCTGAGAGGGATAAATATATCTGATTTTATAGGAAGTACAGGGTCTGCAGCTTCCCAAACTAAGAAATGACATACCAGTGGCTGCCTGGACAGTTCCCATTTTCTCTCCATACATTACAGCATAGATCTTCAGTCATTTGGCCCCATCTCTCTGACAGACATTGATTGTAGAGCAGGGATTATGAAGGACTTACCTACCCTGTCTTGGCAGAGCTAGGCTGTCGACTTACCTGCTTCCAGGTTTTGTCTTTTTTGGACAGCATTCTGTCTACAGTTGGGGCAAGGGGCTTTTCCTACCAAGAGATAGGTTTACAACTAATTCAATCATCTCCCACTGGAGATTCTTCGATGCTCATCTTCTACTTGGAGGAGAATAGGGGGTGCTGTCAGGAGTTGATATGTCTTGATATAAAAAAAATCTAAAGTTACGAAAACATCTTTGAATGTCGTATTCTGCCGATCTCTTGAGGTTTTTGAAGAGGCCCTATCTATCTCTTATATTAGGGTAAGCAGATGTTCCTTGTCTCTTGCTGGTTTATTTCTGATTAGCTTAGAAAGTAACTATAATAGGCTGTCATAGTACCCAACTGAATGACCAGCTTGCATAACCATTAATTTGCATTTCTTAATTACCCTAAACAGTTTATGACAATTAGTAGCAAAAGGCCGAAACATCACATTTCATTTTTTTTCTTTACCTCCTAACCCTTCCATCCAATTTCTCTGGGGTGGGGTGTCCTTATCTAACAGTCCCTCATGTCAATTGAGAGGTTGTATGAGGGCCAAGAGCCTCTTCATTCATTGGGGATCTATGAAGCAGTACCATCAGTGAAAAGTGTCTCGTTGCTAAGAAGAAGGAGGAAGGAATGCGGGCAGAGGGTGGGAGGGTAGGATTAGGAGGAGAGAGGGGAGGGGGCTGTGAACAGGATGTTAAAATGAATAAATAAATAAAATAAATTTTTTGAAAAGACATACTTGATGGGGTGATGCTATGCATTCTAAATGTTAATTAAGAACCTCTCTGCTCCCAGAAGCCTGCTTTCTCTACACAGAGTGAAGCTATGCTACTTTTCTTGTTAATCATTGTCTCTGATTGGTTGAATAGATGCTGAGGTCTGAAATTGGGCAAAGACAGAGTTAGGCTGGACTAAGGCATAGGCTTCTGAAGCAGAGAGGTTCATGGGTAGGAGAAGCCTCCAAGAGAAGAAACAAAGAACAAAAAGGAGGATACACACCATGGGTTAAAGAAAAGAACATCTGAGGTGGTTGAAGAATAGACAGCTAGAGTCTCATAGTTAAATTTTGAGTTGTTTAGGAATCAAGAGGGTGTTATAGATCTAAGAAGAAACTCTTAAAAGTGTGTTGCAAGTTAGTATGAATGTTGAGTCACATATAGACCTTTAAACTCATGGAGATGGTTAGATAGTAGAATGTTAAAGTCAGGGGCCAAATATGTATAAACTGGACATTGGGAAGGTATACTGGGCCATTTAACTCTCATAAATGTGGCATATTTATATATGTTGTTTTGTATAATACTTACTGTTATAAGAGAAGGAACCATCCGTTGGACTGAAAGGGGAAACTTCTGGGGGGAAGAGGGTGGAAGGGCGGGATAGGAAGGGGGAATAGGGAGGGGTTTGTTACTGAGATGTAACTTGAAGAAAAAAAAAATAAAGTATTTAAAAACTGCATGAAAAAAAAAAAGAAAGAAAAGAACATCACTCCACATGGCCTGGAACATCAGCAGAGCATGTAGAATAACAACCTAAGAGACTTATGTATGTATGGGGTCATATTTGGGGAATAGAATTAAGAACTAACTTAGATGGGCCAAGATTGCACAATTCAGGCCAAAGCTTGTTAAAATCCATGTGATACCTCTGTGTGCTCATTTATAATGGCAGGTTAAGGATTAACACCACCAAACAATTAAATATAATATAAATACTAGCAAACAATTTAATTAATTATTTTTCTACACATACTAAAGATTCTCTTTCAGAAATTTAGGCTGGCATACAGCAACACTCAAATAATCTGAGGAGTTCAGAGCTTAATAAATCAATCAAGAGAAAAAAAGGATATAGACTGTACAGAATAGCTAAGTCTGGGTAGCTTCCAGGGACATGGGCAACTACAGAATCTCATTCTTGCCAAAGCTATATTTCTTGTTAAAGACAGAATATGTGGAAGAAATTATTTTCTTATGGTTTATCCTGTCAGACAGAAAATGTTGAGCAGAAAGAAGTCAAATACATAGAATGAATAAGATATTTCTTTGTCTATATTCAATATCTGAGCATATATCAATATCAAAGTATGTATCAGTGCTTGCCTAAGATATATATTCACTATCTCAATGTAGAGAATAAAGGAATTTTCTTTATCTGGAGTGTAGGCAGAATTTATGAAATTCATTTCTTTGGCTTCCTAATGGTCACTTCAAGGAATCAGGGGATGACCATTCTGAGAGTGCCAAATGAGGCTTGCCAGAGGTGAAGTGCCCAAAGGTTTTCCAGGGTAGATGGAGTTGGGCTGAAACCACCCAAATAGTCTCTACCAAATCTAGATTTTCTAGTTTGCAAGTCAAGATTCTCAATCAGACCAGGAAAACTTTAGAGAATGTCTCTAGATGAGATGAAATAAGAGAGCAACATCTGGTATCTGATTGTTACTTTTACCTAGATAAAAAGAACACTGAATGAAAATACAGGGATTTGTCATTTTCCACACTTAAATCACACAATATCAGAGATGTGGATTTGTAATCTATGTTCTGTGGGTGTAAGCAAAATTAATACCCTAAGTCTGAGATAGCAGAGGATAATCTTAAAAATATTGGTGTAGATATAATTTAGTTTCTTTTCTTTTGGGCTCATATTTGGAATCTGATAGTAATAACCTTGCAACAGATTTACCAGCTTTAATCTAATTTAAAATCCTAAGCAGCACTGATCTTTGTGACATTGTCTAATTTACCAGGTAAGAGACCACCCACCACAGTAGGTACACCTTTCTAACACCTTTGCCCTAAAGTCTTCTAGTTTCTAGAGGAAATAGAGAAAGTGCAACTTGGAGCAGCAGAAAACTCATTCATTTCCTTTCTCTGCATACTAATAGAGTAATCATTCTCTTCTCAGGTTTTCTGTTTAGATATTTGTAGTGTCTCTTTTTCCTAGTGAGAGACACCTGAGGTGCAAAAGAAAAGCTCATTAAAATTGTTTATTTTATTGTCAAGTGTGAATTAAAGTGATGTTTTTCTTTACTCAGCAGCTAGTTCCAATCTGAGCCCTGCACCACTGTTTTCACAGAGACCTTCTGATACGTTGCTAGGTGGCGTTGCTAGGTGACAGAAAATTTTCTCAGTATCTATTGCAGAACTGCAGTTGCTTTTAATTCAGAAAGGTTTTTTAGGAGCTTTGGAAGCATGGCTTTGCTTACTTTCACCTTATTTTTCTATGGTGTACTTATAATATGAAGACTTTATCATAGCCCCACATACTGGATTGCTTACTTTACCATTTTGTATCAGGCAAGTCTGTTTAATTTAAAAGTACTACATACTGTTTAGGAGAGCTGAGAAAAGCAGATGTACCATTTCTTTCCCACTTTGAATATTGAATATGTGAATGTATATATTTTGGTTGTCATTTTTGTCAAACATTTCAAGCTTTACGAACATAATCAATTATTTCATTTATCTAGTTTTTTGACAACTGCCTTTTTCCACAAAGTACTCTTCCAGATATTTCAAAATAGGCACACTATAATAACTCACACAGAAATCTCAACAGCAAATGTGTTGTTAGGAAAATGCATCTTGCTTTCCTTTGCCTAAAGTTCTAGAAAGTATATGTGTCTCAAGCTGATATCTAGCAGTGTTTACATTGAGGGATATCCAAATTTGAATTTCCCAAATTCAAGTTCTTTGAAAATTGAATTGAAAAAAATCATGGAACATATTACAAATTGAATATATGTATTATTGGAAAATTCTGAGTTTCAATAGAAGATTCCAAAATAGAAATAAATAATAGAAATAAAATATTATTTAGGTAGATATCACCCAAAAGTGTTAAAATGAAGCATAACCCCATAGACTTTGTAAATTAAAAGTGAACTTGTTATGAAATATAGAGTAAGAAATATATGAATGAAAGGATTAATGATGCAAATACAGGGTAAAAGCTACTAGCTATAATATGCAAAGGATCTGGCAGAGAAAAGAGAATAAACTGCCTCATGAATGCTTATTTAATAGCATTCATGTAAATAGCAATTTACAAATGGAAAAATAGTATCATTTACTGAAATAAGAATATTTAATTACAAATAGGGATAATTTGAGTTCTTCGTTTCCGATGTTTATCCCCTTGATCTCCTTTAGTTGTCTTATTGCTCTAGCAAGAACTTCAAGTACTATATTGAAGAGATATGGTGAAAGTGGACATCCTTGTCTTGTCCCTGAGTTTAGAGGAAATGCTTCAAGTTTCTCACCATTTATTTCGATGTTGGCCATTGGCCTGCTGTATATTGCCTTTATTATTTCTAGGAACGGCCCTTGTATGCCCGTTCTCTCCAGAACTTTTAGCATGAAGGGGTGTTGAATTTTGTCAAATGCTTTTTCTGCATCTAGCGAGATTATCATGTGGTTTTTTTCTTTCATCTTGTTTATATGGTGAATGACGTTGTTGCTTAGGAGTCAAGAGAGTGTTATAGATCTAAGAAGATACTTTTAAAATTTTGTTGCAATTAGTATGAATGTTGAGTCAGATATAGAACTTTAAACTCATGGAGATGTTTAGATAGTAGAATGTTAAAGTCAGGTACCAAATACATATGGACTGGTCATTGGGAATGTATGTTAAGCCATATAACCCTCATAACTGTGGCCTAATTACCTCTGTTGTACTGTATTGTATTTATTATTATAAGAGAAAGAGCCATTTGTTGGACTGAAAGGAAAAACTGTAGGGGGAAATAAGATATACCTTAAACTTAAAAGAAAAAAAAAGGGAAGAGGATGGGGGGTTGAGGGTGGGAGTGTGGGACTGGAGGGGGAATAGGGAGGGGACTGCGATTGAGATGTAACTTGAAGAAATAAAAAATAAAGGAAAAAAAAAGAATATTTAGTTACAAGGAAGACTAGCTTAATTTTCTGGATAGAAAGTTAGTAAGTAATGAAAAGAATTTAAACTTCCTTTTCAATAGCTAGAATAATAACAAAAACATATTTTAAGATACCACAAGAAATTTATTAAATAAGCTCTCCTTTCTCTAAGTTAATAAAACAGCAAAATAAAAAGAAACTATAAAAAAGAAAATTAAATTAGAACATATTTTGATGAAACAGAATACATAATTACAACAAAGAAGACTCAATAGGTAACAGAACAATGCACTTTATACTAATAGGAAATTCAAAAATCTAAGGAAAACCAATGCAGACCTCTATGTTCAAACCCATATGAGGACCTCTGGTAAAGGATACTCCCTTAAACTAACAAATGTGCCCAAAAAAAGAGAAGGTTTTATGTTATAATGATATTATATTTATCTTAAATTATCAGTTTTGCTTTGCTTAGAAAGTATGCATTTTACAAAATCAATCAAACTGCCCCACCCTTTAATAATCCTGTTACTCTCTCTAGCTGTCTGGAAATAATCAAACAAATATTGTTGAAGAGCCTGTCATTGAAGTATGATTACGTTAAATGTAAGAAGACAAGTCAAAGAGAAGACTGCATGAATGAACCTAGGGAGCTATAAATATAATGAGAGTGATCATTCATCATTACTGTTAGTAAAGGTTTTTGTTTCTGAAGAATTGATCTTTCCCCTACTGTACAGGATCATATATTCAAGTAATATATCATTTTGAAGGGTCATGATCCTTAAAGGTTTCCAGTTTACAATTTGAGCACATGATGAATTAATCCTTCACATAATTGAATAATAAATTTTAATTTTAAATTCATTACAGAGCATAAACTAATATAATACTAATATATAATATAAATACAATATAAATACTAATTTATCTTCTATAATATATTTAAATGTTGAATCAAATGTAATATGATGTGATAGGGATGGAAACACTACAAACAAAGTAAATATTGTTCTCTATAACAAACTACTATGCCCACTTGAAATTCAGACATTCCCTAGATTATTTAAATATTCCTTTTACAAGTAGATAAGATCTTAAGTTGACATGGAAACTATTAATTTTAATGTATATAAACAAAGAAGAGTTGGAGATATATTAGCCAAAAAAGCCAAGATTCTATTTCAATTCTACAGAGTCTAAAAATGATTCACCTGTTTTTCATATTAATGTATTTTCATTATTCACTGCCTATTTGTTATTTTTAAGCTAACACTTTAAGAATAAAAGAGATTTCATCTTACAAAAATTTGAACCAGGCCATTTTCTTATAACATAGCTGTAAATTCCAATTTTTTGCCAAACATTAAATAGTATTATTTGCCATAATATAAATAAAAGTAGAAGCAGCTACATTGTACATTGTCTCTGTCTATGGTGACAAAATTTACAATCAGGCATCCCTTAAAACAGTTCCTAACCATCCTTCAAAAGCATTCCAAGTCTTTTGTGTTCTCTTAGGAGAACATTCCAAGCTCTTAACAATCAGGCATAAACCATTCCTTCCAAAAACAACTCATATCATTACCAACTATGAATTCTTAACTAGATGTATCAAATTCCTTGCCATGATATAAAATGTGAAAACAACATATTTCTATTATTTTCCTTCTTCCTGAACGTGCCTGTTTTTTTTTATCTTTCTAAAAATTATCACCAATTCTCAGGTTTGATATTCAAGAACCCCATTCTGAGAAGGCAGAACAAAATAATAAACATAGAACCATCTAGCCATGGATTCACGCTCCACAGAAACTCCAATTCCATCACAATTAGCCTACCAGATTACCTTTACAAGGCCTAAGGAAACCATATTAAAGATAGCACCTAATTTCACTATAATTTTAAAAAAATACTCACTGAAGAGGGAAGAGAAAAATTACTACCCCATTGCTCTCAACCCAGCAAAGAATGATAGCTTCAATACTTTGAATTAAGTGTCGGCCATAAACTTGATATATAACAAGGGGGAGTAGAAATGGCAGTTTGAAGGAAGAAAAGGGGAGGGAGAAATGTTGTAATTATATTATAGTCTCAAAAAGAAAAGAAAAATTTATATCTAAAAAAAAAAAAACTGAACCAACTCTTGGGTATCATCGAAGGAGAGGGGAAGTAGAAAGTGTAATAGCTAGAAGTGGTGGGTGACTACAAGGAAGTGGTGTTTTCAGATATCTCAGGGCAGATTCATGTCTGAATATACAACAGTTGAAATAGCATGCACAGGAGCCAAGCAAGCTCAAGCTAGGACTAATCCCACCACGAGGAGAGAGGTACTCATAAACTTCTACTAAAACTTCTATTATACAAGCTCAGGACTTACTGGTGATTGGCAAATGCTGAGAGAGAAAGAACCATTTTCTTTAAGGATTCATTCCCAGGTAAGTAGACCATGTTGCAGTGGAAAATCACACATCTAAGAGGACATGGGTAGCATGAATTATGCATGATGAGTCTTAAAAAGATAAAGAGCAGAAGGGGTATGAGAGAAAAGAGACACAGTTACAGGGCAACGGGATGGGTCTGGAAGGACCTGAAGGAAGAGGTGGGTGAATATGATCAGAATACATTATACAAAACTCTCAAAGAACTAATCTTAAAGTGAGGGAAAGAACTGAACCATGAATACAAAAGAACCTAGGTAGGTCCACAATGAGTAATTAAATGCTATGACTGAGATAAATCCTCATATGAAGTATCCAAGATCTGATGCAAAACTGCTGAACCCCACCAATGACTGCACAAATCATTTCTTTCCAAAAGATTACAAAACTTCTCAGAGAAAAAGAATTCTTACAAATTCATGCCTTACATCCAACATTACCTAAACTTCTAAAGGAACCAACATCTTGAAAAATATCCACTGAAAATCCTCAACAGGCTACTCTCAAACTGAATCCAGCAGAAATTAGCAAAGTGGATATAATGGAAATAAATCTAGTTTAGATATAAGAAAGCAAAATTGTCTGGCAGGGCATTAGTACCAGACTGTAAGAAACTCCGAAAACTCAATAGCATATTCCAGTTTGTAAATAGATGACAGAAACATGTATTTCTCAAAAGCAAGCACACCAATAGATCACTGATATAGGAAAAAAATCTTCATGAGTCATTAAGGAAATACAAATCAAAACCACAAGATGATTTCACCTCAGTTGAAGAGAATTTCTTGCTCTCACGTTTACTGTGGTACTATTCATATACTCTCTCAAAACAGAAGTAGCTTGATAGATAGAGATCAAGACAATATGTTAAACCTACTGAATGAAATAAAATTTGATGATGAGCACATTAAATCCTGCCATTCTGTCAACAAGTGATGGAAAAGGAGATTATGGGCAAAGCGTGATGGGATAGAGATGCACTGCATGATCTCACTCTGTAAAATCTGAAAGTTGATCTCTTAGAAACTGAGAGGTGAATACAGGTTATAAAGGCTGACAAAGTTAGAAAGGAAGGATAGAAGAGGAAAAGTTGACCAGACAATTAACAATAAATGTTTTATGAAGAATCATTTGGAAGCCTACTAGAATAATGCTTTTTTATAAAATTTATACATATTTGAAGGTGATCTAAATGAAATTGCCAAATAAGAAGCTGGAGATCTCTCATTACCAAATGAAAAGTCCAGTTCTGGGAGTGGGTTACATCTATTTAAAATAATGATCAAAAGGATCCAGAGGGAATCCCTAAACAGCCCAGGCTATTGCTAGGCTATTTGCTCACCTCAAACTGTTGGTAAAGATCCTACTACTGAAGACAACACCTACCTAACTCATTAAAAATGGAGAAGCCAATATGGCACCTAATAGTGCTTTCACCCCTGCTGACTAGTGTTCAAAGGTTCTAAAGGTGCTCTGCAAGTACTAAAGGGAAAAGGTAAATACCAACCCAGCTAAAAATTCTTCATCTGCAATGGTGACATGCACAGAAGGTGTGTTAGTGCAATATTGGCACAACTAGCCAATAAAAATATAATTAGATGTAAGGCCTACTTTATGAGATGATACCCATGCCTGACACTTCTATGGTGGCCAAAAACCTGTGAGCAGATACTCCAGGGATCTAGGTGAAAACCAAATACTCTTGTTCAGCTAAAGGAGTATAGCCAAGAAAATGACTCCTAACAACAGTCTGATACACTTATAAGTTATGTCTTGCTCAGCCATCATCAGAGAAGCTCCCTCCTGCGGTAGATGGGAATAAACTCAGAGACCCACAGTGGGAGAATGTGCAGAGATTGAGAGACCTTAGAACATTCAGTCCTAAGTGGCATGTCTCCGGCAAGTCCCTCCCTTCAGGGCTGATAGAACTCTGCTGAAGAGGAGGCAGAATGGCTGTAAGAGCCAGAGGAGATGGAGAATACCAAGGAAACAATGCCTTCTACAAACAGCAGGACTGAGATAGTGCATATGAACTCACATGGATGTGGACACAACTTCTAATCTGTAACCCATAAGCTATTTCCAACTGATAATCACTCGTAAATGAAAATTCTTCCAACCCAAAATAAGATTTTATTTTGTCATAATGCTTTGTCTGAGCTCTCTCTCTCTCTCTCTCTCTCTTTCTCTCTCTCTCTCTCTCTCTTCCTTACCCTGAAAATTGCTTATGTTTCAAATTTTGTGTTTTATGGGATTCCTATGTTTGTAAATGTATATTTCCCTAGGTCTACGTGCATATCTTTTCCTTCTTTTTTGGTTTCATTATTTGTGTTTTGGTTTGTTTCTTTTATCTATGAGTATGTTTGTTTATTTGTTTCTAGTTTGTTCCAGTTTGTTATGTTTATGTACCTTTTTATCTTTAAATAGAAAACAGATTCTTCTTTCATACACTACATTCTAAACACAGCTTCACCCCATTCCACTCCTTCAAGCTTACCCAACATCCTGTCTCCCCAGATCCACTCCCACTCTGTTTTACTTCAGAAAAGAGCAGGTCTCCAGGAGAAAACAACCAAACATAGCAAAACAAGACGCAATAAGACAAGGCAAAATCCCTCATATTAAGGCTGGACAAGGAAACCCAGTAGGAGAAGGAGAGTCCCAAGAGTAGCCAAGAGACTCAGAGACACACACATTCGCACTGTTAGGAGGCCCACAAGGACACCAAACTAATAGCCACACATATACATAGAGAACCTACTACAGACCAATCCACACATGCGCTTGTTGCTGCAGTCTCTGTGAGCCCCTCCCCCATGAGCCCCACTTAGATGATTCAGTGGCCCATGATCTCCGGGTGTCCTCCATTCACTCTGACTCCCCACCCTCTTCTATGGGGTTCCCTGAGCTCTGATAGGAGGGACCCAAGAGAGACTTCCAATTTAGACTCTCTCTCTTTCTCTCTCTCTCTCTCTCTCTCTCTCTCTCTCTCTCTCTCTCTC
>CAJQZJ010001638.1:19236684-19257228 GCA_907164525.1 Lophiomys imhausi | reverse complement strand
TTTTTTTTTTTTTTTTTTTTTTTTTTTTGCTGTCTTCTGGACTTGGGTCCAAAGGGGGCACTGTGTTGTAGGAGTTGCCTTACTCCACCCCTATAAGGTGAGTCATTCAGTCCCGCCTCCCAGGTGGGGACCTAATTAATTCAGGTGGCGGAGCTGTGCACAAGTAAGCTCTGATTCCCCACCAGAAAGGCCCTTACTAGTACAAAAGTTCGACATAGGACAGTTTCAAATATCTCACAGTTTGCCTGGGGTTGTTTCCTGTAGGGGGTAAATCTGCAGTCAGCTCCATTAGCCTTGCTGCTCCCGAGGCTTGTAAGCTGACCAGTGACATCACAGACTGGGATCTGAAGGCGCTTTGCAGCGGAGATACTTCACTTCCAAGGGTCGCAACATTTCCCAGATAATTGGATCGTCTGTATGAGACCTGGGTGTGCCCAGCAGGGTGGGGATTATCTCTGTATGGTTTCTGAATCTGCTGGCTGGGTATTAGGTTGGAACTTACTGGGGATTTCTCCTTTTGGGGGGATGGGTTATCCCGATTCCCGGGTCCAGAGGCTTCCTAGCATGTCCGAGAGTTGGAAGGGACGTCCTGCCCAGGCATCTTCCATGGTCCCTGTGTAGCTGGGTGAGATTTAGAAGGGGTCGTGCCCTTTGTACAGCGTCCTGCAACACTTGTCGCCTTGTGACTGTTGACCCCGAAATCAAAATACGTCCGTGACGGCCACCGCCATCTTGGATCCCCTCAAAACATACTTCTTTTACAGTCCAGAATGTCAGCATCCCCCTAAACCACCTAAAAATGGGACTTGTGCCTAGAAGGAAGATTTGTTCTAATTCATGCACTCAGGGGAAGTTCCTTTAATTCCCATATAGTTGTTATATGGGTTAACTGCAGATGTCCCTGATTATAGTATCTCATAGGGAGCTATTTGTACAACATTTGGCTGCAAATTATAGCCTGAGGACAAACCAGAAATGCTTATTGATCTTTGAACTAAAAGGCATCAGTAAGTACCCTAGAATTTGCTACACAGATGACTTTCATCACCATTGAATTATCCCTCCAGAGTGGAATTCAGGGAAGGAGATTATATTAGATGTAAGATACACAGAAACTTTATTTCTCAATATTCCTCCTTTTCCAGCAGAGAGAGTGGGGCTGGGTATAAAGTGGTGGAGAAAGGAGAGGAGTAGGAGTGAGTTGACCAAAATTAAAAATGTATGAAGAAGCTTTTAAAATACCCATACTTTATAAGTTAATTAAAGTATACACTTTTATATAAAATGAGTTTGAACAGAAGCATCCTACATGGGAGAAGAATGTTGCTCCAAGATGTCATGAATTATTAAAAAAAAATGCCAACCATAGCTGACCTCCTTACAAGTTATTGGCCAAAGATGCTCCAGAAGCACCAAAAGCAGTATATATTTTTGTCATGTCTCTTGGATGCTAGCCATAAGTAGATGGTTAGACCCTATTGCTGATGACCCACATGTTTTTATTACATGACACAGAGGAATCAGTCTTGAACAAAAAATTCTATTCCTCATGACTAACTTTCATCATTCTGGAAGGTTCTCTGATTGTTCCTGAATGGCAAGAGACCTAGATGCTGGCCAGAGCTGAACTCTGAAAGCAATAACACTGACCTGATAGGCAATAAGTGCCAATATGTACAACATTGGCAACACTGCTTATAGGCATGATGATTTAATTGAAAATTTTCTTTTTCTAAATACCATATCAATTCATGTTAATCACTCAATTGTCTATTCATTTAGAAAATATCTACTTCAAAATAAAATTGGTTTTCCCTTTCTAATTCATTGAGCTAAATCTCCCATATTGCTTTCTCATTAATTTTTAACATGTCAGTCTTAGAATTTTATACACATTCTGTAGCATAATGACTGCCATTATCAGGAACACAGTACACTGCATACCAAAATGAAATAGCTCATTATTTACTCAGACAAATACACTCCTCTGCTTGTAATGGATAAATTTTAAAAGAAGAAATTCAAGGTTACATGTCATCCATCACATGTGGTTGTGATACTACTTGATGGTGAGATTGCCATTCTGTCATTAGCAATAATTCCCCAGTGGCTTAAAAGCATGTACTACCTATGTTTGGATAGCTTCTGTAAAAATATTCTAAGATGTGAAAGTGATTTCACACAGATGTGCTTTTCTACTCAACATCTTGTTTACTTTAATATTACTATTAGAACAGTATGTTTTCTTAGTTCAGTTTCATGTGGATGCTTTTCACATTCTTTACATATTTAAAATAGACATTGATAGTAAACCAGTGATTTTACCACCTTCTGTTTGTTTAGCACAAACTTTTAGTGGCATCTTTTCTCTTCTTCTCTAATGATTTATTTTCTGTACAAAGCCCACTCATCCATTTGCTGAGTTATTCTTTTTGTCAATGTCTCTTCCTGCCTCACCTGTCTCATTCAGAACGAAAACAAAACAGCTTATTACCTGCCCTTGAGAGCTGGTTTCTTCTTCTTCCCTCTCACTCACCACCCTCACGGTGCATTAAGAAGGCCACTGCTTCAGGTGGTCCTGCAATCCCAGCAACTACATCTTCCATCCGACATCATGACTCTGACCTATAGGTGAAATCTCAATGGCATCTTCTTACCTTTTCACTTTTCTTTGTGCCACTTGTCATAATCTGACTGATATATACTTTATTAGGAGTGAGTTTTGGGGAGGGTTGTATTTGTTCTTATTCTTCTCTTTTATTTAATTTTCTTTTTTTGACACAAAATCTCTCTATGTAGCCATGTGTATCTTGCATGCCACAAATAGATTGTCTTCAAATTTGAGGTGAAATTTATGCTTCTTGCTCCCCAGAGGTGAGATTATAGATATGCAAGCTGGGCACTACACTATATAGGCTATCATATGATTCCATCTTCTTGAAATATAAACCTTAAAAGCACAGGCTTTACTTACTCACCTCAGTGTCAGTGAAGTATCCACTCTGTAAGCAGGAGTGCAGCAAAGATTTGGGAAGTGAATGAAGTTACATCAATTGACTGTAAGCTATGTATTTCTAATATAGCAAAGTTGTATAGTGTCGCTAAAAGTTTTTATAATGTAAAAAAGTCAGAGCTGGTTGCACACACCTCCAATCTCAGCATTTAAGAGATAAATCCCAAGGCTTTTCACAAACTCAGTGTCATCTTGGTCTGCATAGTGAGATATAGGTGTGCCTAGGCTACTTGGTAAGACTCTGGCTTAAATTTAAGAAAAAACAAAGAAGACTGAAATAGAAGAAAGAAAGAAAGGAAGGATGAAAGAAAGAAGAGAGGGGAAGGTGAGAGGGAGGGGGAGGGAAGAAGAAAAAAGAAAGAAAGAAGGGAGGGAGAGGAAGGCAGGAAAGGAGGGAGGAAGAAAGACAAAAAAGAAAGAAAGAAAGAAGAAAGGAAGGAAGGAAGGAAAGAAAGAAAGAAAAAAAGAAAAGAGATTTTAAAAATGTAATTCCAAATCTTTCAGCTACAAAATACATGTAGCAATCTTTTCTTCTGTAGGAAATCATTAATATTTTGTGTGTGTGTGTGTGTGTGTGTGTGTGTGTGTGTGTGTGTGTGTGCAGTTATGTGCCACAGTGAGAGTGTGGAGGTCAGAAGGCAACTTGTAGAAGTTGATTCTCTCCTTCCCCTCTGTAGGTTTTAGTGACTGGATGCAAGTCATCAGGCTTTGGAGCATATGGTTTCACCTGCTGATCCATTTTGACTGCTAACTCCCACTAATACTATTCCAACGTGAATTTATGCTGAAATCTCTATGCTTGCTTATTCACGTGTTTAATAGCATATTTATGCTTTTGTCCTTGTTCTTAATTTCTGGTGCAAGCTCAGACGAGATGATTGTGTAACCACATAGCCAGGTAGGATCCTCCTATAGAATAAAACAAAACAATTCATCTATGTAAGAATCAGTACTGTGAGAACTAGGACAACATAGCCTTCACTGGAGAGCTGCCATTGGGGTTTGTGGTGTGCACTGAACAGGAGAGCTGTGGAAAGTATAGTTTCTTTTCCAAAGACGGATCTTCCCACAGCAAATTTGTGCTTGTTTTATTACTCCTTCCTTTTATGATGATATGTACTTGAATATTTTAACCTTGATTGCAATTATCAATGCATTCATTACTCTAGAGTCTTCATCACTAGGAGAAACATCTAGAACAAATGGCAAACAGAATCCATATGAAATTTTCACATATAAAGAGATCTGCTATGTTGATTATATTTATTCCTATCATTTGCTGCTTTGATGATGAAGGATGGTGTTTAAAATGTATGGATGCTGATGTGTGTCTCACTTGTCCTACCTTTATAAAAAGCATTGTAGAAACCACTATGCTGTGTTGCACTTGGTTCAATTCAGGCATAATAAAACTAATCCCTTTCCCCAAAGTATTACAGATTTGGATATTTGAAGAAGTGGCATTTTTTAATTGTTACTCATTTCAATATAGTAAGCAAAATTATCAGGCATCTATTATGTACTAATAAGATACTTGACCCATAAATATAGAAATTATTAGGGCATGTCTGCTGCCTCTCAAGGGAATTAAAAAATGAATAAAAGTCATTCCCTGCCTCTAAATGGTTTACAGTCAAATAAAGAAAACAGAAATACGAAATAAGCAACACATTGTCAAGGTGAGGCAATGTATGTACAACGTAGCACATCTCCTGGAGGAGAGAGTAACATTAGGAAAGACATTCCCAAGAGAGCCCTGTGTGCATGTGTCAGAAAATAATTAAGACATATAAATGAATGGACAGAGGGCAATGTAGAAGAGCATTTCACTTAATACTGCAATGAATCTGATGAAGAAGCACTTAGAAAGATGATAAGCTCATACCATAAAGGCCACTATAGGTACACAGTGGGTCTTACAGTAACTAAGTGATCAAGATCAGTGTAACTGTATGGGGGATAGGCAAGTCTTGTGTCTGTTGAGAAACATCTATATTGTTTTCAATTTCTGGCTATTATAAATAAAACAACGATGAACATAGTTGATCAAGTGCCTCTGGGGTGGGGTGAAGTGTGTCCTTTACACTCAAGAGTGGAAGAGATGGATCTTTAGGTATAGGGATTCCCATCTTCCTGAGGAACCACCACACTGAATTCCATAGTTGTTGCACACATTTGCACTCCAACCACCAATGAATGTTCCCTTTTTTAATTTTCTTTTTTCATATACATATATATGTATATTCATATATATGTATATTACACACACATTATATATGTATATATATTACATACTGACCACAGTTTTCCTACCTCTTCTCCTCCCAGTGTGTCTTCCCAAGCTCCTCTCTCACCCCACATCCACTCTTCCTCCATTTCTCTTCATAAAAGTCTGGCCTCCCATGGATATCAATAAGCTATGGCATATCAAGTTGCCTTAAGACTAGGCACCATCTTTCCTATTAAGGCTATACCAGGCAACTCAGTAGGAGGAAAGGGTAACAAAGGCAGACAAGAGACTGGTTCAGCTTGAGACATAAGAGGGAACCCACCCCTGGCACTGCCTGGAGGGCCAGGACCCACAAGCTGGATAGTCCAGAGATCTATGACAGAAAATGATCTCTAATGATATTCTGCTATACTCATAGATTGGTGGCTAGCCCAATTGTAATCAGATCTTAGGCATTTTGAGAGGTCTAAAATGAAATGTCAAAGTGTTTTTTATTTTCATTTCCCTCATGGCTAAGTATAACTCAATCATTTGAATTTCTTCTTTTGAGAATTCTGTTTAGACCTGCACTCCATTTTTAATGGTGTTGTTTCCTCGATACCTAGATTTTTAGTTATTTATATATTTTGCATATCATCCCTATATCAGATGTGTAGTTGATGAAAATTATTTCCATCATGCAGGCTGGAACTTTGTCTGAACATCAGTGTCCTTTGCCCTACAGAAGCTTTTCTGTTTCATGAGGTCCCATGTATCAATTGCTGATCTCATTGCTTATGTTAATGATGTTCTGTTCAGAAAGTTTTCTCTTGGACCAATAAGTTCAAAGCTATTCCCCACTTTCTCTCTTATCAATGTCCATTTATTTGGTTTTATGTTGAGGTCTTTGATCCACTTGCAGTTGAGTTTTGTGCAAGGTGGTAAGTATGGATCTATTTGGATGTTTCTGCCATTCAGAATGGCAGTTTAATCAGTACCATTTGCTGAAAATACTGTTATTTCTTCAGTATGTATTTCTGGCTTATTAATCAAAAACTAGATACACATAGTTACATAGACATATGGCTGAGTGTTCAACTTGATTCCATTGATCAATGTGTCTGTTTTTGTGTCAATATCATGCTGTTTTTATTACTATAGTTTTATAATACAACTTGAAATCCAGCATGATAATACCTCCAGCAATTCTTTTATAATTCAAGACTGTTTTAACCATCCTATTTATTTTGTGTTTCCTTATGAAGCTGAAAATTTTCCTTTGAAAATCTGTGAAAAATTGTTTTGAAATTTTTATGGAGAGTGCATCAATCTGTAGATTGGTAAAATGGTCTTTTTTTGCTATGTAAATCCTACCAACCCATGAACATGGGAGATCCCATCATTTGATATCTTCTTCAATTTCTTTTTTTTGGTGCATTAATACTTTTATCATATGAATGTTTCACTTGCTTGCTTAGAGTTGCCACAAGACATTTTATAATATTTGAGAATATTATGAAAAGTGATTTCCCTGGCTTCTTTCTGTGTTCATTTGTCATTTGTATACAAGAGGAAGGCTATGGGTTTTGTGACTTAATTTTATTTCTAGTTACTTTGCTCAAAGTGTTTATGAGCTGTAGGAGTTCCCCAGCAGAATTTTAGGGTCACTTATGGATACTTTCATATCACCTACAAAAAAGGTATGTTGGCTTTCTCCTATCCTCTCCAGTTTTATTGCTCTAGCTAGTTCTATGTTGTATAAGTATGGAGAGAGTGGGCAACATTGTGCTCCTAATTTTAGTGGAATTGTTTTGAGTTTCTCTCCGTTCAAGTTGATGTTGTCTATAGGCTTGCTGTAAATTGCCTTTATTATGTTGATTTAGGTGCTTTGTATCACTAATTTCTCCTTGTATCCCTAATAATCATGAATTGGTATTGGATTTTGTCTCAGTTTTGGGTTTCTATTGCTGTGAAGAAATACTATGACCATGATAACTCTTATAAAAGAAAACATTTAATTGGGGCTGGCTTACAGTTCAGAGGTTTAGTCCATTATTGTCATGGTGGGAAGCATGGCAGCATACACTCAGATATATTGCTGGAAAGGAAGCTGAGATGCCTACATCAGGATTAGTGGACTTCAAGGAGAGATGATTTCATCCCCGAGTTTGGTTATTTCTTGTTCACTCCTTTTGGATGTGATATCATCTTTTTGCCCTAGAATTTTTAAGTGTGCTGTTAAATTACTACTATTAGATCTCCCCAGTTTTTGTTTTGTTTTGTTTTGTTTTAAATGTGGGCTATAAGCTTATAACATCCTTTATTGTGTCTTGTAAGTTTGCATAGGTTGTCAATTCTAGGATGTATTTAATTTCTTTCTTAATTTCTCTCTTGACCCATTTTTCATTCAGGAGAGTTGTTCAGTTTCTATGAATTTGTAAATTTTCTCTTGTTTCTGTTGTTTTTGGTGTTCAACTTTATTCTGTGATGGTCTAATAGGATGCAGGAAATTTTTCAATTTTCTTTTATCTTTTGAGACTTTTTTGTGTCTGAGTGTGTGTCAATTTTGGAGAAATTCCATGAGCCATAGAGAAGAAGGTACATACTTTTGTGTTTGTGTGAAATGCACTTTAGATATCTTTTAGAGCTATTTGATTTATAACATCTGCTAGCCCCAGAATTTCTCTGTTTAATTTTTGTCTGGAGACCTGTCTTTTGGAAAGAGTAAGGTATTTAAATCTCCTATCATCAGTGTGTGATGGTGAGTATCTAATTTAATCTGTAGTACTGTTTCTTTTACAAACTTGGGTGCTGCTATGTTTGGCACATAGATGTTAGGGATTACAATGTACTCTTAGTGAATTTTTACATTGATAATCATGTAGTGTTTCCTTATCTCTTCTGATTAGTTTTGGATTGAAGTATAGTTTGTCAGATATTAAGGGTTACACTTCTTGCTTCTAAGGTATATTTTGCTTGGAATATCTTTTCTGCCTTTTACCCTGAGGCGATGTCTATATTTGATGCTACAATGTGTTTGGATAAATCTAGTTTTCATATCTTCCTTTTAGTCTTTCATTTTACTGAGAAATTAAGACAATTGGTGTTGACGGAGATCAGTGAACAGTGTTGATTCTTCCTGTTTTGTTGTCATTATTACTGTTGTGGTAGTGGTGGTGTGGAGGGATGCACTCCCTTTCTTATGATTTGCTAGTCTAGTATTATTTACTTCCGGTGTTTTCTTGGGTGTGGTTAATTTCTTTAGATTGTAATTTTCTTTCTGGTGCTTTTTGTAGGCCTGAATTTGTAGATACATATTGCTTAATTTTGTGATATCTTAGAATCTGTAGAACACTTTTCAAAGCTTGTTTGTTTATTTTTAAAGTCTCCATTGAGAGTCAAGTATAATTCTAATAGGTTTGTTTTTATATGTTTCTTTATCATTTTATTTTGCAACCTTTGATATTTTTTTCTTTTTTCTATGTATTTAGTGTTTTGATGATGATGTTCTAATGGGATTTCCTTTTCTGGGCTATGAAACTACAATTTAATTATCACTTATATTCATTAATAAGTATAAACCATAAGATTAAGCTGCCAGAGCAGCCAGTGGCTTGGCAGAGGAGTGGGCAGCCTGGCAGGATATCAATTGACAGGTCTGACACACTTTAACCCAGGGAAAGAGCCCCGGACCAAGGGTGGCCTACACCACCTATAACCTAAACTTTGTTAAGTAATATAAGTTGTTATATAAGGCCGGTGACTTGGCAGGATATTCAACAGAGTTTGATGGGAGTCCAGTAGTCCCACAGCCCTGGATTGCTTGGGCTGAAGGCTTATAAGATGCTGCAATCATTTCCCCAATAATTAAATACACCAAGACCTTTTAATGCTTTAATGATTAACCCTTAGCAAGGCAGACTCTCAACTAGCTACTCTGTGTTAACCCAGATTACCTAATCCCAAACCACTGTGTGCCTGCGACTACCTTCCAGTGTCCTCAAACATGTCTATCTGCTTCCATGTCTCCTGGTGTAATTAACTAATCCTCTATAAAATGCAGGGTCCCTGTTCTGATCTCAGGAACTCCCACCTTCCTATACTTTTTCTGCCCAGCTAATTGGCCATCAGCAACTTTTATTAACCAATCAAGAAAATGCCTCAGAAGGGGCAGTAACCAGATCTCAGCATTGAAATCAGCCTATCAGAAGCAATGTTATTAGCCTCAATAGGGCTAGACTCTTTGGTTTTCCATATTCTTCTCGTGCCATTATAGGTATATCCTTCTCTAGGTTAGGAATACCAGACTGAACTACATAATGATTTACTACATAGACCTAAATTCTACCACAATAAAGCATTATTATTTTTGGAATATATATTTCTGTACTGTCTTGTTTACTCACTAGTCATAAACATCTGAAAATAATAGTTGCCCAAACAGCTAATTTTAAATATGATGAGCATTATGCAAGTATAGAGTACAGAAACAATGATGTCAGAAGCAGATCTATCAATTATCATGGTATGGTTCAGGATTTTGTCCTTAAGCGTGGCAAATATACCCAATGAGATACCATTGGAGAAAACTAATTTTTCCTTTCAAGTGGGTGTCAATTACAGAACGTTTGTTTTCTGGTTAGAAGTAGGAACCTGTGTCCACTACCCCTTCTCAGCATTAGGACTCTTCTGGCCTGAACCTGGCAGGCATTGTGCATTATCACACCCAATGCCCAGCAGTAGATGGCCAATATGAAATAAACTCAATGCTACTTTTGTAGTCTTTTTGTCTTATATTTCTGTGTTTGGGCATTTTTTGTCTTACTGGTATTTTTCTTGAATATTATGGTTTCAAATTTTATGGTTTTCCAGTATTTGTGTGCTTTCTTGTATTTTTCTTCTTTCCAAATTGTTCTGGATCACTTATTTGTCTTGTTTTTTTTTGTTTTTGTTGTTTTTCTTTTTGTGTTTTGCTCTCAAGAGAGAGAGAATAAAAGAAGGCATAGAGTGTGTTGGTGGCAAGTGGGAGAAGTTAGTGGAGAGAAACCCAAGGTTTTCGTACAATAGGATATATTGAACGAAAAAAAAATTTTTAATGTTTTGCCCTGAAGCCAACAAGTGAGCTTAGGATGTAAAAATTAAGAATCCTATTTCTCATGACAGCAAGAATTCAAGAACATCAGAGGAACAGCTAAAAATGCTGATGTGCCTTAACAGAAATAGCTCCATCTTGATTACATTTACATAGTAAGTAGTAATAAAATTTAAACGCAGACAATTCTAGTTCATTGAGGTGCACCTACCATCTGCTGAATAGATAGCATATGACCCAAACTTCAAACTTCATACAATACTACAAAGCATAGTTCGTACATTCTTTAGGGCTTAATTGATTGATTGATTTATTCTTATTTTATGTGTATGGTGTTTTGTTACCATCTATGACTACGCACTATGTGACATTCATTGTGGGAACTAAATCGATGTCCTCTGTCAACCACGATAGGATGTGTACATGATGTGAGAATTCAGAATTTGAATCTTCATCATGCTTTGGTCAGAACACCACATGAAAATCATGCTTTTAAAATAATAGGATGATGTGAATTTGAGGTAAGTAAGAAATCATCCAGAGACATTAAAGAAAAGAGAATGAGGATTGCTATAGGAGAGTCAAGGGGCAAATGTAGCAAAAAACAAAAAGGTCCTGGTTAGAATCTGAGACACAATGAAATTATGTGAAAATATAGGTTTATTATTACAAAAAAGCAGAAAGAAAAAGACTTTCTTTAAAATGTTTTTAAGAACTAAATAAAATAAATAAAAATAAGAAAATAAAGCTACGATACATCACTTGCCTCTGAAAGAAAATAATATTTATATAGTAATAAAATGCAAATACAGCTTATTGACTACCTTTTATAAATTTTTAATGTTTTAAATATGTAAAAGTATACAAATATAACCACCACCCATTGCCAATGCACAAATTTGGTAATATTTCATGAGTATTCTAAATTATAAGAAATAAAATTTCTCTACAAGATATTGTAATCATTATTGGCCCTCATATTCTCTTTCTTAGCTCCCAGAAACTTTAGCTCTCATGACTGTGCATCTACTAAGCTTTGTATTTTATAGATATATTAGTGTAAATACATATATGCACATTTTTACATAACCCTCTCCCTGCAAATCCAAGATTTTCAGTATATTCTAAACCCATCCCGTGTTAGTGTTATCTAAATTTTTTTCTAGCAATCTAAATTCAATCATGGTATTGCTGCTTTTATTCCAACAATTAATTAATATTTAGGTTTGATATTTCTTTCATGAGTTTGTTCACTCTTTCTCCAAGTATTTTAACCAACAATCTTCTAGTTTTTAGTAGTGATTTATAAACATAATGGTTTATAGTAGCCTTTGATGGCTACTTTTTAGAGCATTCAGAATATCTCAACAGGTAAAGACACTTGCCACCAAGCTTAATGATCGAGTCAATTCCTGCTCAACCAGGTAGAAGGAAAAAGATAAACTCCTGTAAACTGCAAACTGCCCTCTAACTACCACATATGTATGAAACAGTAAACACACACACATGCACAAATACAATAAATTTTTTAAAAAATAAATGCATGTGCATTTATGTACTTTTATATTACTGCCATTCTTTTTTTTCACTTTTTTATTTAAGATTTTTTTCTGTTTATTTTACATTCCAGTCCCCATCCCCATCCTCCCTACCTCCCCTCCTCCCAGTCTCACTCAGTGACCCCATACACTCCTCCCCAACCCAGTACCAGCCCACTCTGGCACACCAAGCTGTATCAGGACTAAGTGCCTCCTCTTCCATCGAGGCAAGATAACACAGCTCTGCTAGGAATATGAGCTCCAGAGGGAATAAGCATGATATAAGTCCAGGATAGATCCCATTCCAATTGTTAGGGGATCCACTTGAGTATCAGGCAGCCAGTCATCTTCCTATATGTAACCAGCCTAGGGCCAGTCCTTGCAAGTTTTTTGCATTGTGGTTCAGTCTATTTCAGCCCACTTGTGTCCAAGTTCCTTGGCTATGTGGGTCTTCTTGTGGAGTTCTTGATCCCACCAGCTTTCTCAAACCTTCCCCTAACTTTTCCTCAAGACTCCCTGATTTTTGCCTAATTATCTATTGGATAAGGTTTCTCAAGTGCCAATAATGTTGGGTTCTTGTCCAGATCCTTCTCTCCCTCAACTTCCGATATCTATTTTAACTCCCCTACTTAGAGGAATTCAAGCATCATTCCTTGAGTCCTTTTTGATACTTAGTTTCTTTAGGTTTGTGGATTGGGTTCATAGCAGCTTTATTAGTAATAGTCAGAAACTGGAAACAACCCAGATGTCCCTCAACCAAGGAATGGATAAAGTAATTGTAGTACACCTACACAATAAAATATTGCTCAGCTATCAGAAACAAAGATATCATTAAATTTACAGACAAATTGGATGGAACCAGGAAAGATCATCCTGAGTGAGCTAATGTAGAGCCAAAAAAGACACACAAGGTATCTAAGCACTCATAAGAGGATATTAGGAAATACATATGGGATCATCATGCTACAATATACTGTCATTCTTAAATGATGGGTTAATTCTGAGTAGACTCATTTTCTTCCAACTTTTTCTTTCCAGGCATATATATTTATAGAGGACAAGACTTCTGTAAACCTAAATTTCCTTGCTTAATATCCTCCTGTTTCTTCTAAGATTTATTTCACAACCATTAATGGCTGATGACTAATAAAGTTTCCTTCTTATGGTATAGATTACTTTATTGGTTTCTTTATAAGAATTTCTGAATAATTACATAGAATAAGAATACATTTCTTGAAAGTTTCCAGTTTCTAGTTTCTAGCTATTACAAATAAGGCTGCTATGAACATAGATGCAGAAACTTCCTTGTGATTTGGTGAGGAATCATTTGGATATATACCCAGAAGTGGTATGGCTGGGTCTTGAGGTAGAGCTATACCAAGTTTTCTAAGTATCCCCAGGCTGATTTCCATAGTGGTTGTAACAGCTTGCACTCCCACCAGCAATGGAGGAGTGTTCCCCTTTCTCCACACCCTCGACAGCATGTGCTGTCATTTGAGCTTCTGATCTTAGCCATTCTGACAGGTATGAGATGGAATTTCAGAGCTGTCTTCCGTTGCATTTCTCTGATGATTAAGGATGCTGAGCATTTCTCCAAGTGTCTCTCAGCCATTAAGGATTCCTCTTTTGTGGACTCTCTGTTTAGCTCTGTTCCCCATCTTTTGATTGGATTATTTGGTATCTTGTCATTTAATTTCTTGAGTCCTTTGAAATTTTGGATATTAGCCCTCTGCCAGATGTGGGGTTGGTGAAGATTTTTTTCCCAATCTGTAGGTTGCCATTTTGTGCAAATGGCAGGGTCTTTTGCCTTACAGAAGTTCTTCAGTTTCATGAGGTCCCATTTATTGATTGTTGGTCTTAGGTCCTGAGCTGTTGGTGTTCTGTTCAGAAAGTTGTCAATGAGTTTGAGGGTTTTCCCCTTCTTCCTAGATTTAGTGTGTCCGGCCTTATGCTAAGGTTTTTGAACCACTTGGAATTAAGTTTTGTACAAGGTGATAAGTACAGGTCTAATTTCATTCTTTTCCATGTCAACCTCCAGTTGGACCAGCCTCATTTGTTGAAGATGTTGTCCCTTTTCCATTATACGGTTTTGGCTTTTTTGTGAAAAATTAAGAGACCATGGGTGTGTGGGTTCATTTCTTGGTCTTCAATTCGATTCCATTGATCCACTGGTCTGTTTCTATACCAGTACCATGCTGCCATTGATCTGTAGTACAGATTGAAATCTGGGATGGTGATGATTCCAGATGTTTTTTTTTTTTTATTGTACAGGATTGATTTAGCTATTCTGCATTTTTGTTATTCCATATGAAGTTGAGAATTGCTTTTTTCAGGTCTATAAAGAATTGTGTTGGTATTTTCATAGGAATTGCATTGAATTTGTATATTGCTCAACCAAGGAATGGATAAAAAACTATGGTACGTCTACACAATGGAATACTACTCAGTCATCAGTAACAAGGAAATCATGCAATTTGCAGCCAAATGGATGGAACTAGAGAAGCTCATCCTGAGTGAGTTAACCCAGACTCAGAAGGATGAACGTGGCATCTATTCACTTACAGTCGGATTTTAGCCATATAGTACAGGATAAGTATATTACAACCAATGCACCAAAGGTAATAGGATCATAGGCTTTGATTCTTGTAGGGGTGTATAAGGAGGCTCTTGGCCCTCATATGACTTCTGAACTGGGGTGAGGGACTGTTATGTAGGGACACTCCACTCCAGAGGAATGGGATGTAAGTGATAGGGAGTAGAGGATGGGTGGGTGAGACTGGGAGGGGTGGAAAGAAGGCACTGTGATGAAGATGTAACCTGAAGTAATAAATAAATATAAAAAAATTTAATATATTTGAAATATTTTGTATTTACAAAATATTTACAAAAATAAAAATAAATAAATGAAAAAAGAGTGCATTTCTTCATCATTTTTTCCTCATTCTAAAATTATCTAGTCTAAATGCTTACCCAACAAAGCTCAACTTCATGGATCTATTTTTCATTTCTTAACTTCTATTTCATATTTTCAGTCTAGTTACTTTAGTGTCACATCTGTGAGGTCTGCTCTCTAAACGCTTTAATTATCATCATTATTGTTAACTATTCCCCTCTTATGCTGATTGTTCCCAATCCACCACACAGCCAGCATTGCATTCATTTCTAAGTCATTTTTTTTTCACAAATTCCCCTGTCCCTGCTTTGCAGCTTGCTGTTATTAATGCTGGGATAATTATCTCTGTTAGAATAATATACATTTACTGCGCTCTCTGTTGATAACATTTTTGCTGTTTCTGCAAACTTTACTTATCATAGTTATTTTTCCTACAGAACTTCAGAGACTTTTTTTTGTTGTACCTTTCAGGTTTGTCAAAGCAACATTTTGGGAGCCCTGTGTAAAAGTGTTTTCTGTTCTATGAGTCACATGTCCAGCTGTGCCTGGTGATGTAGTACTTGGTGGTGAATCTGAACAACCACTTATCTAGTCATCTTGTTGACAAGCACAACTTTAAGGTCCTGAGTAAGAAAGACAAGTCATCTTGTTTTTGCTTCTAAGAAAGCTTCAAGGCTTTTCCAGCAAATGCTAGACATTAACTTTTATAATCCATATCATAATCTCTTATTAAGAACTATGTTTTTCTATATTTTTGATCCATTGTGGTATCTTGATTAACATTGCATGCATGAGATTTTTTTTTTTTTTTGAGACATGGTTTCTTTGTGTAACCTTGGTTGTCATGAAACAAGGATATAGACCATACTGGCCTCAAACTTGAGAGATTCACCTTCCTCTGCCTCTAGTGCTGTGTTTAATGGCGTGGGCCACCATCTCCATCACACACCAAGCACATCGATGAAATTTTAGCTGGCATTTACATGCATATCTATGTATAAGTGTGTATACCTGGTATGTGCTCAGAACAGAGGAAGGCTTTATGTTTATTTTTATTATGTTCTCAAGATGAAATCACATGTATTTATTTCAAATTTTTGTTAAAAATTTAAACACCAAACCACCTGTTGGCACTCACCCACCAACCTCACTATGTCTTACCCTTTGTACCCCATGTTGTTTAAAGCAAGGACTACTGATCCTTCAACTATGTATAGGTGAGGAAAGGAAAAATAAATATACAAATAAGTAGTCTCCTGCATTGCCCGGCTAACATTACAATTTTGTGTAATGAGACAGGAGCATTAGGCAGATAGGATATTTTTCCTGAGTTAGTTGTTGTGCTCTTTTTATAATAAACTAATATATAAAGAGAATGAAGAGATGTATGAGTTTGTCTTATATAAATGTAATACAAATAGCTCAAAAGAATTAATAACAGCACTTCAGGTGTCTATAACTACTTACTGGTAGTAGTGAGACCCAGGGATTTTTTTTTCACCCTAAGCCCTTTAAAATACATTTTTTTTTGCTTTTTGATACATTACTTTTTAAAAATATATTTATTTATTCAAGTAACATCTCGATTGCAGAACCCTCCCTCCTCCCCTCCTGGTTCCACCCTCTTGTAAAAATAATTAAATTATTTGGGGTATTTGTGTTATATTTAATTGGTTGGCAGCTCTTAACCAGCCATTATAAATGAGCACACAGGCACCACATGGATTTTAACAAGCCTTGGGCTGAATTGAGCAATCTTGGCCCATCTAAGTTAGCTCTTAATTCTATTTCTGAATAAAGCCCCTTATAAATATATGTACATCCCCTGGGCTGTTTTTCTGCACACTATGCTAGTGTTCCAGATCATACTTTTCTGTAAAGTATGGCATGTGTCTTCCTGCTCTTTGTTTCTTCTCCTGGAGGCTTCTTCTACTTTTACTCAAGGCTACTCTCACCCATCAACCTCTCTGGTTCAGAAGCCTGCACACCTTAGTCCGGGCATGACCTGAAACTTCCAGCATTCTCAAACACATCTATTGGCTTCCATGTCTCCTTGTGTAATAAACTAATCCTCTGTGTAAAATGCAGGTTTCTGTTCTAATCTTAGGAAGTCCCACCTTCCTATACTCTTTCTGCCCAGCTAAATGGCCGTCAGTGACGTTTATTAACCAATCAAGGGAATGCCTCAGAAGGGGTGGTAACCAGATCTCAGCATTGAAATCAGCCTACCAGGTGCAATGTTATTAACCCCAATACCTGTCGCATCCCCCTCGACCAGCAAGGATGACGCAACTCGCAAAAGCTCTTCTCAAGCAGTTTATTCAGGTCCCTTGAAAACAGTCTTCCGAATGCCCGGGCAGACCCAACCCACAGGCTAAATACTATATGAACAGCCAATCAAGTAAAGCCACGTGGTGCTATCTTAGAGGCCCACGTATGCGGAAGCAAGCCAGATCAGCGGTCTTAACCAAATATGGACTTGTTTACCACCGAGAGCGCTCACCGTCGGGCTGGTGGAAGGCGGAAACCGGCGCCATCTTTAGGGCGCGGCATGTCGTAGCTCTCTACAGTTCCCCGTTTTTTATTTTTTCTAAAGTTGGTAGAAGTCCCTGGAAAGGCTTCGTAATCCCCCTATCTGGGGATCTCACGGTGGGCCTGAGCCTGTAGGAGGGCGGTGCTCAAACTCTTACCCATCTCTGGGTCAGCCTCCCCACTCGGGACTGCCCTGTCTTAGGTGGCCGAGACTTACCCGTCTACGCCGTCATTGACTTGCCAGACCCTAATATCCGTGGAACGAATACCTCAGTGGGCAGGGACTATGTTCAGTGAAGATTTAAGGCTTCATGGCAGCGAGCCATGCCTGAGGGGACTGGCCTGCCTCAATGGCGACAAGGGCCTGTATAATCATGGCTGCATTACGCTTTTGTGTGGCTCTCATTTTGTAGATGCACCATAGGCAAACCAGAGAGGTTAGTATCATCAGTATCGCCAAAGAGCCTACGCCCGCCCACTCCTTAAGATGATCCATAGCCGTCTGTATCCAGGAAGTCAGACCAGTAGCCAGGCTCAGATCCACCCGAGTGGAATTGATGTGGACGATTGTCGCTCTCAGCTCTCATCAAATTTTCAAATTCAGTCGACCAATCCTGTAAGAGGAACTTTGACAATTGTCCAGACAGATTAGCAGCCTTTGTAAAATTTTGATACTGCACGGAAGTAACACACAAACCTTGCATTTTCCACTCACACCCCAATTGTGCTAGTTGCCAAAGAGAATCAATCTGTTCTTGTATTAAATCTATGCGTTGATTAACTATCATAAGGCCTCCTTTGAGATGAGAATTCATAGAGGTCTGAGTATCCAATGCCTGTGCCACAGTGGCTGAGATGTTATTCAGGGCATTGGCAGTCTGTATAGAACTAGACAAGGCAATAGCTGAGGCAGTAGCTCCCACAGCAGCAATAGTGATGGCAGTAACAATAGCTGCAGTGATGCCAAAATCTCTTTTAAACCTGAATAGCATCATGGTATTAGGGGCCTCTACAGGAACTGGTACATATCGAGGCATTCTAGTCACCACAGCCACAGGAAAGGCTGTGGCATTCCAGCATAGGGCATAAAAACATATGCCCGGAGTGCATACTAACTTTTCTTCACCCAAGGATGCACTCCCATTACTTACAATCCACAGAAAAGGAGGCCAGAGACATACTGGCGAAGCTGAAAAGGTCTTGTTGCGGTAAGAATGAAACAAAGATTTCCAAGTACCAGAGCCACTACTGCTAGAAAAATCCAATTTGGTAGCGGACCATAGGGAAAAATTACCTCTTTGATAAACTCCTCCCCCAAGCATAATTACAGGTCCCAAGTCCATGCAACTTCCATTTACCCCACACAAAAGCCACAAATCAAAAGGATTGGTGGCAGTCTGCTGAGGATCCCTAGTAGATATATCAAGCATTCCTGTACAAGACTTATTCACTATATTACTAATCATGGGCTAAAGGAAAAATAATCTTGTTGAACCCAAACTGCTCTGCGCTCCTGACATCCAGTACAGGGAAAAGGTCCTTCCTCTCCTGTGGATCCTCTACAAAAAGGTGCCCAGCGTGGCTGTCTGGGGGGGTCCCGGTTAGAGACTCGTGTGGGCCACCATCCTTCAAGGCGAGAACCATTGCCTGAAAATAAACCACCACTCCTACCCCCAAACCTCAACTGTGGTAAAAAATCTGCTGACTGCTGAGACAATTTAATGCATTCTGTATCATCTGACCTATTGAAGCTCATCAAAAAGCACAGACTACCCTTCAAGCTGACATTTCTATTACCCTCTATAGGGCTTCTCTGATCATCAAAAGGAAGGTAGGGTAAGCCTAAGCTTCTATTACTGCTAAATAAGCGTGGAAACACAGTTGCATCATGTCTGACTGGCATCGGCTTTGGGAATATCGACAGGATCCCCCATCTCGGCTCGGTCATTCCTGACATACTCACTGCTACTATCACCAGGATCCTTAGGAAGGTCTTCATGATGAATCTTCCTCACAAGGTGTTCAGGCACCCACACTGGATCTTGTTGATCCTGAGGAAAAACACAAACAGACCCTCTCGCCCATGTTAGCAGGGGGTCAGACCCCCGCCAAGAGCCTGTCAAAATATCCTTCCACTTCACCATGCCTTTAGGTGGACCATGGGAATCCTGATGTCTGTCTGCTGCTGAGCGGCCTTGAGCATCCAAATTGAAAAAGTTTAAAGTAAATAAGGCTAAAGGTATTCTCTCCTTGGGGGTACGGCCTTGGCCTACTCCCCCTTTCTGTTTTTGCAAGCATTCTTTCAAGGTGCGATGAGCACGCTCCACAATTCCTTATCCTTGAGGATTGTATGGTAATCCGTGATTAAGCTGTACCTCCATCTGGTTGCAGAAGGAGACAAAGGACTGAGCCGTATAGGCTGGTCCATTGTCCGTTTTCAGCTGCTGTGGTTTTCCCCATGCAGCCCAGGTTTCTTTTTTTTTTTTTCTTTTTTTTTTAAATAATTTATTTTTTATTTCTTCAAGTTACATCTCAATCAAAATCCCCTCCCTACTGCCCCCTCCAGTCCCACCCTTCCACCCTCCTCCCCCTCAGCCCCACCATCCTCTTCCCTTCTTTTTTTTTTTTTAGTTTAAGGTATTTATTTTTCCCCCCAACAGCTCTCCCTTTCAGTCCAAATAATGGTTCTTTTTCTTATAACTATAAATACAATACAAAACAACAGAAATAAATAGGCCACGATTATAAGAGTTATATGGCTTAGCATACATTCCCAATGTCCAGTCCATATGTATTTGGCACCTGACTTTAACATTCTACTATCTAACCATCTCCATGAGTTTAAAGTTCTATATCTAACTCAGCTTTCATACTAACTTGCATCACAATTTTAAAAACATCTTCTTAGATCCAGAACACCCTCTTGATTCCTAAACAACTCAAAATTTAACTATGAGACTCTAGCTATCTATTCTTCAACCATCTCAGAGACCTGAGAGGGATAAATATATCTGATTATATAGGAAGTGCAGGGCCTGCAGCTTCCAAAACTAAGAAATGACATACCAGTGGCTGCCTGGACAGTTCCCATTTTCTCTCCATACATTACAGCATCAATCTTCAGCCATTTGGCCCCAAAGATTTATTTATATGCACAATATTTGGCCTGCATGTATGCCTACAGGCCAGAAGAGGGCACCATATCTCATTAGAGATGATCATGAACTACCATGTGGTTGCTGGGAATTGAACTCAGGACCTCTGGAA